>JAQQZR010000013.1:8853681-8868075 GCA_030068235.1 Notoglanidium macrostoma | reverse complement strand
ATACTTTTGTGAAGCTGCTTTGAGACAATGTCTGTTGTTAAAAGCGCTATACAAATAAAATTGAATTGAACTGAATTGAATTGAAAACTGAATGAATCCAACAGGCACAGGATTGGTTGGTACCAAACAACAGTACCAAATTAACTTGCTGGCATGGGAGTTGCTTGTTTTCAACACTACAGCTTCCTGGAATAAAGGGAAAGGATCTGATATACCCTGTGATATTCCCATTTTTAACAACTAATCAATGATGTGACTGTTTCAAAGCCAGAGGGTCTGCTACCCTTCAGACAAAGTGACAAAAAGTCTCAGGTGTGAAAAACTGTGGACCAAAGTCCAGTCAATTAAGACAGAATTTAGACTTTTTTCCAGTGCTATTTATTACAAGTGTTTTATATCTAGTTTTAATCTTAGTCACTTTGTAGTTACATTTTAGTCACATTTTAGTCTTTTTGTTTTGTTTTAGTTAGGATTTAGTCAGTGGAATTTAATTTTAATCAATGTTTTAGTCTTAATTTTTTATGGTACTTGTTTTAGTTTTAATTTTTGTCGCTTGTAGCTTTAAGACGGGCTATGACAAGCTCATTTTTTTTCTCAAATTCTGTACAGAAAATATTTTTTTGCCACAATTGCAGAGTTTATTATCAACATCTGACCTGAACTGGACTGGACACCACATGTATGTTGTACTTGTGCAAGTTTTAAACAGTCTAGAAAGTTCTTAGCACTTTTCTAAAGTTCTTGTAAGCTGTTTGCTTACAAATGTCTGCAGATTGCAGTTCTCAGTTACATTTTTTCATTTATGAATGATGTTAGCATTGCATCATGCAGAGTAGCATTATACACTAGGGTATATTTTTGTGACAAATTCTGGATTTGCTTGTTAGTAATGTTTGCAGCTGTGCAACACGTGTATATATAGTTCTTATTTTCAGTTGCACTTTATTTTAAGTGATTTTATCTGAAGCAGGATCAAATCCAAGCGTTCACAGCCAAGGACTCATTCTGTCGTCTTACTCTGAGCTGGGTACCAACTCCAGATTCATGATCAATAACAGCTGGTTTAGTGTTAAAATTAGAATAAAGTCCAGTATGAAGACTTTCACTGTAGTTACAGTTCCACATAGAGATGCTCTCTTGTCATTCAGGCTAGAACTGAAGCTATATTTGGTTGCACGCTCATTATGATAATGAACAATCCAGCAGCAAAGATCACTTAAAAAAAACATTCAGGTACCTTGTGTGGGAGGGACGAATCAGATCATTCTTGTACATCTGAAAACCAGCTTTTAAGAGCCTTTGTCTCATTCGAGCCAGCTTCCAATGGAGCATTAAAGCTCTTGAAATGAAGCTGGATCAAAAGACATAAAAAAGACAAGAGCCAGGCTTTCTGCACAGCGCTGTAATAACAGCAATGTTTTTCAGGCTGTGATGGAGATGGTGGTGTCAAGATCGCTGTACAGAAAATGACTCATCTGCATAAATGCTTGTGCTGGACAAAGAACATGAATACATCAGACAAATATGTAGACAAATATCCCACAATGTAATGTAATAAATATAGGGGTCAAAGAAAACCAAAAATAACATTCTTTAAATGTGATTCCACTCACCAAATGTTCTAATGGAAAAGACATTTTATAAGAGCTTCTGAAATGGAAAACAAAATGATATTGAATATGGCGTTGATCCACCACTGGACTTAACTGCTGGATCAGCATTTAAAAAAATTGGGAGTTCAAATCCATTAAGACCAAGCCTCTCGAATGTTTAATGACGTAAGTGTAAGACAATTTGGATAAGAGCTGTCTACTAAACAAATGTAAATCTAAATGCCATTGTACTTACACTCTAAAAGGATAAGCAGCCATAGCTAAACTGTAGCTAACATAGCTGAAATTAAGATAATTACAAATAAAATGCAACTGAAAAGAAGTATGCTAAAATGCAATCACAGAAGACTGTTAAATTACCAGTTTACACAGCACAGCTGATTTGCATTAAGTGATGCCCACAAAATTCCTTAAAAGGCAAAGAATACACAGGTAAAATGACAAGTAAATGCCAAAAAAAAGAGACTTTCGTCGAGTTGATGTCAAAGTTATTTTGACTCATATCTATGCCAATAAAAATACATATTATTTAATAGCACCTGAAAAGCCAAAATCTACAGCTGAATTACAGGAAAAGATGAATTAAATATCAGTTTAAACTATTTAAACTTAATAGAATAAACTGCATACAAAAATCATTATGATTTATTTGCTCGACTGAGGTTTACGTTATTTAATCTTCGTATGTGTAAATTTACACACGCTCAGGAACACGAGTATGATACGAAAGTTTTTCTGAAATTTCAGGCTTTTCTTGAGCACCAAATAAATTAAATGTAAATGCTCATATGAACAATCTACAAATAAATTCAGCTTGATACATAAAACAGAGCTAAACACAGACGAATGAGGCTAAACACAGATAACTACAGCACACACTCAACTACATGCAGCTAAAGTACTATTCAGACAGGATAAGATTTCTGAAAAATATGTCTGTTAAATAATGTTGCTGAAGGACGTACTTCATAATCATGTTTAATTGCATGGGAAAAGGTCATTTATCCATAAATGACAGAGATGGATGGAAGTTTCTTCTCGATGCACACATGAACACTTATGGTTGCACAATTTACACTTGTTCATTAGTGGGTCACATGACCATAATATCTATGTAGGCTTTACCTCGATTACCCTTAGAAATGTTGGACATGTTTTAAGCATTGTCTATATTTTATTGTTATGTGTTTTTAAAGTTAGACTTGGTTTCTTCTGGTGTTGGCAGAAGAAGATCGAGTGCTTCCTGGAGTGTCTTTATACTGAAGAAAAAGTGCAGAACGTCTTTACAGAAGAGAAATAATGGAGTCTTTACTAACAGTCAATTAAGGATGGGAGATTGGTCATTTTATAGTAGGTACTACTATATTGTTTAATCTTTCATGCTACTTGTAAGTGAAGTCTGTAAAAAAATGATTGACATGACAAACTCCCTACGTAAAACTACTCTAATACAAACAGGACTTAATAAAGCTAGTTAAATATGCCTGAAATCCAGTTTAAACACAGATACCTTACAGATATGTTACCTTCACAAACTAGATTATTCTAAATGCTGTGAATACTGCATTTGTTTGGCTTTTGCTGAAAATGAAGTGTCATGATGTCATATTGGAAAGAAAAGCATCCAAGGTCTCAAATGTGTGTTTCAGCCCTTTCTCTCATCGTGTTACAAATACGCCTACTGATGCTGGGTAATGACAACACGCACTGGCTATATAATCCAAACAGATTAAGATAAGAAAAGAGAAATAAATGGTAACTTAGAGAAACCAAGAGAGAGAAAGAGAAGAATTTGCCATCGATGTTCCTTTTAGGTCTGCTTTTAATTCCCCAGCTCGAAAATCAGTTATACGAAATGGTAAAATGTCATAGAATGTCAGGACTGGAAATGTCAGAGAGAAAGAAAGAAAGAGAGAGAGAGAGTGAGAGAGAGCAGGAGAGAGAGAGAGAGAGAGAGAGAGAGAGAGAGATATGGAGGACTGCAGTCTTGGTAGTGTTATTTCTCCTCGTCCCAGTAATCTCATTTGTATGGATAACAAGACATACTTTTTAAAGCTGTCGTGTTATCTAGAGCAGTGCTGTTTCCCTGTAATATCATTTATGCCACTATGCTGTTGAATTTTTTCATTCTGATTGGTTAGAAGGTCTTGATTCATTTTCTACAACAGCAGCGCTAATGATCCAGATGTAATGCAAACCAGGTTTATATTAACATGCTTGTTCTGATATTTTATTGTTTCTATTGGAACAACTGACTAAAAAGTTTGTTATTTAACAAAGGTAATTGTTGATATTGTGAGGTTTTGGAGATGTTGATTTTTAATATTCATTGAAGGAGTCTCCAGTGTCAACGCTTGGTAACAGTTGATAATTTTTCCACCATGGCAAAGTCTTTAGGATGGTGGGGTCTCCTGCATCACAGATATCACTTTCTTGAGGAAACAGTTGTTTATACCTGCTATAACATAAGTGGTAACTTGACCCATGGATGTTAAACCGATAAAAATTATGAGGCGCCTTTAACGATTTGCAACTTTGGTCAAATTCATACTCCACACTCCAAACAAACTGGGGGCAGTATATCACCAGAAAGTTGTGGTATCTTCCCCGATCATAAGAAACAAGGACATGCACAGTCCCTGGATGCTACAGTGACTCCCTATCACCTCTTGAGGTAAAAAGTAGTATTACAAGACAGGACGAGCCAGGGTTAGCTGATTAGCTTCTTAACTTAAGTAGATATCTATGCCACACAAGACATCTTTGACATAACATTAAAACTTATTTCTTCACAGTCTGTTGATAATTTTAACAAATTCTTGAATGCTTTAAACCAAAATTCTTGCATATAGCACCTTTAATAAATAATAAAAATAGGTCATCACTGGCAAATTGTGATATAAGAGGAATAAAACACTTCAGGAAGCACTGTTAATAGTACATTATTAATTCAGGATAGTAACATTGACTCCAATTTATATCATGCTACTTCACACCACTTCACTGTTATTTTCCTATAATAGCATGCTTTATTTCTTACATAGTGTTTATAATATAAATATTAACATGCTGAGTTGCGTTAAATCCTTTGTAAACACGAACACTTGCAAGAGACAGCTTCATGTATGTTTGTCTAAATCTATTAAACACCTGCCATCTGTTGGACGTGACATGTGAATAGACACACAGAGTGCCATCTGAAATGACTCGGCTCATTTATCAAACTTCTCCACTTGAACAACCATGAAGAGGCAACGAGGCATATTTTTTCAAATTTCAATGAATGCTAATTCACCTGCTTACACAAGTAGTTCTTGTCATTGCGCGTTTTTTGGTTGAAATAGATTCTATATATAAATATAATATATATAAATAAAATTGAATAAAAGCATAACGATATGCCTTTAAGGTATGATAATTTTATACTTGTTGAAATAAGTAACAATATTCAGAAATTCTATAAGTGCTATTATTGTGATGTGATATTCTCAGATACCTAATGTAAAAGAATCTTTTTTTTTATTTTAAAATTAGTTGTTGATCATGATATAATTATTTCCTTTTGCATCCACTATACCCAGTGTAGTTTTTTCTGATTCTTAATTAAAAAATGGAAGTTAAAAAAAAATTCATTGAAAAAATATAGTTTAATAACGTTTTCATTTGGAAGCAATTTTTTTTTTTACTAAAATTTGTAGTTATTTATTTTAAAATGTAATTAAAATCAGCTACATTGGCACAACACCCTCTGCGTGCGGATATGGCTAATTAAGTTTGTCCGTGCACTGAGCTGTGTAAGTGCCTGATAAGCACTGATCCATGAACAGTGGCTAATTCTCTACTGGATAGTCTTGGCCTGTGATTAGCTATTCAGAGTGACTTTTTTCTGGTACTGGGTTCGGAAACACTATTGCATTTTTTTTCCAGGATATCAGATTCCTACCTGAGAGAGAGAGAGAGAGAGAGAGAGAGAGAGAGAGAGAGAGAGAGAGAGAACATGCAAGGCTATCTCCCTTTCGATGTAAAGTGCTTTTAACATTAAGAGAATCGATGCAAACAAGATGGGCTACATTCACTGCTGCCTATTACAGTTTCCATTAATGCATCTAATGTAGATCATTGCCTAGGCAATCAGATTAGGATCTAACCCAAACACCAAGCAGGCCTGAGACAACCCATATATATATATATATCTCAATCATTTGAACGGACATCCACAGGGAATGAGACAGAGTTGGCATGTTTCCAGACTCATTACCCAAAACAAGCAACAATGCAGCCGAATCATTTCGTTATTGTGTCTGGACTAAGAAAGAATCATGGACCAAAACTTTTAGTTCTGAACTGACGGATATGTACAGCAATCGATATTAAGAGTGGAATGGAAATACTGACTCATCAATGCCAAGTTTCCAAATTATATCCTGGCAGGAACTTTACTACATTGTCAAATGAACTTGAACTTTTAACTCTTGAAAAAACATGCAGTTTCAGTGAGAGAGATAAAGATGGTGGACAAATTACAAAAAAAAGAACCCAACAAAGTGTCTGAGTAAGTGTTGGACTACCATAAACCACATTGTTTCAAGGATGTTCCACAACATTAAAAGAAAGTATGTAGTATATGAATAAAAAAAAGCAGCAGAATGTGCTGTTATTGGAAAATAATCAACTATGGGGTGGTAGTATCAGCTCCGCTTCATCACACACCCCCTTGTTGATTATTAACCAATGAAAGCGTGCTGTGTTTTAATCCTTACGGAACCTGCAAATGTTAGGGCAGTTTTACACTGAAATGCATCTATGACAGAAATCAGACAGAGGTAAAATATAGTTTAAGAGTTGAAAATTCCAGCAAAAGTTGAGTTTTGTGATCTATTAAGGATACAATGATTCCATCTACAGCCATAAGAACTAATATAATTTTTGCCACTGAAAGACTGAAATTTCCATTAATAGCACCTATGATCCTCTTTTCTCTCTCAATGCTAATACACAATTTTTACTGGATCAAAAGGTCGCAGGAGACATCATAAATTCGAGCTTGGTGAAATTTGTGTGTGAATGTGTGTGCGTGGGGTGATGGGGTCACTGAGGCAAGCTTCAGTCTTCTTTTTACTGCCAGGTAATTAAGTTAAACCTGCCCTGTTCCAAGGTCTTCAATGCGCTAGAGAACAATCTGCTGTCTGTGCACTAGTCTCCTGTCCTTCCGAGGTCACTCTGTATCTATTGACTTGGAGCTCTGCCCCCTACCACTTCGTATGTTTTTATCAAGCCCTCATACAAAATTACTCTCTTCAAAAGCCACTGCAGTCATTGTGACTTTGATTGTGTTTTTCAATTACGAAAGTCTTGTTCTTTACAAATATATTCAGGACATCCTAACCTCTTGAGAGATTAAGAACAGAAAAAAAGTATGTCTAGTTATCAAACTTTCCTACCATATCTTGTGTTAAATTTGTGTCTAAAATGTAATGAGAAATGTCAGAGTTGTTGGTATGTTGTATTTATATGGCTTCACACTGAGCCATCAGACTCTTCCCTGGTGTGTGGAGACCAAGTTGAAGGTGGTAGTAACAGTGAAGATATTATAGTCTTATAAACAACTTTAAGACTTACAATAATCATTTACATTTTACAATTACTGATACTTTATCTAAAGTGACTTACAAATGAGACAGGATACAACTGAGCAACTGGGGGTTAAGGGTCTTGCTTCATGCCCAACTGCACAGCATAATACTGAGCCACAACTGCCCAAGACTTGGTCAGAAGGCAAATCTGAGATCACCAAAGATATGGTCCATGTTGTAATGAATGAAAGATCTGGTGGAGAACTCTTGATGGTGGGTGGAGAAAGCAGCAAGTTGCAGACACATCAAGGATGGGATTGGTGGGACAGGGGAAGCAACAACAGGATGAGGTGGTGATGGTGATGCTATTGGAGAAGGGTTTTGAATATAATTTATTATGAGATAAAAAGGGGAGGCGACAACATGATTGTGAAAGAGCTCAGATGAGGATGAACAATAAAGTAATTGGGATGCAGAATCAGTGGGGTATAGTGAACAGGGGTTGTAATGGAGTCCATCTAAATGCTGGTCATTGTGAAAATGGAATGGCTATCCCAGGGGACACACCAAAATTATACACTATCATTTGCTGTCTACCAGGTCTTAGGTGGTACCTCTAAGCCAATGGGAGTATTTGATTCTTCAGTAACCTTTTCATCTATGTACAACATGCAGTAGTTGGAAAGTCTTCCTTGCCTTGATTATGCCTAATGTCACCCTTGCTATTGCATCTTTATTAAGTGGGTGACTCCAACCAAAAAACCTCAAAGAAGAAGGTGTTGGGGAAAAAAAAGGTGTAGGGAGGAAGGATGAATAAGAGAGGATGAGAACCAAAGCAGACCCTGTCACTACTGCCCTAGATGATCTAGACAACCAATTTAGCTGACATCCCAACCTCAAGATCTTGCCGTTTCCCTGGGGAACTACTGGATCACACCATTTAACAGCACATAAAACCCTGGTGTGGCTCTGGGCAACCATTATTCTTTGCTTATGTTGCTAACCTGATTTAGTCATGTAGATATCTCTTTTACACCAGCAGGAGGATTCTGGCATTCCTTTCCACAAAGGCAACTCAGATATCCTTGTCATCTCAGGAATGGACTATTGCAACTTGCTCCTGGCAGATTTCTTCCTGCTCACCATCAGATCCCTGCAAATGATCCAGAACACAGCTGCACAACCTGTTCTCAATCCTCATAAGTTCTCCTACCTCAAACCAGTGCTGTGTTCCCTTCACTGAGTTCCTGTAGATGTCTGTGGTTTAAATATAAAACGTCTATATAACTAAAACTGAAACAGTGTCCAGTAACGCAAAGATGCGTATCTACACCCCAATCAGTACCTCACTTCTTTCAAAGCTTGCCTTGACTCATCATTCCTCAAAATACAAGGAAGACAAGCATCAGGACACTTCTCTGTACTATTACCAAGGTTGTGAAATGACCAGGAGAGTCTGGATAACTATGACTACCATAAGTGATAGAATCCATATTAAAGTACCCAACTACAGCTCTACACATTATATAACTTTTATATAACAGTAAAAACTAGTCATGAAAATTAGCTAGTGTTATCATCCCATTGTTAGTTGCTAGTTAGCCTAGCTGGTTGGTGACCTCTTTGGTGACTATTCTGTATTATTCATAACATTATCCTTACAAATAATTAATAGATACAGATTTCATTAGTAGAATTAATTAACATTTTAGCATTAATGAACAATCGCTTTCCCCACCACAATATAATAACCTGCCCACTTCAATCTAAAAGTGCTGTCTAAGCCGCTGTGAAGAGAAGCTCTTTGCTGGTCCCTGCACTCATTTACCCTTTAACGAGAGCTTTTTACCCTCTTACCTTCAAGCACATTAACTTTTATGGGCTCTAATGACATAGCAGCAAAGGCTCTTGGATTAGTGTTCATCCATAAACTGCGACTACGACCATACATCTAATGGCATTGTTATTAGAACAATGGAGAAATTTCCTTTGTGTGTTTGGGATATTAGACTCTTGTTATCAGCCGTAATCATGCTCTTACTGGAATAAATGACTGGAGAGTACTAATCTATAAATATAATGATGAAAGCACTTCCTTTGTGCCTGATATATTGTGTGTCCTTGTCTTTGTGTAATTGAATATTTCAGTAAAAATAAATGATAATTTTACACATGACTCCTACTACATTTGGTTGAGAATCACATACAAGAGCATCTTTAATATGTCCCATCAACCTTCTGCCTTCCAAAACTGTCTTCAACATACAGATAACCCATGAATAGTCACAGTTAATAATCTCCAATAATTCCACTTTCTCTAACGATCTCCAAATTTTTATCCATCTATGACTGCTTTGAAAGTGGAATAAAACATCAGGACAATGTTGCATTACTGTGTTCAATGGCATCTTCCCCTCACATTGTTAGTTTAGTGAATTTCCATGGCAATGTTTGTTAGACAGCCCCTTGGGGGTCCAAGGGACAGAAGCACCCTCCTTGTTAGACTTCGGTAACACTACCTAGCTTGAAGGTATTGCAATCTATTGCAACTACTTTTTGCAAGTGGGGAAACTGGTTTAGGAAAGTAAACAGGAGTAATTAAATATGAGGTGGTAAAAATACCTAAATTCTTTACCCAAGTAAAAGTGAAATTGCACATCTGAATAAACCTTCATACAGACCTCAAAAGAAATTGATACAAAATGGCAAAGTTACCATTTATTCAACATCGGTGCTGTGTAATTTTGTCTCCATCCATCCATGCATTATATACTGCTTATCTGTTCACAGTTGCATAGAGGCTGAAGCCAATCCCAGATGACTTTGGGCAAGAGATGGGGTACAACCTTGGAAGGTTGTCAGTATATCACAGGGCTAAGAAAGAGATGAACAACCATTCACAGGCAAGAGTAGCCAGTTGACCTAATCTGAATGTCTTTGAACTGTGGGAGAAAATTGGAGCACCCTGAGGAAACCCACACAGACACGGGGAGAACATGCCAACTCCAGACAGAAAGGCCCCAGTCGACAGACAGGTTCAAACCCAGAACTTTGTTGCTGTGAAGCGACAGTGTTAACCAGTGCACCATGGTGCCAACTGAAATTTTGACTCTGGAGCGGACAAAAAGACAGTGAATGTGTGCATCAACACTACAGAAAGGACAGGCAGGAGAAAACATCTGCTTTCATAATCAGTTGTATGTTAATTTATGTTAATTCAAATCTCCTGGAAGTAGCTGTCATATTAGTATGTGTGGTGCATGTGCTGGAACGAATTCGATATTTTCTGAAAACATCTGCATGTCGGCTCATTACCATGTTATTCACAGTTGTCGAATCAGTTGTAAGAAGCTGCCATGGTACATGCAAAAAACCATCAACAGCAGCAAGTGAAAACAGGCCACGATTTCTCCTCCCCTCCCTCCCTTACACACACACACACACACACACACACACACACACACACACACACACACACACACACACACACACACACACACACAAACTGAGGAATTCATAACTTTCTGGATGTCAGTTTTCAACATAGAACTATGTTTGGGGAGACGCAGTCATTTGCATTCATATTTGAAATCGTCACGGTTCATCTCTTCTAAAACACACACACACACACACACATACACAGATACACACACAGACACACACACACCCCTCCATGTGTGAGAATTTTAAGTAACTCAAATTCCCATTGATGGAAAAGTTTGGAAATGTGTCAGTCGCTTTGTGCGTGTGTGTGTGTGTGTGTGTGTGTGTGTTTGTGTGTTATTTCAATTATTTGTTCTGATGAACTATAACTAAAGGGTAAAAATTATTCTCTTAACAAATACACATTCAGTGAAATCGTTTTATTTCTTTGACAATCAGGAAGCTGTAAGCAGATGCTAAAAACAGTCATACTGGATTGGACAGTTATACAAGGAATTGATCAGGCGTAGCAAAAAACATTAGCATAAAACAGAGAATCAGAAGGAGGTTTCAATATCAAAACAATGACACAACGCGGGCTTTTGAGAAAAGTTCTGCCACAGAAAATTTTTGCACAGGTTGAGAGCTCAAATCATGATGATGCCAGGAGCCAATCACGGCAACCCTAGCCAATCCTGGCCTGTAGAATCTCTGGCACAGAAAACTTAGTGGGGCACTAAACTCTCTATGGGCAACACATCAATGAAACTACACACAAACCTGCTTGCTAGTAAATCCACAAACGCAGCTCATCAGTGAAATCACAAATGCACACATTAACGTAACGCAGTGCAGGTGCTAGCTGAAATGGACACAGGGATATGAGTGACCATCAATAATGGCACTTGATCTCTCACAAATGGTATATTACATTATACAGCATTGCATTACAAATCCAAAATAATCAAGCAATATATGATTAATGTGTTCTGCAACTTCATTAAAAAAAAAAATTTTAAATCATACATCAACATATTTGAATTGAGAGCTGAATTTCCACTCAAGTAACAAATATGTAAGTTCAACACCAATTAAATGGCAGGTTTAAGTTAAACTGATTAAACAGAAATTAGTACATTTATATACTTAATTTATTATAGTGACAAGGACATTATATGACTGTCAAAGCTACATAAGGCCCTAATTACTTTTAGAGTGTAATAATGCAAAACAGACTCACCAGTGTCATTCACTGCTTGAAAAGAAAAGATGCACAACAATCTTTCGTTCATTTGGTTTAACTTTTACTGTCGACTTGATTCATTATTTTGCCTTGCTATTAGTAGTAATTAGCATAATTATGATGAATAACAATGGCCAGCTGTGTAGCAATCCTGATATCATAAATGATGTTTACTAAAAGTCTTGACACATGTTATCATTTTTTTTTTTATTGGCTGCTCTGAGCATGGGTCCAACATGATTGTGCCCCACAGCTGAACATGCGTATTGTGTTTCCAGCGGCTCACTTGGTTAAATGAACAAAGGTATGTGGAAGGTATTGGAAAAACCCTATCATTGTCATATGTAATAAACACACAAGTTACAAAGAAAAAAAATATTAGGCCTTCTTGTTACACTGAATTATTGATCATGTCAGGCACTGCTCTACAGCGACATCTGGTGGGGCCGGGCCCCATCGGCCCCTAATGATTCTGGCATCTGTAAGCTCATGTATGTGGAAGAGGCCAGATAGCGCTCTCCTCTGAGTGTGTTAAGCTGCCTTGTAATGCAGAATGAGCAGCAGTGCAAAAACATGGAGTTGGCTGGCTTCACATGTCTTGGAGGAGACACATGTTCCCCCTCCCCAGATGGTAGTTACATATAAAAATGTATTTCCTTGTATCCAACAATTCCAATGTGTTACTGTAAAAGATTTACCTCTCCCTCTCTCTCCCTCTCTCTCCCTCTCTCTCTCTCTCTCTCTCCCCCTCCCTCTGTGTGTGGGGGGTTCTTTAAAAGCATTTATTCTGACTCACTGCCATTATTTGTCTTCCTTGTCGAAGGACATGATGTAGGATTGGCACGAGTGTATATTATAAACTAACAAATCATGTCCTGTAGATGAAGCCGAACCCGCTGAACCTGCTTTACACACTTAATGAACTTCTACACTTCATTATGAGTTCTGCACCATATGCATGCACGCACACATGTGCACGCACACACACACACACACACACAAACCAACAGTACAGTCCCTCCTTTCCCTCCAGCCTTCCTCTACAGATATGGGTGTGTCCCCATTGCTGCTGAAACTAACGCTAATGGAGAGAGGAAGAGAGACTTTTCTGCCCCTTGTAGAGACAAATACATGTGCATACACACAAGTACACGTATATTTGCAGTATGCATGCTTGCAAAATCACATGCTCAGACACACACTTGCCAAAAGCATATACGTACACACATACAACCCGCGCTCACTCTGGCTCTTTGGCCGAATCTGTGTGTGTGCGTTGTCCTTGAGCAGACGGCCCCTTGGCACCATCAGTTAATCGAGTCCCATAGAATGCAACTAAGAGCGCAATAAATCAGGATGTGGTGTGGCCCACACACATATGCACACACACACACACACACACACACGCTGTTCCTCTCTCTGTAACTCATCCCACCCGTCCACTAAGGCCACCTTATGACACATCTGCTGCATTAGCTTAATTAGACTTCCTTCAGCACTCATGCATGAAGAACACTACCGAGAGAGAGAGAGAGAGAGAGAGAGAGAGAGAGAGAGAGAGAGAGAGAGAACCAGGACTCCATCACTCTTCACTAATATCAGACCACAACAATGTGTTCTTATTGACTGAGGGTAGTAGAGATGATAGCATGCACCACACAGAGGAGTGTATTAATCAGTGGTGTAGTATTATTTCTTACCATCATGAAATTGATTAATTTCCTGTAAAAACATGTTTCAAAGTGTTTTATTCCTCTTATTGCTTTATACCACAGCAACTTGTCAACACTTATAGTCTTTTTTACTCATTAAACAACATCATACTTGTAATCAATGCATTGTTGCATTTAATGGAGTGGAGTGTCCGCAAAACAAGTCAGTTCATATTATCATTTATGTTATAGCAGCTATAAACAGTTGTTTCCTCACTCTCTTTAAGTTAAAAAGAAAAAAAAAAAACCCTCAACCCTGTAGCCTGTCAGAGCTGCAAACCACAAAGTCCTGAAGACTTGTCCGTTTCAGAAAACTTAAAGTTACGTGTTTTATTCCTCACAGGTTGTGTTATTAAAACCAGCAGCAAGGTTAACTAGCTAGCTAATTACTCAAGATGAATGGACAAGACTAATCACAAACTGTATCTCTCACTCACATCTCACTTTAGAAGCAGATGCCTTGAAGACCACCGGGATTTTTCACCTGATGGGGTAAATGCGCAGTGTAAGTGAGACAGGTTGCTGTAAAATAGCACGTTTCCTTTAGCGCTTACACACAAATCACCTGCAGAATGAAATGAGCTCAATTCTCCTCAGCTCAAAGCAAATACATCAACTTTCTCTTATTCTCACAGCGTGAAATCAATTTGCGTCCCTTCAAGCGTCTCGCTCGCGCTCTCTCTCTCTCATCATATGTTTCCCTCTCTCATTCTCATTCTTCTCTCTCTCTCTCTCTCTCTCTCTCTCTCTCTCTCTCTCTCTCTCTCGGTTTATGTTCTTATTTACCCATTATTTCTTTCTATAAATTCTTTTTTATCTCTTTACTCTCA
>JAQQZR010000013.1:8832511-8849878 GCA_030068235.1 Notoglanidium macrostoma | reverse complement strand
CCTGATGTGTTCCTGTGTTAGTTGTGGAGCTGAGGTTCAGGACCAGCTGGGTGAGGGGACTCTTCACTCTGCTCAGTCTTCTCTCTCTCTCTCTCTCTCTCTCTCTCTCTCTCTCTCTCTCTCTCTCGGTGTATGTTCTTATTTCCCCATTATTTCTTTCTATACATTCTTTTTTCTCTCTTTCCTCTCATCCATCATTTCTTTCTTTCCTTCCACCTACCCTTTCTTTCTTTATTTCTGTACAGTTCAGCAAAACATCGGCTGATGAGTTTAAACTGTTTTTCCCCTTTAATCCAAGCGTAGTCGAACGTGTTTTGTATGTGTCATTTTCTTCTTTAGCTTTGTGCGAAAGCTATGAAGATAATGTAGCTAGCAAGTAAAGGAAATTAATAGTTTGCTTTAAATAATACATTTTCATAGTAAACAATAAACTCTATAATCTTATTTTTGTTCATGTTATAGATTATAGCGATCCCACCGTGTCCTAAACCACACCAGTGAGACTGTCTGAGCAAAAAATGATGAACTTTCATTACTTGCTACACAAGCTTCATAAGTTGTATATGATTTTCCACTAAACTCTGTTTAACACACGAGAGTCCTCGTTCTCGCTCCTACGTAACTCCTTACATCCTGAAACTTCACCTTTTCTCACAGTTTAACATCCATCCAAACCGAGTTTATCTTTCGAGCTTTATGTCTTCACACTGCTGTAGGTGTTCCCACTAGTATCTTTCTTCCTGTTTTTGCGTAAGCACTCAAGAAAAACGAGGGAGGGGGAGAATCAATACCACTGGGACGAATGGATTGCATTTCCTCTGGTCATCAAAAGGTTATTTTATTCCTGATCACTGCTATCGATCGGCACTCGTTCCCCCGCTCTGCTGTGAATCTATATGCTGGCTGTGTGTTAGTTTTTTCCTCTTTACGTTCGGATTACACTGCAGAGTTCGGAGGATCGATGGGGATTTAATGTGCTTTCACAGAGCCTGAGAAAATGGGAACAAGATTGCCTGCATTTTTCACACAAATGTAAAGACATGGGTTCATACCAGGCAGGAGCTAATAATCGGTTGCATGATATACCACGATATATATATTCTTTCAAACATATCGTCATGAGAGTTAGTAGATTATTTTGTGTGAGTGGTGGCAGAAGAGATTATCTGCTGTATTTGTTTTTACTGTAACCACTCCAAACACCCCCTCCCCCCACTCTCTCTCAACCCCCTCCCTCTTCTCCCCTCTACTCTGTTTCACTTAGCAGCCAGTGCTAATTGTAATAACAGTGTAATTTTAGCTGTTTGGTGTCTTTTCGTAATAATCTACTAACACATCTGAGGTAAATGTTGCCATTCCTGATTGCTTTGTCTTGTTTTTACTGCCGCAGTGCCTTTACATTGTCTATTATATGGTCATGTGGTAATCATTAGCCAGCTTTTTTTTTTCCATTCTTATTTCCTAGCCGTTTAACAACAGTGTTATCAAGACTCGAAGGCTGTGTGTATCATTTCTTCACATTCTCAAATTGAAAGCACAGACCATTAAAAGCTTAATGTTTTGCAATATTGGGTTTGCCTCATTTTTTTTGTTTTTTGTTCAGGAGTGTACATTTCTTTACTCAAACTAAAAGGAGTCCAGTGTTGCAATTGTAAAGGCAAAGCGGTACAATTGCAACATCACATGGGTCAATCGGAATGGAACGCCAGGAACGATAGCTTGGACAATATTAAGAAATTAAAATAAAGGCATATGTGATGTATGATGCAGAAAAATCATCAACTTCATGCTGGTGTGAAAGCAACAACTGGACGATGAAGAGATGTGCTTTTTTCCCCATTTTTTCCCCAATTTTTGTTATAGAATCCATGACCATACTTAACCATAATTCTATGATTAAAAAATGCTAATGTTTTTATGAGCTCTATGAGGAAATGAGTTGGCACACGTCTTTTGTATTTCATTGCTCCCACCTTCCACGCCTTACAGTCTGAGAGCCTCTGAAGCAAGAAGCTGTACAATTATAAATAGTGTTATTATTATACCACAAAGCATACCCATGGTTTTTCACAGTCTTGCAAAGAGAATGAGCAAGCACAAACACTGAATGCTGTGCGAACAGTTAATGTAGAGCTAAATGTACATAACTGCACAGATTTCATACATGGCACCAAATGAAGTTTTCACCAGTATCTCCAGCAGAAATCCCACTGTGCCTCTTTCTTCAAATGGAAAGAGAAGCGATGTACTTGTACATGGAAACTGTTTTGAAATATTACACAAAAAAGCCCTTCTGGTGCTTGAACAAGACCAAATGTCACTGGAACTGGAATGTCATAGTCCGATGAAAACAAAATCAAACATATTGGCAATAAAAATGATTGACAGGTTAGGAAAAATAAAATGAACTGCATTCAAGAAAAGACCCTGAAAAACACTGTAAAATATGTAGGTAGATTTGGGGCTCTTTGATGGCTGATGCCCCTTGGGCTTTGGCTAAATGGCTAATTACCGGGACATTTCATGCAAAAATCTTGGTTGTAACTACAAGGCGGTTAAAACCAGGCATGAACCCAAATGTACATCCCAATCAACACAGATAATGATGTGGTAAGACAAAATCAACATTTTGTTAGCCATCACAGTCTCTAGATTTGAATCCTCCAAAAACAGTAGATGGAATAGAAGTAGGAGTTGAAAATTTTGACAATGTTAGGCAGACTAACCTAAGGAAGACCTTCATATGTGGCACTTCAAGGCCCGGGATCCAAAAGTTATTATCGCAAATGGGCTAGTTTAGCAAAAGTAGCTTTATGTAGCCTATCTATAACTTGATAACACATTGCTTTTCAAAAAATCTGGTGCTACAAATCACATCACCAAAACCCAAAAATTATGAATTCATGCCACTTAATGCAACAAATTAGAGACCAAATGTTGGCACATTTATGGTCATGAAACAATCAGCATGCCCAAAAACTGAAATACAATATGCTATGTATTTCAGTATGTATTTATTTTTATGGTACATATTATGGTATTTCTGGTTTATGTATTTGTTTTAACCACAGTAAGATGGTCAGATACCTATTTTCATAGCATAATCCATACATCCATAGCTCAGTCATGTATGATGAATATGCAAAAAATGTAGATCTTACGTGATCTTAATAATATAATACAACCTAAACTCACAATATTTTACTATACCATTGTTCGCATTTTCCTAAGTGCCTTTGAAGTCTGTTCAGGCAGAGAGTCATGCCTAATTCCACCTTTTTTCTGCTTTGCGTGTGTTTGTATTCCTAATGGACGTACCAGTGCAGTGTATGATGGACGCTTCTTGCATATTTCCCAGCAGGCAGCAGTTTAATTCCATTATCTAAAAATACTCCAGGTGCTGTATTTTCTATACATGTTAATTCACATGGCTTTGTGCTGTTAATCTGTCCTCTACACAGAGGGAGATGCATTCATAAGCTTCTGCAATACAAATCGTGCAAAAGCAAACGCTCATGTGCCAATCACTGGATAAATGATATGTTCGCAATACTCAACATGCGGGATATTGTGCAAAATAATTCAATGTCCTCCACTTCCTTTTGAATCCACAGTAGGACTATTATAAAACCTTGTAGTAATAATAATAATATATTTTTAGATATAGACCTATAAATACTGTTATCATTTAACATAATGACTAATGATAATGATTAATGGTTTATAGATCCTGACATTCTTGGTGCGTTTACATGTAAACAATGGGAAAACAGTCCTTTGGGTTAGTAGATGGCAAGAGGAGAGAGAGAGAGAGAGAGAGAGAGAGAGAGAGAGAGAGAGAGAGAGAGAGATGTAAAACCCTTAGATTGCTGTTTTAGTTAGAATCAAGGAGGGGGTGGGACACCATTAGTTTTGTGGTGTGACAGTGCAATTACAGGCTGACAGCAATGTTTACTCACTGAGTGCCCACTTCTGGCATGTCACTGTTCTTGTGAAGAAAGATCTCATACACACCAGCACAAACAAGCATGCAAACACACATAAGCACATGCACAAAAACGTCTGTTCATTTGAGTTAAGGTGTGCTGAGAAGTTAACTTTTGACATGATGATTGAGAATTGCTTCTTACACACACAACTATTATAGCTTGCTCACAGTATAACACTCTTGGCAAAAGACCAGATTACAAGATAAATGAGTTTAGAAAAAAAGGAGATGTGGGCCTTTTTTGTAAGAAGATGGTATATAAATGGAACAAACATTTGCACAAATAACATAAGCAAAAATTGAATTTATTTTATGATGGTATTTTTTAATGGAATTTATTATATGATATAATAACTGCTGAATTTTCAATTCTGATTGGACAGATTCATTAATTTTCTATAACAGTAGCTCTTATATTAACATGCTTGTTCAAAATACATCAACATTTCTATAATAACATCATACACCGGTGTTTGATGTTTTATGATGGTTTACAGTGAAGATTTGCTGAAAATTGTTAATGTGTTTCACGAATGTTAGTGCTCGATGGAAAATGGTGTTTTGCTGGTAAATGTTTTCTTTGGTTGGCTAGTTGTGTAGAGTGCTAGTGTTTGTTGGTAAAAGTTTGTGTTTGATGGAGAATGTTGGTGATTTGTTAGTGGGTAAATGTTGGTGTTGGATGGAGAATGCTAGTGTTTGTTGGTATGTTGGAATGCTAGTGTTTGTTGGTTTGTTGGTGTTTAATGGAGAATGTTGGTGTTATGTTGGTGTTGGATGGAGAGTGCTAGTGTTTGTTGGTGAATGTGTGTGTTTGATGAAGAATGCTATTGTTTGTTGGCAAATGTTGGTGTCTGAGGGAGAATGTTGGTATTCTTATGGGGTTTGATGGAGAATGTCGGTGATTTGTTGGGAAATGTTGATGGAGTGTTTGAAGGAGAATGTTGGTCATTGCTATTGACTATAGTTGCTATAGTTGGTGTTTTATTGTGAATATTAGTGTTTGCTGATGGTTTATGGTGAATGTTGTTGATGTTTGCTATGAGTTGTGTATTAGGTGAGCATTGTGGTTTTGCTGCTGAATGTTAGTGCTTGATGGAGTAAATAACATTAGCCAGTATTCAACCTTGAAGTATTCTTCCCTTGTTAAGGGAACACTGGAAAGGCATTCTTAAACATACCACTATCTCTAAACTACTTAACATTTCAATGCTGCAGAGGTATGTGAATAATTTTTATATTTGCATACATTTGCATGCACCTTAAGCATAGTTCGTTGTGGACTTCACACTGGAGGACAGTGATACATAAGTGTTGAATACTTCAAGGTCTGGACTTAATCTGCAGCCAGTTCCTTTATCTACATTTGCTATGCTTCAATAATTCAGATTGTTTACAATTTTTTGGCTAGTATATAAAACCTCATCATTCACTTGTGCACAGCTGAGACTGCCTGAATAAATGGAAGTTGACGATTGTAAATAAAGCTTGTTTTCGGGTTTGACAGCACATGATTCTTGTGCTTATCGCCCTTGTGGATAAGGAATGTGAAATATGGTGCGAGCAGCTGGGCTCATCTCAGTGACAAATCAGCAAAAGCAGAAGCTAATGCTTTTGATTTAGGCAAACAAGGGTACAGTGTGTTGTGTTTGCATAATTGACTATGGGATGTTATAACATTTCATTACTGTTAAGGCCATCTGTTTATTATTCTTTATTAAAAAATAAAAAAACACAGCTATGAAATGAATAGTAAAACTAAATAAATGTTGTGCCGGCATTTGACGATTTATCTCCAGTAACCTATCTATTATGAAGGTCAGGTATTGACAATATGTATTTTTTGTGGTACAAAAAGGACAGTCTGCTATATTGCATGATCAATGTGTTGCCCAAGCATTAATCCAGCTGTTTGTCTCTTTCTCTAAAGCTGTGCTCCTTCCAGTAACTCGGGCTAAGTGTTTAACAACCAAATACCATCAATCACCATGAAAGGTTTGCCTAAATGCTTTTATACAGGCTTAAAGAGAGAAGCTGCCTTAGCTAAATTCAAATGGAAGTAAATAAATATCTTGATCAGAAGGCCAGAAAGAGCATTATTTAAAGAATAGAAAATGAAGACCAGTAAATATAAAACGGTGTGTTGGGAGTGTGTAAAGTTTGCCTTGAGGTTTTGTCTAGTAAAGCAGTTTGCTTACCATTATAATAAACCAGAATAAAATACATTTAATACCCATGATACATTCAATACACATTAATACTAAAACTAGTAGCATTGCTGTGTACTTTATATGCACTATGGCCAAATATGGATGCTTTTTGGGCATCCCATTCCAGATTTAATCCTCTCTTTGCTGTTAGAATAACCTTCTCTCATTTGGGAAGACTTTTCTGTAGATTTTGGAATGTGGCTGTGGGGATTTGCTGATTCAGCCACAAGAGCATTAGTGAGGCCAAGCACTGATGTTAGAACATGACATAGGAGGGACTTGGTGTTCCAGTTCATCCCAAAGGTGTTGATGGAGGTTGAGGTCAGAGCTCTGTGCAGGACACTCAAGTTCTTCTACTCCAACCTTGGCAAACCATGTCTTTATGAAGCTGGCTTTGTACACAGGGGCATTGTCATGCTGGAACACATTTGGGACTCTTAGTTCCAGTAAAGGGGAATATTGATGCTATTGCATACACAAAAATCCTGTACAATTGTAGGTTTCCAATTTTGTGGCAACAGTTTGGGAAAGAACCAGATATGGTCAGGTGCAAAAATGTACTGCGGTTACAACACACAGACTTTGACACACATTTGTTTAACTATCCTTGTGAGGACCTTCCGCTGGCACAATTATTAATGCAGCTAGTTAATGCTATGTGTAAACCTAAACCTAACCATAAACTTAACCTCGGTAGCCAAAAAGAAACATTTAGTCTCTTTTAGTTGTTTTTTTTAATAAAAGTGGCAGTTTTTGTTAAAAACAGTACAGTTGCTTGGTAGGGACCAGCCAAATGTCCCCACAACGTAAAAACGGTCAGACTTTCCTATCCTTGTGATGAACCTAAGAAGATATAGAAACACACACACCTTCTATGTCCACTTTCTCATATGCTGCCCAATGGGGACAGGATTGTGGTCCTCAAAACATCTTTAGATCCCAAGAGGTTTATGATTGACCAGGATGTTTTACCTGCTGACAGATGGATATACACTCATACCCAACAAGGAATCCAGTCCAAAAGAAACTTTTGAGGAAACCATTTGCGTTAATGCATAAAGGTGAAACCCGCATTCGGAGGACAATGGCCTGTAGCTTTTAATTACAACTTTAAACATTCGCCATGATGCCGAATTATCATAATAGCTGCTTGCGTCGCTTTCAAGATAACATGTTTGTTTACCCCTGAAAGGATTAATTATCTTTCCATAATTTTCATCTCTCTCTCACACACACACACACACACATACACACACACACACACTACCTTTCCTTGAACACAATCAACAGTAAACAAAAGGCTGCTGCCCCCGAGGCCTTGTTTCTGTCTTTGGACCCTGAAGGAAAAAAAGAAAATAGAAAGTGCTTCTCTGTGTAATAAAACAAAGACATAAGACAAGGGGATTTTAAAGCTTACTCTCCATCTCTCTCTCTTTCTCTTCCCTCTCCATCCATCTTTCTTTCTTTCTCTTGCTTTACCATCCATCTTATTTTGTCTTTCGCCATCAGTACCCACAAGACTCTCCGTTCTTCCCTTTCACGTTTCCTTTCAGTCTTGTTTTCTGTCCTTCCCTCTCTCTTTCACTCTACAGCTCCATCTATGTCATACACTCTCTCTTTCTCCATTTCCGTCCACCTGCATCACTCCTCCTTCTTCATTAATCACTGCTCTCTGGTGTTTATTCAGAGACTTATGTACTATGTTGTTTAAAGCAACTGATTAAATAATGATTTGTGAAATCATTTTCTGTACATCAAGTTCACAGGCAATTTATTTCTAGTCATATTTTACTACTTTTGCAGACACACACAATTACACCCGTCTTACGGGGACCCTATAAAATGTTTGGATCCCAAGACGTGTTTCTTAACAGGATGTTCACGTAGAGTACACTCAAGTCACTAGCATACAACCATACTATTTACAATTGTGAAAATATACCTGTATACATGTATGCAGGTGTGCCTCATATACATTTTAGTAATACTTATGGGGATGGAGACTGAGATTTTGGTCCCTGTAATGACGTAATGACCTGTGTGAACAAACAACTCGGATACTTGCACACTGGTTAGAGTAATAATATCCTGTTGTATGATATTGTGCTTGCATGCAGTAATAAGACCATGATATTCTCTAGCATGCTATGTAAGCAAGGGCCAGACTCTTAACCTTTTCTCTACTACCCTAGAAGGTTAATCAATGAGCTACACTGTTTGTTCAACAATGATGTTGTTTCCAGGTAAATCTTTCGCTAATAATTTTCATACTAATAGAAACCATGATCCTGGTCCCCATAATGACTTTGTATGACTTGTGTGTGAACAGAAAACTTAGTGAGTATGCACAAGGTCCTAGGATACTGACATTCTATACTGCATGCACAAGTATAGGTCAAGTGCGTATTCTGTCCTTACCATAATTTCTGTTCGTATTTTCCAACTCCAATCCATATAAACCCGAATGCTTATTGGATTGAATCATGTTCATTGTGTAATGTGAGAGGGTTTGAGCCGAACTGATCAAAACCTGTTATGCATAATTGTTAAGCAGCTTCATTACCTCAGGTGAAATGGGCCAAAAAGAGATATAACTGACATTGGCAAGTCAAAAATTATAAAATGCCTTTCAGATGGATGCAACAGTTTTGCAATAGTTAAAATTATTGAGGCGTGACCACTGGACAATCAAACGTTTTTTTGCAAACAGTCAACGGGGTCGTAAAAAAAACACAGAGAAGAAGGGTCACAAATGAACTGCACAAGCCTTGAGAAGGATTAAACGTGAAGCTTCCAGGAACGTATTAGCCTCCAGTGGAACCATATTCCAGCAGTGCAACCTACCTGGAGTGCTGAGAAGTACAAGGGATAAAGTGCTCAGAGACATGGCTAAGGTAAGGAAGGCTGAAAAATGATCACCAATGAATAAGATTCACAAACTGAAGTGATTAGATTGGGCCAAGAAATACTTGAAGACAGACTTGTCCAAGGTTTTATGGACAGATGAAATGAGAATGACTCTTGATGGACCAGATGGATAGGTCCGAGGCTGGATCACTAATGGACACAGGGCGCCACTACGAGTCAGGCACCAGCAAGCTGCTAAAATTAAGGATGAGCTGGTTGGATCTTTCCGAGACTCCCAAACCTACTGCCAGTTTCTGGAACGTACTTTCGTCAAACAAAAAGAAGTCTGCAGCATTCAAGAAGACCATGATCGTTATGCAGGGAAATGTTCCATCTCATGCAAGTACACCACTGCTTGGCTTGCCTCAAAGATGATCAAACAATGACGTTCTTCACCTGAGTTAAATAATACTGAGAACTTGTGGGTCCTTCTCAAACGTGAGATTCACAGTGAGGGGAGACAATACACCTCTCTGAGCAGCATCTGCGAGGCTGTGATTGGTGCTTCAGTGAAAGTTAATCATGAACAGATCAAGACGCTTACAGACTCCATGGATGGAAGGCTCATAGCAGTTACTAGTGGCTATATTGGTCACAATGTTTTTGAATGACCAAAAATATTATTTTGTGTTACTTATTTGTCACACTTACTCTGAAAATTGAGAAGGAACAAGTGTGTTGGGAAAAAATATTTTTGTTGTTTATTATTAGTTGCATAATAATTTTGCACATTAATAGATGCCTAATAATTGTGTCCACTTATATATTCCTTTGAAAGATTGACATCTCACATTTTCTTTGTCAAACAGTTAGGTTTGAAGTTTAATACATTTTGGATAGACTGAGAACATTGTGTTTGTTTAACAATAAAATAACTCAATTTGCCTTATAATTGTGCACTCATTGTACAGTGTACTACTGTTACTACTAGTATACCGTGCTAGGACACAATAATACAACCATCATGTGCTGTACGAGTGTAAAAGACAAACCTACAGCTCTAATTAGATCTATGAAAGGATACACCTTCCCAGTACATTTGCTTGTTTTCTTATAAATCCAATATCAAATACCCAAATGTAAAAAATTTAGCACACACAAGACTTCTAAATTGAATTGAATAATCTCTATTTCACCACTTTATTCCAGCCATGTCAACAAACATGCTAACGTTACGGCAAAGTAGCCTTCATCATCGTGGTGGTGAAATTGAGATTAATCAACTCAATTTAAAAACTTACTACCTTCTCTTTACTAGCCTTACTAGTGACACCTAGAGGATGGATCCTCATGCTGTCTCAGGGAGTTTTTCCTCATCATTCTCACTCACCTCTGGCTTGTTCATTAAGGATCTAAAGCTAAATCTGGATTTTTTTAAAAACCTATCGAATCAAATCAAATTGAATTATGGCTTTATCTGGGTCAATCTGTCCCAAATAATGACCAATACATATAAGCTGTCCAAATGCAAAATAAACTCTTGAATAAAAACCTGATTGTATTTTCAAAATGTTCATGCTAGCATGCTAATTATGGTGAAATTTGCAGTATATTAATATACATATAAGCAATTATTGGCACATGCTCAGTGCACAAATGTATTCATCATCTCAGGCTGTTAATAAACCAGATGGAGTTTTTTTTTTTAACAGATGAATTCAAAGGTCTTCAATTTGAGGACCATAATTGAACACGATATCATTTTTTGTTCACTGCGTCAAATGATTGCAACTATATGAAACGATCTCCCATCCAATTACTCTTCGCAGTCCGGGGTCCTGAACAATGTCAGCGTTATAAGCATTAAATAGAGAACTATATTCAATCAGAATTATTGATTCATTTCACAGATGAAGCTATTCCTCTGCGTAAACACCCCCTTTTCAGCTTTAATGTTTGTTCAAATAGTGAGTCAATGATTTCAGATTAA
Source organism: Notoglanidium macrostoma (assembly GCA_030068235.1). Taxonomy (NCBI): domain Eukaryota; kingdom Metazoa; phylum Chordata; class Actinopteri; order Siluriformes; family Auchenoglanididae; genus Notoglanidium; species Notoglanidium macrostoma. The sequence continues at coordinate 8,838,846 of JAQQZR010000013.1, read as the reverse complement.
AAATTAATTGCCGAACATTTTTGCAATTTTCAACCCGCGCTTGTTTTAATGAACCGAAAATGGGAATCCGTCTCCACACATCCAACCCTGACAGCAGTATATCAGATTATAGGATGGATGGATAAGAGAGATGATGACAATTAATGATGTGTTACTGTTTGAATACAATCAATAGCAGCACAAACAAGATATATTGAAAGACTGAAAACATTTCAATTTTAAACAAAGGTTTGTCAAAATGACTGTGGCCTGTAAGTGCAAACTGCATTATTGCAACTACAAATCAGAAAAAAAACTGCAACAGCAATTTTGGAAACACATGAACCAAAAAATAGAACTGGTAGGTCCTTATTAAGGGTCCTTATTACACACTTGTTGCTGACTGGACAGTTCGCTGATTAGCTGCTGACTATCAAAAGGAAAAAGAATCGCACATTTTCAGTCTGTGTAAGTTAGACTAGCGAAAATATAATTTAATAAAATGTTACTTATGCTATTATGATGGCTTTGCCACCTTGTTTTTTTGTTTTGTTTTACTGTCAAGCTTTTTGGCTTCGCTGTCTTGTTTTTGGTTTCTATTGTTTTTGCTGTCTTGTTTTGTGTTTTTCTGTCTCATTTTTGGTTTTGCTGTCTCATTTTTGGTTTTGCTGTCTTGTGTTCGCTGTCTTGTTTTGTGTTTTGTTGTCTTGTGTTTGTTTTTGCTGTCTTGTGTTTGCTGTCTTGTTTTGTGTTTGCTGTCTTGTGTTTGTTTTTGCTGTCTTGTGTTTGCTGTCTTGTGTGGTTTTGCTGCCTTGATTTATGTTTTGCTGTCTTGTTTTTCATTTTGCTGTCATTTTTCATATCTTGTTTTTGGTTTTGTCTGTTTCTGCATTTTATGATTTGCTGTTTTGTTTTTGGTTTGTAAATGTGTTTTGCACATATGGGCACAAAGGCAATTGCCTATTCTTGAATAGTTAATTAAATAAAAACAGTTCTCTTTGGTGCACTTAAGAAATGTAAGTATTTATAAATGTCGACAAATAAGTTAGTCATAAAATTTGAATGTATGAACAAAGCCAATTAACAAGCCAGCTAATCTGCATACATTTAGCCACAGATTTATTATGATCCATAGTAACGAGTGCTAATTTGTGTGTTCGGTGGGATAAATTGCATGCCCTAATAGTGGGCGTGTTGAAGGTGATTTACAAAGAATAATTGCTTTAATTATGGCACATACAAAATTGGGGGAGGGAACAGTATGCAAATGAGTTTTTTTTAAAGGGAATAATTGTTTCATGTTCAGATCTTAAAAACACTCTCGCCAGAGGAAAACTGAACTCAAATATAAAGTGGACTAAAGGCAGTGAGCGTTATGTTAATAAGGTAGATCCTGGAAGTGACTTCCAAGCTGCAGTGAATCAAACTGTGAGTGCAAAATGACTCGATTTGCATATTCATTAACTAAAATGCACAAAACGTCAAGATGTGCGATCAGATGGGCTCATGTGAAAGACGCAGTTCTTCCAAGATCTTGTAAGTAAACTGGCTTTATGAAGTTTAGCTTGCACCTGTTTTTACATACACACACTTTTCATATCAGGGTTTGAATATCGGGGAAATCACTCCAGCTGCCCTTTTATTGTTGCCAAGGTGGAGTGTGTTTGAGTCATCTGAGCCGTTAATAGAAACTCAAGCTTCTCCTTCTTCATCCTTTTTCGTCTTTTTGTCTTGTTCTTTGTCCTTTCCCTCTCCTGCTTTTCATTTTAAATTCCTCCTCTTCTTCTTCTTGTTTTATCATCCTCTTTATCATCATTTTTTCCTCTTTTGCTTTTTCTTTTTTTCCTGCCTTGTCTTCTATATTTGTCTTCTTTTTCTTCTTCTTTATAATTATATTTTATCCATATTCTTCATCTTTATCATCTTTGTTTTTTCCTCTTTTTCTTCCATGTAATCATCTTTTGTTTAATCATCTTAATTATTATTATTATTATTATTATTATTATTATTATTGTTATTATTTATGCACACTTTCTATCAGCTGTACAAATAAAAATGTTCCTCTGTTTGTAAGCAAATAAACCATCTTAAACTGAAAAGAAACGGAACAGCCGAAAAGAAAGAAATTAACGAATAAAGAAGTAAATAAACAGAGCGAGGTGAATGAGGAAGAGTGAGATCTGTACAGTGTAATTGCATCTGACTACCCTTTTAGATGGATCTAATGAAAATGGACAACAACCACACACACACACACCCAAACACGCACGTCCCTATTGACAGAGCTTGCTAATGAAAAGTCACCTTGGGTGACAGGTGCAGAGGATTGATGTGCTCAAACTTTTGCACTTTATTTGATTGTGTGTTTTTCTCCTATTCTGTCACATTAAAGTGAGTCGGAGCGAAAATCAATCATGGCGCTCCTGCACGGTGAGGCTTAAAAAGAGACATCAGCAAATATGTAACATCCCTGTAGCCACCCACCCACACACACGCGCGCTTTTTATTGCAGGATGTTACAAAATGTTTTGTTTCATGAGCTCAGACTGCTGTTAATTTCTGCCATTTGCATTCAGACATATAGCCCATCAACATTTTTTTATGACTGGTGTGTTTCAGTGACACACACACACACACACACATCCCTAGGCACTGATATTACTGCTCTGCAGAGAGAAGCTATTCTCAGCTATTGATGTGATACAGAATACAGTGTTCTCCTTCAAATGGCTTTAGAATTATAAGGACAAAAAGATAGCCAGTAAGCGGGGGATGTTTTTTTCATTTATTTTCCAGTGGACATTTTATCAGGTGTTTGGTTTCAGAGCCCAGATTTATAGACGGCAATTCTCTCTGTGATCTACTTCAACTAGTATGCATACTTATACAAAATTCTTAATTTGATTTTTTTTCAAATCACCCCCTTTTCTGAAACAGTAAACACTTGTTTCTATAGTAACGCTTCCTTCACAAGTACTTGTCGATCCACAATCCTAATTAAAGCCTAATAATAAAATGATTAAAAACATGTTATTAACCAAGACTTACAGTGTAAACATCGACATGGTAAAATTCTCTATACATTTTAGGGCAGTTTCTGCACAGTACAGAGCTTTCTGATTTCTTCCTGGTGGCATGACAAGCTTTGGTTTTCTTTCTTACTTCAAAAGAAAGAAGAAAAGAGAGGCTGATGAGGGAAAGCATGTTTATAGCTGCTATAAAAATAACTACAAACAAATACAAAGCATGGTGTCTTTCTTTAAAAAAATTACAATCTGTAATTGTGTACCAATTATTTGGGTATAAATAAAAGACATGAGTGTCTTTTATTTAATCCGTGTGTCTCAATTTGCATACTTGCGTACTTACACTTGCTATTTTGAGTGTATAAGTGTGTCAGAAGTATGTCAACTTGTAGTGCACTAAAGGTACCCGGTTGGTGTATTCAAAACAGTCATAGTGCGTATGTATTAGAGCGAACGGTGGCTGTCAGGTGCCTGTAGCGTACTTCTGTGTATTTATATTCACACTCCCTTACCTTTTCAGTGGTAAATAATAAGTATGATCCTCCATTTTTCAAAATTTGGGTTCTTAGACTTGCACCAGCAAACACTGATTCCTCTTCTTTCTTCTTCCAAAAAAAGAGTTTAATATTCAAAATGCATTAACTAAGCACAAGGAAAGATCAATAAACCTTTAGAAGCAAGAAGACGACTTTAAGACATGTAAGGTGTTGAATTAGCATGGTGAAAAAAGACAAGCACTTAAATAGAACAGGTAATTAAGACTGAAAGCAGAACAGGATTGTGACAGCTTTGTTTGCAAGTAGGTGGACTGATTAGTCTTTTTTTTTTTTTTTTTTTTGAACACGAACTGAAATTGAAAATGCTTTGGAAAACACGAATTGAAAATGCTTTCAGCACTCACACATTATACTTTATAATAAATTTCATTCAAATCGCATCGACGGACCTTATGGTTACTTCAGTGTTGTACTTCCATGTTAAATGTTCATTGTAAATGGAGTATTTATGCTCCACTGTACATCATTACATATACTACAGTATATCACACATGTATCTTGCACCGTGGAGCCAGGAGAAACGTTTGTTGTCTGTGTACTGCTCACTGTATATGGCTATGAGATCAACTTCTAACAAGCTTAAATAGTTTGTATACCACAGAGTGCATGTAAATGCTGATGCCCCTAAAATTTAATTGCTGAAATTCTACATTTTAGCAAATCAAATGATCGAATATCTCCCTGTCCTTTCACACTGTTCATTCAAATAGGCTGTTTTAATAGGAAGAAAGGTTAGACAACACGTCATTTTGAGTCCTGCCCGGATGCACGGCTTCACTGGTGGGTTTTATACAGAGCTAAAACGTCTGTGCTCTTCACTTCACATTTTCTTCATATTTTTCTCCATACAATGATTAGGACATCTCTCAAAAGGGGCGGAACCAACTCCTAACCAGCTGCCAATCACTGAAACGGTCATGAACGTAACCAAACAAGCATATCATCGCTGGTCACACTTACAGGATCAAATTCCATAACAGTAATAGTACAGCTTTTAATTATCTTTGTAATTGGTAAATCTTTGTATATAAACTGTATCTATAAGGTTATGTTTGATTACTTGTTATTGTTTTTTGTTTATTTATAGTTCTAACTAGCTGTAGCTATCCTCTTCAGTGAAACTTAGCTAGCATGTTAGCAGCTTAGCGGGCTGGCCCTGCTAAAAAATTTTTTTTTGCTTTTGGAAGACTTTTGATTCTCTTATTTATGAGGAGAGACTGAGAATTAAACAGACCAACAGATGAAACAAATAAAAACAATACACACAGAGACACTATACTCTTCAATACCACTATAATTACATACAGTACTATAATTAATCTTCATCCACACCAACTTTTTGCTTCTGGCTCTCTCTGTGTTTGTGTGTGTGTCTGCGCGCGTGTGTGCAGCAGTTATGATGTTGTTGACTTAAACAGATGAAGCAGAAATGAAATGGGCTTCTAAACTGAGTTAGCATACATTACCTCTAAAAGTTTTGTTTATCCAGTTTAGATGTAATCAGGTTTAATTTGATCATATTCAAATGACAATGCTATATCTGTACTGAGTGGAGAGGAAATTCCTCAGCCATGCTGAAATGTCCAACAGGAAGTGCATTTTTCAAGTCACACGAAACTGTACCTTCACCTTAAGGATATGCATTCTATACCTTTAGTATGTATCATGCTCCTGAGGAAGTGAACAGCGGTGTTGTTCTGCAGTGTAAAAGTCAGCTGAGGTACATAAAGGGACATTAGGGACTGGAGCTGTACCTTGGTTTTTTGGCAGTGAACTACACTACTGTCAAAGATTTGGACACACTAGATGTACATGCCACAGCTCTACTGACTTCTCCATTCTGATAGGTCAGAAGGTGTTGATTAAAGTTGTTTTCACATATAGTCCTTTTTTAAATGAACCAAGCTCTCTCATCTTAAAAAAAATCAGACCAAGACAAAAGAGACTCAGTTCGTTACCTTTTATGTTCACATTTTAAGTTAATCGAAAAAGAGGACACAGTTGTAGTCCACTTCAGTTCTGATGGTGTCTCAGTCATCTTTCTGTTCACACTATAGTTCCTCTGGAGCTCTCAGATCTTTACTGCTTTGGATTATGGGTAGCTTTCCCAGTGCAGTAGCAGTGCTCTGTATATGGCAAGCCTAGAGGGCTAAAATACAATGGCAAAAGGCGAAGTGTACCTGAAGTGCTGTGTGTTCACAATGCACCAGTTAAATGAACCGCAACACAGACTTGAAGAGGGTCCGGGTTCATTTCTGAGTGTAATATATGCACAAATGTCTGACTAATTGCTCCGAGTTCATTTTGAAGGCCGAAAACACCCGAATTTACACTGACGGTACTTTTCTCTGCAAGGTTTTTTACTAATGATCTCAGTCTAATATGTTATCATGTATCATGAATTAATAAAGAAATGTGAATATCATTGCTAGGTTGAAGATTCCTGAATATGTTTTTGCTAGTTTACACTACCAGTCAAAAGTTTGGACACACCTTCTAATTCAATGTTTTTTCTTTATTTTTATTACTTAAAAGACGCGTCATGTCTTAACGTAATGATGGACTGTTATTTCTCTTACTTAGTTGAGCGGTTGTTGACATAATATGGATTACTACAGTTGTTCAATGGGGCTGCTATAAAAAATACTGTATTTTTATCATTTAGCATTTACTAGTTACTGTATGTCTCAAATGCGTTAAGAAGGCAAGAAATGCCACTAATAAGCTTTTAACGAGGCGCACCTGTTCACTGAAAAGCATTCCAGGTGACGAC
>JAQQZR010000013.1:8778005-8810467 GCA_030068235.1 Notoglanidium macrostoma | reverse complement strand
GTTTGGTTTTTTTCTGGCATTTTTCAATCAAACCTCTGGTGTGATCCATAATAGTCACACACCAGGAACTGGCTGCCTGGCATGTTCTTAAATTGCTTACATCATTAATAATTATTTCCAGACTTTTCATTTTGATTCACCTTTAAAATAGCATGTCTCATGTCATATTCATCACTCCAAATTTATTTTAAAGGGGTCTCAAATCTACCAAAATCTGTTCTAGGTGTTTTTTGCCCCATTCATTTATTTCCTCCACAGACATTCAAGAATAAATAAAGGGTTTACAGATCTGAATCAAAATAATAAGCTAGGACTTGAAACTGAAATTTCAAACCAAAATCATCCTAATCTTTAGCAAACAACTTTGTTTTGGCTCATAGCACCATTTGTAACTACATGGTTTTAAGTCTGATGTATGGGCCATATTCAGGTTTGGCAACTTGGGTTCAAAAGTAATGGCAGCATTTACATTTGGAAAGTTCCTTGTATTCAGGGTTGAGTTACTCAGCTGCTTAGGCTGATTTTTAGTAGAATTTAAAAATAAATAAATAAATAAATAAAAACACAGCTTAAAGCCACCCAAAAAATCAAAGGACAGAAAAACTGGGCTGACAAATGAACCTTTCCTGTCAAATATAATACAAGGTTGCATAGAAACTTTTGAATTTTTTTTTTTATTTGAATCTTTTTAAAATTTTCTGTTAAGGAAGAATCTGATTTTGACCAAGACTCAAAAGAGCGCTTTGACTCTGATGTCCTTTTATCCGTATTTGCCTGTTTAAAAAGATAACATTGTGTCAGAAAGCAATTGAGACACTGAACACCTTAACAAACCTCTCTAAGGAAAGGATTTAGGAACTTGGTAGCAACATTAGCCTTGAAGCTCAAGTGCAAAACTGAGGAATCAAACAAGTCTTGGTTGATGTACTTATTTTTGGCAAAGCAGAACAGATGTGCATATTTTTTTTTACTAAACTTCTTAGTTAACAGAATAAACCTTGAAGCTGAATCTTTTGAAAATGCGGAGTATGTGAAGGGTTCTGCAATGCTGAACAAACACGCACACAGCTCAAAACAGATTACACATAAAACAATGAGACATTTTGTTTAAATGGAAATGAACCCCACAATGAATGCATTCTATAATGCTCACATTTACCAAAAAAATAAAAAAAATCCATATACATTAATGTTTAAGCTCCTTTTCCGGCGCTCTCCCCAGCTTGCTGCAAGGTGGCGCTTTTCTCTGATTATAAAAAAAAAAAAAAAAACTTAGCAGTGTAATTAAAGGCAGTTAGGATTCTAATAGGGAACTGATGGATAATCTGACTATATTATAGCATCCCAAATGCTCTGTTCAATACTCATTCCATATTAATTGGTATTTACTTCAGATTAATAATTGCGATGGAGCTGGAGGCGGTGCAGCACGGAGCCGATATAAAGAACTCAGGAGAACGTGTTTCATTATGAGATCATTACTGCTCATTGGGCTTTTATGAGCTGCTGGGATCTGATTTTACCCATAGTTCACCTGCGCTTTGTTCGGCGGCTCCCTGCACTATTGATTGCGGTCTGATTTTTTTTGGAAATGGATTTTAGGAGGAAAAGATTTTGTGGATGAGCAGAACATTCAGATATTTGAATTGAGCACTCTGATGATTTATGTTGTAAGTCCATTTTTGCCCTTTATACACCTTTTACGCAGTGAGATGGATCAAGCTTTTCATATCCATCTAAAGATCCAATCCACCGTGACATCCACTTCACAGGGGCTTCGATTTTTGGTTCTCTTTCTTGCTTCAAATGAAATGATGTGTTTCTTTATGTATCAACAGTAGTCAAATTCACACCATTTGAACTCTCAGATATATACAAAAAAAGAAAAAGGAATGAACAACGACGTAATTGTGGTTTCAACCATAACCAGTCATATACAACCTCCCATTGTGTATAGCACCATCACAGAGAAAAAATAAAGCTTGTAAGGAAGTAGCAGAGATTATTGGGGCCATTGCTGGATGTATGTAGCTTGTACATTTAAAAGACAAAAGCTAGTATACAGTCAAGCATACAGCATATGATGTAAATCAAAAACAAACTAAATGCGTATACATTGTAGAGTGGCCTTGTAGTGAAGGTACATTGTGTAAGTATCTTCACCTCAAACCCACAGGAAATAAATTACAAGCAACACAAGTGGCACAGTTTTAGTATTTACCAAAGTTGCACAACAACCCACGTACTGTATAGTCTCCTAAGACTATTGTTTTAATATTGTATGACCTTAGTATAACAAGGTTCTTCCATCCATTCTTAGACTTTTAACCTAAGGTCACATTTATATATACTATATATAGTTTATATTAGTCCACACTGGTCTATTTTACTCCATATAAAGTCAGAAAACATATATGGGGCTCAGTTGGTCAAAAAATGAAAAGTTGTTTTATTGATATTCTAAAGCTACAGTTAATTATCTTTAAAATAAAGGGTTATTTGTGTAATTTGTTGCAATCCAGAGTAATTAGCAAAAATGTTTAAGGTATCTTAACAGAAAATCAAGTTTGAAGAAAATCCACTAAACTTTGATGTGTAAATTGAAATTAATGCATAGCAACCAGATAGTGGTCACATTTAGTCATATTTATAAGGTGTTTTACAGGATAATATTTTGGTGACTGATACAATATAGGTTACAGGTTGTGTTTATGGTAAAATTAGAAAAAAAAAAAAAACAGGTAGGTAATTTTTTTGACACAATCACGTATCAAATAGCCATTTTTGTACCACGAGACTCATTTTGTTGTGACCCTATATATTGGTCTATATAATTCTGTCTTTCTTCAAAGCACCTGGATGCAAAATGAATGCAAAATGGTGTATAGTAGTTACAATGCCCAGGTTCAATGGGGTGAATACTTAAGCAACGACAACTACAAGAAATTATACATAGTTAATTAGATAAAACAATAGCTTGGACCCACCAACAATGTCTAAAAGAGATTCCTTGGCGGTCCGTGGAATTGAGTCAGCATCAGTGTATACTTCAGAAACAGTACAGAGTCGGGATGCACTTCGATAGGATGCCAGCATCTTGATAAAAATGGTCTTGAAGCTGTCAACACAGTAAAATACATGTGGAATGTAATACATGAGGATTTGATTATGTTCACTGGGTTTTATGTAGCCAACTAGCTGATTATTAGACCTCTGGCTTGTTAGCAGGCTAGCATGACTTTGCAATTTGAAATAAATAGAGTGTGGAAATTTCCAAAGGCGTTGCTTCATGTAGCTTTTTATTATTGTAGGTTGGAAAAAAAGGTTTTCATCTTACAAACTCCAAAAAACTCAAAAATATCCAGCTACCAACTGGTCTTCACCATCTTCGCCAGCTGGTAAGTTCTGGTAGAAAGGAAACACAACAGTAATGCAATTGATGAAATATTGAAGTAGTAAGGAAGCTGGAATATAACTTACTAGCTAGTAAAGATGGATTTCTAGCATGGCCGGTTTTGGCAGCTGGTATCTTGGCAGACCAAGATGGATTTTTCAGCAGGGAACTCCTCTTACCCCAGTCGTGTGACAGACATGGTCATTACCGAGAGACAAGAATCCATCTGTACATGGCAGCGGTTGGGATTTTGTTTTGTTTGTAAGCAAGCAGTGTATTAAGGTATAACGCTACTACTTAGCACTCACATTATGCTAGCTTACTGTTGACAGCAAATATTAGGTATTGAAATAGATAGGTACTACACCCTTAAGAGTTGTAAAGAAAAACAGAAGTGTGTAAAACATGGCATCAATGCACATGACCAGAATCAGAACAGAAACCAGCAAAAGCTTGAACCGTACCTGCTGCTGGTTCAATTAAAGCTGTTTCCTGCAGCTCTCTGACAAACAGAGCTGTGAGTTTGTCTCAAACTGTTGACAGTGCACTTGAGTAGTCAAACAATGCTGGCCTTTTTTTCACACTACTGCCAGAGGAGGCCTTCTATTTATAAAGATTCATACTGCCCCCTCATGGTGACTAGAGGAACTGCAGTATGTCGACAGTGCTCGTTAATGAACGGACGGATAGCAAAAATGTACATGTTTACGTCAGATCTTTTGGTGTTAAATCTCGCAAGGAGCACATGTAAAATGACTTAAAATTTGAATAGCAAACATGATCTCCATTGTTATTAGGTCTTATTTTGATCGCATACTTTTACCAGAATATCTCCAAAAACTGCTGTAAGTTCATGTTAGATTTACGAAACATGCCTTATTTGATTGACAAGCTGTCAAAGCACATCACTGTGCTAGTCTGTCTGACACAAATACCCTTGCATGTATGCAAACAACCAGAGAGAGAGAGGAAAAGCAAAAACAAAAAATGCATGTCTCTATTGAAGGATCAAAATAAACACCGCCTGGAGAAGGACAAAATTATGTGCATTCTGCTGCCATTAAAAGTAAGTACTCTGTCTGAGAGTGTCTTTCTTTGCCTGGCCATCATCTTTGGGTCTATGACAAGAGGAATATACACAGATAGTCAGTTTAAAACAGAATCCACATTAATGTTTTTTATATTTTTATATTAAAGTTTTTTACACTTGTTTGGCTGTTGCCTTTTTTTTGTTACCTGCTATTAATTTAATTGCAGTGCTTCAGTAAATGTTTACATCAGACATCATCAGGTTTTACATCAGGTTTGAGTATTTTAGCATCTGTGTAACAGTCTTTATTAGAGTTCACGTATCCAGCGAGCGGCGGTTCTAAGGAATCACCAAATTGATGAGAGAGGTCAGAGGAGAATGGTCAGAGTGGTTTGAGCTGACAGGAAGGCTATGGTAACTCCAATAACCAAATGTTACAACCAGGGAGACCAGAAAAGCATCTCATACCCCATTTCAACCAACGCAAACTAGATTCTAGTGTTGGTGGAAGTGCTAGGGTGGGTGCTAGTGCTGGTTTGGAATTGGTTCAGCTTGGGAATCTTTTAAGAACCGGCTTGGTTTTCCATGGTCTAGAGAGACGCCACAGAGGCCCGTCGTTACATCACTGTATATGCTCCTCCACAGACCACTGCTGCTTCGATTTTCTTGTTTTTCTTCTTCGTTTTTGGATTAATCAGACTATACTTTACATTAGCTCTGTTTTTGTAAATGGTGGTAACAAAGATTTAGTTGGACTGATAATCCTGCCCCCAGTCCCTGACATACATGGTTCTTGGTTCTAGACCAGCAAAGTGTTGGTGCCACCCTCATATCTGTTTTCCTGGCTGAGAGCCAGTTCTTTGGCTGTCGAAATGCGAAGAACTGGTTCAAGATTACGCACCGGCTCCAAATTTGCTGTATAACTACCTCGGTGGAAAAAGTTGATCAGAAAGCACAACACGTTGAACCTTGAGATGGGTGAGCTACAAGCACAGTGTCCAATCTTACACCGGCTTGTTGTAAATAAGCTTTCTAATGTTTATGTAGTTCTGTATATCTATCATTTTAGGTCTGCATAATGTCTATATTGCTTAACATTAAAGTACGTAAAGTATATACAGTATATAGTACCATAGAGTACATACAGTCAAGTACATAAAAATTGAACTTTGACAAAGTTATCAAGACCTTTAGCTTTAATTTGAAGGAATTTACATCCAACGCAGGTGAACAGTATATAAAGTACGGAGAGTTTTAATCACAAGATCTGGACTATTGGTAAACATAATAAACAGGAAGACCAGATTAAAGCTTGCTAAAAACATCTCTGGAACAACATTGTGTGGATAGATGAGACAAAGATCAGTTTGTATTAGAATGATGAGATAAGAACAGTGGTGATATCAAATGGGTTCATGATAAGACCTCAGGCAGTCAAGTATGAAAAATTACAAGTTAATTTATGATTGTTATTTTTACTTATTTTATTTGCATGCTTACCAGTAGTCTACTCCGGTGAAGTCTTCTTATGATTGTTGACTTTGACACAGGTTCAGCTATCTCCTGCAGGGTGTTCTTGATATGGCCATTTACTGTGAGGGGCTTCTTTTTTTTTTTTTTTTTTTTACCAGGGAAAAAATTCTTCTGTCAGTGCCATTTTTTCCAAATAAAACAAATATAAAAAGTGCTGTAATTCCTGTACTACATAGACTTTGTTTACATGAGTAAGATGGTCTATTTTTATAGTGTCGTGTCTTTTTTCATATACAGTAATTTTCTTTTCCTTTCATTAAAGTCCCTTTTTATACTTAGCCTTTTATCATTCTGTTAAACAACTCTTGCATTTCATATCACTTCAGAGGCTGTGAGGTGCTACAGCTCTCTCTTCCTCAAAGGTTACTTTATGCATGTTTATCAAATTCTTCTGATCACTTCAGCACATCTGTCCAATCTGTTCAATATCCCAATCACACTTACTTTCCTTAGGAAAAAACCCCACAAGATTTCACTTCCTGAGTAATTCGTGACATATATGATGCAAGAGTTTCCTCGGCCCAGTTTGATGGATATGGCAGTACAGCTACGAAAAAAAGAGGCATTTCAGAGTCAGTATGTTCATAAATGCATGCAACTACAGGCTGTGCGTCAGAAATCAGCGAGCATAGCAGAAAGAGGAGCGTCGGGAACGGCACGAGGGCCTGGAGGTGACCTGAGGCTCCGCAATGAAACGCTGAGGATGATGAAAACGCAGTCGAGGGTCTCTAAACCTCAACGCCGCCTTGTTAGTGACTGCGATGGCTAAGAACTGACAAAACTGACAAAGGGATGCGAGAAAGAGAGAGAGAGAGAAATAGATGAACTACATAGATTATTTTTGTTACTTTTTGTGAATCATTTTATATCTATAATTTTAAAAATATAGTTGGCATTAAATTATTTAGTACAGATTAAAATCAATCCTACGTCTATGTATCTGTGTGTGTTCAGATATACAGAGATGGTACAGAAATGTCTGATATGAAAAGGGCACAAGTGAGAAAGTTCTGCAGAGAGAGAGAGAGAGAGAGAGAGAGAGAGAGAGAATAAATGGCTCAACATCAGTTACTTTGCATGGTGCTAAATCTGATTTATAGTTGGCCCTGGATCAGTACAATGTCTATATTTGTGTGTGTTCAGATAAACTTATACAGTAGTGATTCATCTGATTGGCTATAAGTCAGAGGTTTCCACAATGGATCTGCTGGCCTACGGCCATTTATAGCATGTGTGTGTGGTAGTGTGTGTGTGTGTGTGTGTGAGAGAGAGAGAGAGAGAGAGAGAGAGGGAGAGGGAGAGCGAGAGCCATTTTGCACTTATTCATTTCTAGACAATAAATCACTCTGCAGCATTAGACTGTAAGACTGTGACACAGTGCAAGACACATGACTTGACAAATCAGCTTACCAGGAATTTCATCATGCTATAACATAAGAGCTTGTTTTGTGGACATTCCGCAACATTAACTGTAACTATAAATGGTTAAAAGCATGACGTGTCATTCTTTACTAAATCTATAGCAATCAGAATCGTAACACTTTGGGATTTGCTGTGTTTGGAAAATCAACTATTAGTGTTTACACTGCCAAAAATGATATCATAGCTAGTGAAAATATTTGAGCTAGTATTTCTTATTATCAGATTATTCAAAATCAAATCTAGGATTATGCATCCTGTTTAAAGATGCTTTAGCAGATGTAATAACTGTAATATTTTTGTTATTTTTAGCAGATAATTTGGCTTTTTTGCAAAAATAAATGCTAAAAATTATAACAATTATCTGCCAAGAGAAGGCTATTTCAAGCTCGAAAGTCTTAAAATAGGTTTTATAATCATATATTTGATTTTGTGTAAGCTTAGGATAGGAAATACACATTTGACTATATTCAAGATATTTTCATGCACTACGGTGTCAATTTTCGCACCACAAAATGATTACTCGCTGCTAATTAATGCTAAAATTGTCACCAAGATTAAAGCAATTTGAGCCTACTACCTAATATGCAGTGAAACACCATGCTAGTAAACTAGCTCATGTATGCTACAAGAATTCCAGTACTGGAGTCTTGATTTCTATAATTAGCCATTAGCTAAATCGCTAGAACAGTATCTTAGCTTATATATAGCTCTTCCAGAATTATTTTTACATGACAATAGTGAGAAAGTCTTTGCTTTAATTGTAACAAATATGGCACATGGGACGGATTTGGCCCAAATCCAGGACCAATGTATAATTATAATAATAGGAGACTGAAATTTATAACTGATAATTAGCAAATTTTAAACTTTAGTTTAGCCCAGGAGACTAAGTACATCCTTATAAGTAAAGTAAATGAGCTGGGGTTTTTTTGTTTTGTTTTTTTGTATAATTATCTGAACACCTTTGTTATCGCATGCTAACATTATTTTCTGCTAGCATGGCTATGGGGTTTGCATAACATTAGCACCAAGCTGAGGGTTGTGTACCTTCTCATAAGCTTCCTGCTGGACTAGCATTAATATATTAGCATATAGCAAATTATGCTACTGCAGAGATATCACATATAAGTCTCTTCAGCGCTAGAGGCCAAAAAAAAACCCATCTTATACCATCTTCGTTAATTGACACTGCAGAACAGTATTGGGAGCGACTGTGTGACATGATTGCTTCACGCTTGTTTGTGCCCTGGGCTTCAAAAGCCTCAGAAAATAGATTCATATTTTCAAAGGCTGCGCCGTTCTCATTATGCCGAACATAAAATCCATACAGCTTCTGAACACTGTAATGTGTCCATCTGCAGCCTGGCAGAAAATCATTTGCGTTTACCCAGAAGCCTCGGCGTGTGTGAGAGACAAATATTTAATGGTCAGCGTCAGCTCATATCACACTTGGGAACGTGTTAGGGCAACAAACGTGAATATTGGATCGAGGCTACGTGTTAATATTCATAAGCTGTACATGTCAGTGTTGATTCAAAGGAATCATAGAACATCACTGAATCAGTAAATATATTATCAAATAATAGCTGAACCGGTTTTTTTTTTTTTTACGTTGGAGTACAAGAACAATGCACAATATATGGAACAGTAATAAGATTGCAAAACAAAAGTAGTTTATCAAGTTACCAAGAATCCAGAAAGCCCTAACACTGGCAACTCCTTCCTTGAATGATAAATAAACATCTGTATACAAAAAGTTTCACCATATTAATAATTAAGCGTTTTTATTCCTTGTTTATTTTCTTTTTGTTAAATAACAATGCAATTTTTTAAAATCAGTGTATTGCGCATTAGTGGTTACTATGGAAACAATAACATTAGAAAGAGCGCATTAGTATAAATCTGTGCTTTGTCTTGCAGTCTTGCCTCAAGTTGCTAATACTGTTCGATGAATAAGTTTATTGTGCATTAGCGGTTACTATGGAAACAATAACATTAGAATGAGTGCATTAATATAAACCTGTGCTTTGTCTTGCAGTCTTGTCTCAAGTTGCTAATACTGTTCGTTTTCCTCATCATTTCCCTTATAATGATATAATGATTCATGTTCAATTACTCATTCAATTTTACATACTTCCATCTACATGCCAATTTCTTAATCAATGAATTAAAGTGTTCTTAATTTGCTGATTCATTTATCAGCTTCCTATTGAATTACTAAGAGGTGCAGAATAGCTCTTCATGCATATGCATGCATGTGTATATATATATATACAGTATGTCCATATCCATATATGTGCTTTCTTTCTTTCATCCTTCATCAGTATCCATACTTTTAAAGGCTTTAGAAACACTAATAGCACAGACCATTGTCTCATCCCTTCTTGCCTTTGGCTTCAGCTTGTCGAGATTGTCAGAGAAACGCAGTGGAGTGTGAAATTAAGTTCAGAGACGGATGGAGAGAGAGAGAGAGAGAAAGCGAGAGAGGGTGGGAGAGCAGGAGAAAAGTGTACACTCTGTTTTATTTATTCATATTGCACAAACGCACAGCTGCAGATCTGACAGCATGTGTGATCTAAGAATATGTACAATACAAAGATGGCTGACAATTAATGCCAGTTTTGTGGTCAGTTTTAAGCAAAAGAAACGGGCTTGTGTTTTCACTTTCTGTTTGGTTTCGTTCAGTGGTTTTCTCAGAATGACTTTCCCCAACTTTAATTATACATCTTGCATTCAAGCACAGAGAGTAAATAAATCAAGCCCTGTCTGATCTTTTGCTCAAAGTAAAAACATGTGATATTTGTAGCTCTGTTAAGGTGCATTTGGCCTTCAGTAGCTCATTAGAGACAAAGGTCTCTATGTGCTTATGTGGACAATCAGAGAGGGTTAACCAAACATTAGTTGCAGGGGGTGCCAATACTTTTTCAAATGTTGAGTTTCGTCCATGCCTTTCTGTTTGTCTATAATGTGTCTGCCTATCTATCTGTCTATCTAACTATCTATCTATCGAAATGGAACTTGGTTGCCAGTCTCTACTAAAAGAAAATGACATATGTGTTATTATCGTAAGTGGGAATTAATTCTATCTTGATTGAAGAAAGAGCAAATGGCTGTGCGCGTGTGGGTGTGTGTCATCTGTAAATAAATTTACTGCAGGTTTAATGTGTGTGGGTGCATGATTGACTAAATGTGTGTAACTCTTGGTATAATGCCTAATCGCTCACTCAGCTGTCAAAAACCTGCATGACCTCGGGAATCGCTTCGTTTGCAAATGAGTCACTTTCACCTGCCAAACAGGATTGAAGGATAATCACATAAAACCTTGACTCATTTACACACAGTGTCATATTTTTCAGCCGTGTGTCTGGCAGGAGCTTATTTGAGAGGGTAAATAAAATGCAGTGAGAAAATTTGTGTAGAAAATGGGTGTAATGTGCACTTCATAGGAACATGAACTATGTTAATAAGAACCAGTTAATAAGTGTTCTGATACCTTGCATGTAATTAGCAGTTTATTTTACCTAGATGTATATTTTAGTTTAGATGCTAGCCTTATTGTTAGCCTCTTTTCTAGTGATAAGAGAAGAAAGTGAGCAATATGAAAGTTCCTGTCTATGCATGTGTATTAAAGAATTATTGTTCAGCAAGTTCTTTCTCTTACCCAAGTCGGTCTTTAAGAAAAAAGAACAAGGTTGTTCAGAGAGAAAGAGTGATAGCACATTCTGGCCATTTATAGACTTTGTGACTCCTGAAATCCCACTGAAAGCTTTTGCAGGTGACGAGCGGCTCCCTTCTCTCTCTATAATAGCCTATGCCGAGGGACTGTTACTATGGGAACGTGGCATGAAAACGACACCAGCATGGCTAAAAGTGTCTCTATCTGAAGAATCGCAGGACTTGCCGGAGCTTGGTGTAGAAATGTGAGTGTGTGAGTCAGAGGTGGTGAAAATGAGCCTCGGGTGAGGTGGGGGAATCGAAGAGGTTAAGTCTGAGGAATTTTTATGTATTTCTGAACTCTGCAATTTCCACTGAGACTGCACAGAGTGTTTCTAAACTGAGGGAGACTGCTTCTCAAAACTGCCCTGTTCCCTCACTGACTATGCCCTCTTTGTCAAGTTACAATTCAAAAAAGGAAAATAATTAAATATTAAATAATGAATGAACATGCACAACAGTGTAAAATATGATAACATACTGGTACACATATAGGAGTCAAATAATCATTAGTCAGACAGAAGCATGCAGTAGGGAGAGACCAGTTTTATGTAATTTGACATTGTAAGGATGTATAGACGTAGCATGCAGGGATGGGGTAGAGGTCTAAATGGGAATAATAGAAGAAATTTGAACAATGTTGGGAAATACCAGGATAAGTTGGGGACAGTTAATGCATGCATGGTGGAGGGGGGATAGAACAGATAAAGAGAATGGAGTTAGTGGGACAGTGTTAGAGACTGAGGACTTGAGGAGATTGTGGGAGCTCATGAAGATAGAGTGGGGATAATGTTGGAGCTTGTGAGGATGGAGGGCGAACAGTGTCGGAGTTCATGAGGATGGAGTTGGAACAGTGTTACTGCTTGTGAGGATAAAGTGGGGACAGTGTTGGGGTTTGTGGGAATGGGGACAGGATTGGAGATTGTGAGGATGGAGTGGGGACAGAGTTGGCGATTGTGAGGATGGACTAGGGAGAGTGGTGGAGATTGTGAGAATGGAGTGGGGACAATGTTGGAAATTGTGAGGATTGAGTGGTGAGAGTGTTGGAGATTGTGAGAATGGAGTGGGGACAGTGTTGGAGATTGTGAGGATGGAGTGGGTACAGTGTTGGAGATTGTGAGGATTGAGTGGGGACAGCGTTGGAGATTGTGAGGATGGAGTGGGGACAGTGTTGGAGATTGTGAGGATGGAGTGGGAACAGAGTTGGAGATTATGAGGATGGAGTGGGGAAAGTGTTGGAGATTGTGGAGATGAAGCAGGGACAGTATTTGAAATTGTGAGGGTGCAGTGGGGACTGCATTGGAGACTTTGAGGCTGGAGTGGGGACAGGGTTGGAGGATAGGTAGGACATTGTTGGAACTAGTGAGGTGGATAGGGGACAGTATTGGAGCTTGTAGAAATACAGTGCACACACTGTTGGGGATGGGATGGGGGTGTTAGGCATGGGGAAATGCAACATCAGGATGGTATTAGATCTTGTTATTATGGGGTGGCAACACTGCTGGACTTCATGGGGATGGAGTGGGAATTGAGATTGGGTCTGCAGAGGGGGCAGTAATAGACCTTGTGTGGATGTGTGACATGGCATGAAAATTATTGGTGGGATGGATATATGTTCGGAAATTACATCATGAAAGCAGTGTTAGAGTACATGGGAATGTGTTGGAGGTAAAGATGCAGAGATGATATGGCCTGAGGGAGACTAAACTATAGCCTAGGTTGGGAGTAAGGTACATAAGCATGGGGGTGGAGGCGCTTTAGGAATGGTATGGTATGGGGATAAGGCAACTGGGGACAGGGTGGGGATTCTGTAAGAGAATGAATTGATGGTGTTAGGCACATTCAGATTGTGCAGACCTTTAATTACTGCTATTAGCAAGTGCCACCTATTCTTGTGTTATGATCTTGAAGGTATTTCTTCATGCACAAGTTCTTCATCATTTTTTTTTTCAACAGCCAGTTCCTTAATAGTCTATGCTGTTTTAATCCTCCCTTCGGGCACCTTCTGTCCTGTGGTATGTTTTCTTTCCACACTGTCCCCAAAACAAAAGCACAACACATCACATTTAAATGGGTCATAATACCACAAAACACTATTTGATATTCTTACCAGGATTATGTCTCAGCAATAAAAGGCGAGCAATCTTGATGGATGTAAAGTGACAGCGTATGACCTTGCACAATCAGCGAGGGGTAATCAGATGAAACCTCCATGAACACACACACTCCTTGTCTGATGGCCACTTTGGCAGGGATGACAGAACAGGGACAAGGGAAGAAAAGACGGCAACTCATAGCGGCAATCAGGACTCAAGCTCTTTTGGAAAAATACTCAAGTTTAGATTTGATGGCACTTAAAGTTGATTTCAGATCTGAGTTTTATTTTACAAAGGGTCTGTCTAGACAGAAAGTTTATATTATAAAGGGTCTGTCTCCAAAGAAGGTGTGACTATCTATGGAAATGAGAGAGGCAACAAGTAGGCATGCCTTAAAAGTCAGAGATGTCAATGTAAATGCTTGTTTGAGTCCATATATGGAACTATGAAGAAACGTCATTGTCATCTATATGTTTTCATAGACACTTTGTTTGCCAGCTATAGGTCATATTTTTTAATCTTCACTGCTGTTGTAAGCTAACTAGCTAACATAGGCTAACTTGATTAGATCCCTGTGGGAAACAGGTGCAAAACAAATATTTTAAAAACATTTAAAGCCAGTGTATTTGATTCATTAGTGGGTTCTAAGAGGTACTAACTAAAAGCATGCAGCCTGTAGCAAGAACAGCCTTTTTTAAAGGTGTATTTATATGCTTGTTCGTACTTTTGTCTAACTATCACTTTCTAAGGGTCTAAGCTTCATCCACATTTAACATGAAAATAAAGGAATTTTTCGTCTTTTATCTGATATTTTATAGGTCATAAAAATTCGGCTAAATTCTTTGGTGTTTGAAAAATGCCAGTAATTGTAACTGAGATGGGGGAAGTGAAAACATTCAAGCAAAGAACAGGTCATCCAGATCTCATACCACAGACTACAGGAATGTCAACAATGAGAAGGTAGCTCTGAGAGATACTATTATTACAGGGACAACAACATCAACAACACCCTATCAGTTTAAAACTTTGCTGACAGGAGACGTTTTATTAAAAACGTGCCCATCCACCAACGAGTCCCACATGCCTAGAGAAAAATGGCAAGATGGGATTCCTTTGAGCTGTAGATCAGCTTTATCAAACCTGTAATAAAGCTGTCATGAAAAAAGGCTGCCAGCTGGAGAAGTTTTCCACTGGGATTGTCAAACGGGATTTAAAAGTCATAATAACGGGAACAGCAAAATAAAATTATAATATATATATATATTTAAAAAATGAACTCCTTTGAGACACAGAAAAATCATCTTTTATTCTTTTCTTTCTCACACATTTGTAAGAAAAGCCCTTTTTACACCTGGCACAAACAAGGCTCTAGATAATCTGTTTTTTATCCACCTTGCCTATGTTTTGTTTTCTCTCAGGTTTTATGATTATAAGGTTGCTAGCTAGGTGGAGTGCAGAAAGTCAGATGTTTACATTGCAGGAGTCAAATCATCAGAGATTATTTTACTGGCCAAGAGACTTCCGTTTTGTGCAGTTCTTTGTAATGATTGCCGGGAATAATTGACTTTTTGTGTGTTTGTGGAACTACAATATATGGAAAACTGAGAACTTTGGCCGGAGTTCTGGCCAAGTGCTACGTTTCTTTTTGTGGTGCTTGGATCAGCCAAATGTATGTTGATACAATGGATACAAATGTTTGAACACATTTCAGGGATGATGTGTTGCATTTCACTGCATCCATACGCTATGCATTTACAGTACATTTTACTCATTCAGCTGCCAAGTCGACTTGATAAAGCTGAGCATCTTAGGGATTAAAAACCTTGCTCAAGGGAGAATTCATGGCCTTCCAATCAGTAGTCCAAAGCCTTAACCACTGATCCACTACTGCCAGTAAAGGCACTGCTGGGATTACATTGCTAATGTGATGTTTTGACTAGCAGTGAACTGATCAGACACTGAGTATAGATTGTAGTGAAGAACGCTGCCGTCAAGTCTCTGATGTCTGTATAACTTAGCAACAGAAGCTTGAAGAGAGTCAGCTTGGTTACTGCAAGAAGCTTGATCAGTTGTAGGAATCGGTTTCAGAACACGGATACGAGAAATGTGTTTAAAAAAAAGTAATTACTTTTCCACTTAAACACGAATAACTGTATGTTGAAGATATTTGTTCTGGCTTGTTCTGCGTCATTAAAATCAGGCTCATAGATAAGCTCGGGGTAACAACTCTCTCTCTCTCTGTCTCTGTCTCTCTTTCTCACTTGATTGCTTGTATTTTGCTCTGATTGCTAATGGTAGAGTGAGTAATGGGGCTCTTTTGTTTTAGCATGTTATTATAACTACAGTGCTACAATGGGTGGTCTGTCAGCATCAACAGCGCCGATTTTAGACCCCCTGCTAAAGGGACCAGTTATACTCTACAATTTTGCCTTGTTAAACAAGGAAGATGGGCAAATGTACAAGAAAACAGGAGACTGACTGGAACAATGTGTTATTTAGACAAACAAAAGCTCCATCCTCAGACATGAAATTTGTTCATATTACTTAACTATTTGTGGTGTGTATAGTGATTTGTTGGTTGGTGCTGTTGTGTTTTTTTTGGTTACTCCTATGAAAATGTAGCTGCACTGATGACCACAAATTACAATGGTGTTTATTAGGAGAAAAAAAAACTAAAGATAAGGGATAATGGTCAGGTTTTACTTTTACCTTCTAAAAACACAAGAGCAAGCTTTGTTCCTTTGTTACTCAGCATCTTATTAATGAGAAATCCAATGTAGAATTGGTGGAAACCTCAGAGAAGTTACAGCAGAGACTCAGCTTGGCTTGTGACCTGCCTATGAGGTGATGTCGCAGTGGAGCTGATGGCGTTATTGGCACGAAAGTTGAAGTGTTGGTAACTTATCTGGACAGTTTAAAGGATTAAAATGCTGCCATGTTACTCCCTTTAGGTAGAGACGAATTAGCACGTCCAAATGGCATTGTGGGTAATTAGAAACCATTAGAAAATAGACCAACATGGCAACGAAAGATATTAAAACCAAAAACGTCAACTCACCCCAATGTAAATATTTTGAACAATTGATGTAGTTAATATTTCATTATAAAAGAATTCAGATTTTTTTAAAAACAGCCGACAACGAAGTTCAGCAAGTATAAGAAATATTTAACCACTGAAAGCACCGCTACAATGCTTGTTTAATAGCTACCAATAAGAGGACAGCATAAGTAGCAGCAAGGGTAAAACGATAACATAACCGAAACAAGCTAGTAGACTAAATAAACATCTTATTACCTTCAGCTCACTTTGAAGAATGTTTGCGTTTATGGAGCCCCATTGTCAAGCCCAGATCGTGCTGATTGATGATGTAAACAAAATGCAGTCATTTTATTTTGCCATAGGTCTATTGTTAATGGATGTTGATCTTATAACCTGACATAGAGAACACGCTGTTGTGCAATCTGTTAGAATTCAGCCAAGGTTTTATTAGGAACATTTCAAACAGTATGATTCAAGTAATAATCTTACAAGCCCACCAAAAGCACACCATCCCTGTTGGTGTCCCTGAATTCTACGAACATAAAACTGCAACCGGTATTTAAGGAGCATTAATGGAGCTGAGCTACATGCTGGAAGATAAATTTTCAGTGTGTAAAGTGTAATGAAACCCAGACCTAGCCTGTGATTCATCGCTCAGGGAATCAATTCATTTAGTCACTCATGAGCATTGTGTTATTTAAAGCTTGTTACAATTCTCAGAACATTTAATTTCCCCCCCCCCCCAAACCCTATACACACAAAGGGTCTGTGTGTGTGTAAAAGCACGAACAGACTGCATGACACCCCAATAGAAAAAAAAAATCGTGCAATCTGATTTACTAACAGGGTCTACAGATGACTGCATCTTTCAAATGAGCAAAACAACACGTCTTATCCATTTTGCATGTTTGCTATAATGAATATGCAATGAATGTGTTCTGTTTTGCCACGGAAATGCAAAATATAAGACAGTGTCTGTGCAAATGGATTAATTTAGCACCTGCAGTATGATTTACAGCAGCCTGAAAATCACTTTGGGAATGCGCAAATTAACACGATGGCCAATTAAAGACAAAGTAAAACACAAATTATGCCTTGGGCTTTTCGACAGGAGGAAAGATTTGTCATGTATTCACACTACTGATGACACTAGCATTCAGACAGAACTGATAAAAAAAGGTTTTCATTAGACTGACCTCAACAAGCACTCATGTCTACATGCTTTGAGTTTGTATTCGTATCATGTCTTTTTTTTCCTAGCCTTTGACTGACTTTAGACATAATGGAAAGATCAATTCTGAACGACTTGCATGTTATCTTCGTAATTATAAGTGACTTCCAAGCTTTATATTTTTTATATTTTTTGTGGCTTTTCATGTTCCTACATAAGCCACAATGCTGTATCCGGTGATAGAAAAGACAATGGGAATTGTGATGCCCAGCTCTCTCACTTCCTCATGTGTACACTCTGCTCAAACTGACGGTGAAGCTTTGTATAAATGTGTGTGTTTTTTTCCTATAGTGTATCATCAGTGAAGTCTTCTACAGGGATTGTTACGAGAATGCATTCAGTTTTTGAAAGATTGAGGACCATATTAAATCTTAACACATTATTTACTGCCCAGTCATCGTTTCTGGAGAAAGATTGTTTATATTTGAACTCAACAGTCAAACAAATACACATTTCACTTCATTGCACCTTCAGAAGCTCCGCTCCTCAAAATTCACAGTCATGTTAGTGCCATTGCCAAGGCAATGACACTAACAATGTCACCCCTATCTCCCGCCCTTCATCTCCCCTGTCCTGTGATTGGCTGGAATACTCACCTTGTAACTGATTGGCTGGAATAATTTTGTGTGGTTAGAGCCATTTCTTTGTTTTCCCATTTACAGAGCCAGGGCTGTTTACAAACACAGCTTTTTTGCACGCACAAAATAGAACGGACAATTAGCGGAGTATGAGCAGATATTTGCTGAAT
The DNA here is from genome assembly GCA_030068235.1 of Notoglanidium macrostoma. NCBI lineage: Eukaryota > Metazoa > Chordata > Actinopteri > Siluriformes > Auchenoglanididae > Notoglanidium > Notoglanidium macrostoma. The sequence continues at coordinate 8,792,259 of JAQQZR010000013.1, read as the reverse complement.
TTGACAAAAAGTGTATTGGGTTAGAATCGACGACTACACCTTTAAGGGAACGTGCTCATTGTCCTTCACATGGTACACAGGCCTATACTTTTTGGCCTCTAGTGGACATTATTATTTTGATACCTCCACTTCTTCATTGAAATGATATGATGTTAGTAGTAGTAGTTTTCTCTCCATTCTGGAATACTGTACACACTTCTTTTGAGTATGAAGCTCTTTATCTGGCATACTTAACTCTTTACATTTGTATTTTCTGGACTTTTCTTTGCATTTCCCCCATTTTCTCACAAGCTTGTTCACCTGCCAGCTCCCATCCACCAGCCAGCTCTGCCATACCATGTGACATCAACCAATATAGGAAGATGAAGGCTAAAACATGCTTCCTCTGAGACACATAAGGCCAGCAAACGGCATCTTTTCAAACATTCTGCATCACAGATTCTTATATAGGTTATTCCAATTATTATCTATAATTATTATAGATTTTAAAGGTATTTGACACAGCTTACATCAGCCTTTTATTTCCTTCCAGGCTTATATTTACAGTCTTATATTTCTTGACCAATAGAGGCCTCTAGTGGACAAATAATTTTGCAACACAATTGTCTAGAAAATATAAACACTTCATGAACACTTATCTCATCATCATCACCAGACACGAATAAAGATTGTTAACAAATTGCTGAAACAAAATTTCACAAGGTAACACTGAGAGTCTCGGTGTTATTTAAAGGGTGTGTATCAGTTTTTTTTTCTTTCATGCGGTTGTTTAGCAGACTAGGTGGCTGGCTTGGTCATACATAAGTTCTGAATGGTATTTTTTTGTATTGTTTACATGTATTTTCACATGAATGCATTCAAAGTTTAAAAAAAAAAAAAATTTGTATGCATACTTAAACAATAAGCAAGAATACTCATTTTTAAGCATGCATACTTGTTGATACCTATACTTCTACCTCTTTATGTAAATGATTGTGTTATTAGTAGTAGCTTTCTATCCATGCAGTCGGACATTACATACTTTTTTTGAGTATGAGACTCAATTGTGCATACTTGATTATGCATGTTTGTCTTTTCTGGTTGTTTGTTATTAATTCAATACGAATATGAGTTTTAGAGGGGTGTTCTGTCTTGTCAGTTTGCTCCTGTGATGATCACTTAAATTATATTACAATTTTATAGGTTTTGTTTCAAAACACCCTTATGATGTAGATACTTGCATGCATACTTGCATGCAGTTTCTTTATGTTTCCATATGGATTTTTGCATACTATTTTTTAAAGAACGTGTCATGTGTGTGTACTAAAACAGGAACTGGAATGCTATTATGAAGCATCCATATCATCCATGCTGAATGGTCTATGGCTATTCGACATTACAGACAACCTTATGAATGCACGCCCTAACTGTGCTTTTATGTTGGTGCTTATTCTTATTAAAATTGCAGAAATTCAAGCAATTCTAATTAGGATTAGCATCCAATATTAAAACACTCCATTAATATAAAAGTCCAAAGGCTGGGTGCTCTGTTTTAGATTATTACTCCTTGCTTGCACATGACTTTCTAAAAATCTTTGCATGTATGAATGTATCATGGACAGCATAGACTAATGTCAATTTTGTTTCCACTTTGCCTTAGGTTCAAGCTTCCTTATATCTACAAAATCAAATGCTGACCCATCAACTTCAGATCTCAGCACAGGAAGAGAGTGAGGTCATAAGGTTGCCTTTAATGTGGAATAATCATACAATATTCAGCATGGATAATATGGATGCTTCATAAAATCATCACCGCTCATTCTTGACAACTAGGAGGCAGCATTTTTGGGCAGTGTGATAAAAAAAAAAATCTATTCCATTTGCAAACCAGAGGTAAATATATACAGCCAGTTTAATCCTAATTATTTCAAAATTATGGTTCTCCAGAGGAACTTCAGAATATTGTAAGCATAAAGGAAGTGCTACGTGATATATTTAACAGATCTGGGCTAGAGTCTTACATCCCTTTACAATACAGGGAGATGTGCATTGTGACTATTTGAATGTATTTGCTTGCCAAATAAAAAGGAGCACTGTTGTTCAGCATTTGAAACCAATCCTTCACATTTGCCCATACAACTATAAATACAAAGAGACCTGTTTTACATAGGAAAAGTAGTGTCACCTGCAATCAAGCTGAGATTATGCACTGTAAGGCAAGGAGATGGCTTGGAAATAAAATTTTAGGGACGTGCGTCTATGTGGACCATCACCAGGAGCAGAGGCTGAGTCAGAAAGGCAGAAGGATGGATTCAAGCAGAACTAGAGAACCAGGCTGAAGGTGTACAGGCAGCAGGAGTACACAGTATGAGAGAGTGTGAGAGCGATAACACCAAGTTTAACACACCTGCTCCCGATTCACACCTGAGACCTTGTAACACTAACGAGTCACATGACACCGGGGAGGGAAAATGGCTAAATGGGCACAATTTGGACATTTTCACTTAGGGGTCTACTCACTTTTGTTGCCAGCAGTTTAGACATTAATGGCTGTGTGTTTAGTTATTTTGAGGGGACAGCAAATTTACACTGTTATACAAGCTGTACACTGACTACTATACATTAAATCAAAGTGTCATATCTTCAGTGTTGTCCCATGAAAAGATATAATACAATATTTACAAAAATGTGAGGGGTGTACTCACTTTTGTGAGATACTGTATATATATGGAAGGATGGATGGATGGATGGATATTTTGATGTTGTTACCTCCCACGCATGTTTATGACAGTGGAGTGATGGGCCTCTTTATATCCCAGGGTAGCCTCATGCCTTTGTTACATTCAGACTGTCCCTTTCATTTTTTATTTATTTATCATAATCTAGCTAGATCTACTGGAGTCCCCGCATGCACTCATTCGCAATATGCACCCTTTTAAACATCTGTCTTGTGGTCTGATATGGTGCAGTTTCCATACCAGATGGTGATGCAGCTGCTCAGAATGCTCTCAATAGTCCTTCTGTAGAAGGTGGTGAGGATGGGTAGTGGGAGATGGGTTTCCTCAGCCTTCACAGGAAGTAGAGACGCTGCTGGGCTTTCTTGGCTATGGAGCTGGTGTTGAGGGACCAGGAGAGGTTCTCTGCCAGGTGAACACCAAGGAATTTGGTGCTCTTGACGATCTCCACAGAGGAACCGTCAATGTTGAGTGGAGAGAGGTTGCTACGTGCTCTTCTAAAGTCAACAATCATCTCTTTGGTTTTGTCAACGTTCAGAGACAGGTTGTTGACTTTGCACCAGTCTGTTAGCTGCTGCACCTCCTCTCTGTATGCTGACTCATTGTTCTTGCTGATGAGACCCACCACGGTCATGTCATCGCCAAACTTGATGTGGTTTGAGCTGTGCATTGCTGCACAGTCGTGAGTCAGCAGAGTGAACAGTAGTGGACTGAGCACACAGCCCTGTGGGGCCCCTTGTTGTCCAAGTTGTCCCAGTGATTGCAGGTTACACTACTTTTCCTATGTAAAACAGGACTCTTTGTATTTATAGTCGTAGTGGCAAATGTGAAGGATTGGATTCCAGTGCTGAACAACAGTGCTACTTTTTATTTGGCAAGCAAATACATTCAAATAGTCACAACGCATTTCTGCCAATATTGTAAAGGTATGTAAGACTCTAGCCCTGATCTGTTCAATATCACATACCACTTCCTTTATGCTTACAATATTTTGAAATTCTTCTAGAGATCTATAATTTTAAAATAATTAGGATTAAAGTGACTGTACATTGTACCTCTGATTTGCAAATGGGATGAATTTTTTTTAACACTCTGCCCAAAACTGCTACCCCATAGTTGTTAAGAACAAGTGATGATATTATGAAATATCCATATTATCCATTCTGAATGTTGTATGGCTATTCCACATTAAAGGAAAATTTATCCCTTTCAGACACTGTGTCCATCACAATGGACATCATGTGTTCTCTTCTTTATTTTATGATTTGCTGCACCTAAAAAAGGAGGTAAAAATGGATGATTAACAGCCAATCAAAGAGCAGCTCAGCTCCACCCATTGTGAGTATGAGCTGATTTTTTAACTCTTTTTATATTACTTAGACCCTTTTTCTCATGTTCTGCACTCATTATATTGTTAAGAGATGGATTATGAAATCCCACAGGATTTTTCTAAATCTTATTGTCTATTACAGTGGACATTGGGTCTTGATGTATTGATCAGGGCTAGTTAATTATTGCTGCTGCTAAAAATGAGCTTTGCAATAACAATGTATTAAGACAAATACTTCATAAAATGCAGTGTATAACAGCATCTTATAAATTGAAATCTTGAATAGTGATGATGAGGATGAAGCTGTAGAGAGTGCTAGACTCTCAAGAGTAGGTGATTTTAACAAATTTAACAAAGTTTGCTGATAAAAATCCATAAAAAATAAACATGTACATATATACACAGATTAGCCTTAACATTGAAACCAATCGTCATGCGTTAATTATCTCGTTACAGTGGCACCTATCAGTGGGTTTAATATATTAGGCAGGAAGTGAACAGACAGGTCTTGAAGTTGATGTATTGGAACCAAGAAAAATTGGAGAGCGTAAGAATCTGAGCAACTTTAACTCATTAAAAAGGGCCTCATTATGATGGCTAGATGACTGGGCCAGACTGGCATCTCCAAAACAGCAGGTCTTGTTTTTTTTTTGTGAAGAATAAATAAAGTTGTTGTCCAAGTACCTCCAAAAGAGGTAGTTCTTAATGGGTCAGAACTGTTTTGGTGGCACAAGGGGTACCTACTCAATATTAGCCAGATGGTTTTTAATGCTATGGCTGATTGGTGTAGGTATTATTTGTTATCAGTTCCAGGAGATGTCAGGGATGAGGTAGTAACACTGATATAGGACCATTAAATTAGTGATCAGAATCAGAATCAGAATATCTTTATTGTCATTGTAACAGGTACAACGAAATTAGGTGCAGTCTCTGCGGCGTAAGAGAACATTGATTAGAAGAATACAAAAGAATACAAGAATACAAAACAAAATAAGATAAAAAATAAAAAATAGAAGAATATATACATAAATGTATACATGTATATAAATAGATTCCTAAAGAAATAATAAAAAAAAACCTTACTGCACATAAGACATATTGCACGAGATTGTATCTATAGCAGTTAAGGATGTGGAGATGGTGATTAGGTGTCATTCAATGCCTTAACAGCAGCAGGATATAAACTGTTTTTCAGTCTATTAGTCTTTGTTTTGATGCTCCTGTATCTTTTGCCTGACAGCAGCAGTTGGAATAAGTCATGAGAGGGGTGTGAGGAATCTTTTAGGATGTTTTCCACTTTTCTGAGACAACATGAGCTGTGCAGTTCATCCAGGGAAAGTAAAGGACAGCCGACGATCTTCTGGGCAGACTTTACGATCCGTGGAAGTGAATTACCTCTGCGCTGTTGTGCAGCTGGAAAACCACAGACACAGGCAGTAGCACAGACTTCCAAGATGGCGGCGCGGCAGTAGCACGCAGCGGCCACTCCGGATCAGAAATAGTGCTTTTTTTCTTTTTTGTGTGTGTTATTTGTTTCTTGGTGTGATTTTAACGGCACATGGACACCGGAATAAACGGTGTTCATGTCTACCCACGAGAAACATTGCTGGACATTAAGCAATACTCAAACACCGACCTGCAGGATGACCTCTTCGAAACGCTATGAGTCCTCGGGTTGCTACGGAAACCAGGCCTCCAGTCCTCGGTGTTGCCCGATGCCAGAGTGTGATTTAGGCGGCACATGGACACCGAAATAAACGGTGTTCATGTCTACCCACAAGAAACATTGTTGGACATTAAGAAATACTCAAAAACCAAAACCGAACTGTAGGATGACCTGTTGGAAATGCTACGCATCCTCAGGTTGCTACGGAAACCAGGCCTCCAGTCCTCGGCGTCATCTGTTGCCAGCGGCCGTGGGAGGGTCTGCCGAAAGCATTGTGCAAGGAAGCGGAAGCTCAGCAAGCGGGCGGCGGTCCGTGCTAGGCTAAGAGCAAATCCTAGACGGCTGGCTATACCATCCATAATACTTTATATGTACTTATGTTGTCTTCTGTTGTTTTATGTTGCACACGTGCACCTTTTGTACTTCTGTTGTCTTATATGTAGCACCTTGATCCTTGAGAAACGTTATCTCGTTTCACTGTACATTGTATCACATGTATATGTTGAAATGACAATAAAAGCCACTTGACTTGACTTGAGTATGCTCTCAATAGAACAGCGATAGAAGGACACCAGCAATTTTTGGGGGATGTTATTTTTCCTGAGGACTCTCAGGAAGTAGAGCCTCTGCTGAGCCTTCTTTGTTAGCGCTGCTGTGTTCACACCCCAGGACAAGTCCTCCGTGATGTAAACTCCCAGGAAGCGGAAGTCTGACACTCTCTCCACGCAGTCCCCTCTAATGTGAAGTGGTTTAATGTCCATTTTCTTTTTCCTGAAATCCAGGACGATCTCCTTGGTCTTGGTTGTATTCAGGAACAGGTTGTTGTCTGTGCACCACGCTGTCAGCCGCTCCACTTCGTCCCTGTAAGCGGACTCAACCGCCCCTGAGATAAGCCCTACCACAGTGGTGTCGTCTGCAAATTTGACGATGGTGTTGTTGTGGTGGGCGGGGGCGCAGTCATGTGTGTACAGTGAGAAGAGCAGTGGGCTCAGCAGCTGAAGGGAGCCAGTGCTGATGCTGATGGCCGAGGAGATGTGGGGATCCACCTTAACCCTCTGTGTGCGTTCTGTCAGGAGGTCTTTAATCCATAGACAGGTGGAATGTGGGAGACCGAGGGCTAACAGCTTGCACAACAATCTGTGAGGGAGAATGGTGTTAAAAGCAGAGCTAAAGTCAATAAAGAGGCGACGTGCATAGCTCCCCTGAAGCTCCAAGTGGGACAGGGTAGCATGGAGAGCAACAGCAACAGCGTCCTCAGTAGACCTATTAGCCCTGTACGCAAATTGGTGTGCATCGAAGGTGGGAGGAAGGAAGGACATTATATGACTCCGAACCAGTCTCTCAAAGCACTTCATTACCGGGGTGAGCGCTACTGGCCGATAGTCATTTAAGCAGGTTATGGGTGATTTTTTGGTACCGGGACTATAGTGGAGGATTTCAGACAGGGAGGAACTGAAGCCTGGGACAGTGACAGGTTGAAGATCTTTGTAAAAACCCCGGCCAGTTGCTCTGCACAGTTTCTCAGACACGCCATCAGGACCCGCTGCCTTCCTGGGATTGACAGCTTGGAGCGAGCGTCTTACCTCATGTTCCTCATGTTCGTCAGGCCATGTTGTGATGGATCTTGTGATAATGCGAGCAGATTTGCGGAGGATGCAGGAATCATCATCAGTGACATGTGGTCAGTCTGGGCCAGGTGTGGAAGTTGTCTAGCTCTGTAGCATAGCTTGATGTTTGAGTAGACTTTGTCTAATGTGTTGGTTCCTCTAGTAGCATACTTTACATGCTGGTGGAGTTCGGGGAGCACTGCTTTTAAATCCACATGATTAAAGTCCCCTGCGGTAATGAACGCTGCGTCGGGATTCCGGCTCTGTTGGCTGCTGATGCTGATGTACAGCTGTTTCAGAGCCAAGTTGGTATTAGCACCTGGTGGTATGTAAACCACGGTGATCATTATCACATTAAACTCCCGTGGTAAGTAGATGGGTCTGCATTTCACAGTCATGTACTCCAAATCAGGGGAGCAGAGGCTATCCATTATCACTGTGTTCGTGCACCAGTAATTGTTAATATACACACACACACACCCCCGCCTCTGCTCTTACCGGAGTCTTGAGTCCTGTCGTAGCGCCACGCTGTGTAGCCTGTTAGCGCGATAGCCGAGTCCGGTATGCATGAATGAAGCCAGGTTTCTGTGAACATAAGTAAGCAGCAGTCCTTGATCATGCTGTTTGATGCAACCTGCAGCCTCAATTCATCCATCTTGTTGACAATGGATCTGACGTTGGCGAGAAAAAAGCTTGGTAGTGGTGGTTTGTGAGGCTGTCTCCGTAGCCTCGCTTTTGCTTTATTTCTCTACGCCGCCTTTGTTGTCGGTCTTCGGGGATGGTGATGCACGGGGAGCCGGGTGCCCTGGCTATTTCCGCCGGTATGCTATGCGAATTAATGAATCCCGCTGTAACACTCCGTTTACAGCAGGCACCGATCTTAAGAAGATCATGTCGGTTATTGAATTTATTCGCTCAACAGGGTGTGGAACAAACTAAAATGAACACACACAAAATAAAAACAAAACTCCGAAGGGGAAAGCACCGAGCCACAGCAACTGTGTGCGCTGCCATCTTTCTTATGAGTTGGTGACAGGTTGTTCTCCTTGGTTAACTGATAATTTTTTGGGGTTTTTTTCTTGTTGATCACGTAAAAAGTTCACGCACCATGCATAGCACTTTTACTTTATGGTCCACGTTTATGTTTCACAAATGAAAAATCAACAGACAAGTTCTCTTTTTAGAGCATTACTTTACAACTGCTATGTCCTACCCTCCACTGCAATGGACATTTTAATAAACAATTTACAAAAACCATTATGTTTGATTTCTTTTACCGAGCCTTGTTTTAGGGTGTATTCCATACAGGAAAATGTCATTAATTTATTTTTTCCATCACTGGACCATAATTCAGGTCTGAAAGTGATTTATGAACTCACTCTCTTACTGTGCTGAAATCTGAGGCCGATGGATCAGCATTTGGTTTTGTTGATATAAGGGGACTTGAGTCTTAGGCAAAGTGGAAACAATATGGAAATCAGTCTACGCTGTCTATGATGCAGTGTCTCCAAGATTAAGATGACATGTGAAGCAAGCAGCTAAGATTTTTAGAGAGTTGCGTGCAAGGAGTGACGACATATAGCAGAGCACCCAGCCTTTGAACTTTCATATTACAGGTATGTTTTTATGTTGGATACTTATCCTTATTAAAATTTCTAGAATTTCTGTAACAGTTGAATTTAAGAATGAATGAATGAATTTACAGAAGATTACCGTAGGAAGCTTACAATTCATTTCTATTGTATTCTGTAATAGAAATATTAGGTTAAAGCTTTATTAGTTTATATTTAATGTAACTGGGTTCTAGTCATGGATCCGATCCTGAGCTCTGGTTTCTGTCTGTGTGGCGTTTTACATGTTTTTCCTGTGCTCATGTGGATTTTCTTCCACTTCTCAAAAACATGTAAAAACATCAGGCTATGTTAAACTGTCCCTAGACAGTATGAATGTGTGTGCACTGCGAGGGACTGGCGCCCCATCCAGAGTGTATTGGTCTCGGATCCACCCTCACCACCCTGACCGGGATAAGGCCTAAATTCTGAATACGACTTTGAACTTTAAATCAAAGTCTTATCAGAATTTTATTCTCTAAGCTATATAGAGTAGGTAGGATGCATGGCAATTTATACTTTTTACACAGGACGGATGTTGGAAATGTCTTGTAAATGTTATTTTATAAGGACAAATGTTCTGCGGAGTTCAATAGCATTCAGTGCCGTCCTCTTTGAACATGTGAAGCTGTGTACTGAAAATCATAATACTGGGTTAGAGGGTTGATTTGATTGTGACTCCTTGGGACACAGAGCTGCTTGATGGCAAACATTATAGATAGAAATCAATTCAATTCAATTAAAATAATTAATGGCTTTTTGCCAGAGCGTTTCGAACAGATTCCCAGGTTTTTTTTTGCTTCTCTATGCTGTCGACTTTCTCTCTGTGTAAAAAATATAATGATGGAAACCTTAATTAGAGCATTTGTTAAAAAAAAAAAAAAAAAAAAAAAAAAAAATTACACTGAGGAATGACTTCGTTATTTGATACTTTTATACTTTTATTTTGTACTTAAGATCTTGGATTTTTGTCACTCCCCAGGTACCCGTGCATCATGAAGCTGAATCTTTTTCTTGTCCTGTGTTTCACTGGTGAGTCTTTTTAGAAACCACTTTTTGCTATAAGGATAAAGTTCAGAAAATATTACATGCATGTGTTTGTTTATTTACTTATATGTGATTTTACTATAGTGTCAAAAAACAGTCCTTGATAGACTAATAAGCTAGTGAGTTAAAACATATAATCACACTAAATGCAAAATTTGACTGTTGAGTGAGTTAAAAAAAAAAGATTATTAATGAAATGTAATTATCACATTATCATCCACTAGCTTTTATATGTTTTTTTATTTATTTTTATTTATCTTCTTTTATCTGTTTATATATAATTCTACTTATGTTTAGTCATTTTTTAATTTCACTTAATGACTTCCTGAAGTCAATAAAAAATGAAAACCGATGCATTGACGGTGCATAGATTAATACTTAAGTTTTTAAACCTTAATATTCAAGATTTAAAAAAAAACCAGATATGGATATATAATGATGTATGCATTGCGATTTATTCAGAGTCAGACACTTGCGTACAAAAGTTGCGACAAGCAGACACAACCTCGGAGGCATGAACTACACACAGGTCATATGCATTATCTAAATTCCGCATTCAGAAAATCGACTCAAGCAGATGTGTCTGAGAAGGTGCGTTTCAATACCTATATCACTAGGCAACAATCTTTAAGCCGGAAAAAACATTATCATAAAAAAGCCTAATATGGTGATATGTGAATGAGAAATAACATGAAAGAAAGTGATCATATGATAGCAAACTACGGAATGAACATCTAATAGTAGTCTAATAAATCGCCACTATATTGCTGCATGAATTTAATTAAATGTTAATTGATCGTTTTAATCTCAAAGGTTTGTGCTTCAGGATAAGCAATGTCAGATACATTTCCTATAATGTCCTCTGTCAAAAAAAAAAAACATTTTCACACACATTAGAGGGACAATACTTACACACTGAGGTCCTTATTCAGAGTTGAGTTCTAACTTTGGGCTTAACTGCGCTTTTCTTGTAAATACTAAAAAACAAAAAAACATATGGAATCTCATTTGAGGCCAATAAAAAATTGCACTGTTAATTTATTAACGTTTTTTTTTTTAGTATTTACAATGTCAAAATATGAATTTCAGCATGACGTATTGTTACATCAATCTTGGAAATAGTGAAATAGACTTAACATTGTTTCTCGCTCGAACTGATGTCTTGCAAGAAAAGTGCACTTAAGTCCAAGGTCAGAACTCAACACTGAATAAGGACCTCAGTATGTAATCACACCATGTTTTGTATACAAAGAATTATTATGCGATGCACATTTCCATTTCTTGTATCCTTTCTTTGTGTCCTCAGAGGAAGGAACTAAGAAACAACAAAAAAATGAAACAAGCAAAGTAATTATAGAACTGAAAAGCTCCTACTGTTTTCTAATTCTCTTCACTATTTGTTTTTGTTGTGCGTACTGGAACACCAGGATGAACTGCAGGATTGGATTGTGAATTATAGATTTCTTTAATTAAGTCATTAGGAATATCTAATTCATATATTTCCAAGTTTACAGTATGTATCATAAAATAAAATATCACTTACAGGTCTTGTCCCAGTTGCTGTATCCTTCCTGCGAACTGTCCCACACAGATATGAGCTGAACATGACACAGGCAACATGGACTGTTGCGCAGAATTACTGCAGAGTGATGTACACTGACCTGGCAATAATCCTAAATGATACCGATTGGCTAAGATTGAATGAAGTAGCAAAAATTAAAAGACTGGCAACAGCAGCCTGGGTCGGTTTGTACAACGACGTTAACAGCTGGCGCTGGTCTTTCCAGGATCTCGCATTGAATGTCACTTACACATACTGGTACTCTGGAGATCCTGATAATTATTTGGGGAAAGAATCATGTGTTGAAGTTACTGTATATGGGCTCTGGGCTGATAAAGAATGTACAGCCTTAAAACCCTTCATATGCTACAATGGTGAGTTAAAATCCTGATTTTACTTTGCTTAGTTTTGGTTTGAATGATCATTTTGCAACATGAGTTAGCTTCTCCGATCACCTTGGTTTCGAAAGTCAAAAACTCAACTTGTGCATGATCAGGTTATATCTATTTTCTTTTACTTAAATTGAACAATTTTAAAATAATTTTTGCCATTTCATAGCTAATTCCACCGACGCCACTAAGTTCATTGGTGTCAATAAAGTTTCGATGACTTGGCTTGGAGCTCGAGAATACTGCAGAACATATTACACAGACCTGGCCAGCTCATTTAACAGCACCGACAGCAATTACTTATGGAGGGTGAGGGATACCCAGGGTGACTCCTGGATCGGCTTATATAGAGACACTTGGAAATGGGCAGACGGGACCAATGCTTCAAACATCCAATGGGCTTCAGGGCAACCTGACAATTACTATGGCAAAGAGAACTGCGCAACAGTTAAGAGCAACATGTTCAGTGATGAACAATGCACCAAGCTGTACAATTTCTTCTGTGACACCCGTGAGTCTGTTGTTTATTGGATAATATCAAGTGATTGGTAGCTTTAAAAATGCCAGAATTAATTATGCATCAAGTTTTGTATTTTAATGTGTTAAAGAAAAAACTTGACACTTTTATTTAACTTGTGAAAATCTTTAGTGGCTCTGTGAGAAGAAAATGACATGCAATGTTCTGTTTTAATGATAATAATAATATATGCACAAGTTTATGATTATAAACAACTTTTTCAATTTGTTGCAGATTGCAATGCCTTTGGAAACTGACCACATTGTTGACTTAATTTCCTTTGAGCTAATGATGTAAAGGGAGGGATGCTTGGCGAGGGCTCATTAAAATTATGTAAATGAAGCAAAGCAGTTAACAGTTCATAAGAAACGATGGCATGAGAGGATGGAGGGAGAAACAGCTCAAATGAGAATAAAATGAAGTTGCAAAATTTAAAACTGATTCAATATGCAATATTTAATCTTAGACTACACAGATATAAATGTACTGTAGCATTTCTTAAGAGGAACAGTTGTGTATTATGGCAGCTTTAATTGGCTCAACAAGAAATGCTTTACCTAAACCTGTGTGTGTGTGTGTGTTTTTTTGCTTGTGTTCAATTCACAGTTTCACCAACATTTGGTCAGATAATAAAACTGCAGGTGCAGTCTGATGGAAGTTTGCTTGAAGTGCAGGAGTCCATTTTAGAGCTAGTAAGTCAGAATGTCTATGACATTTTAAAAAATTTTGTGTTATAACACATTTGTTAGCGTTCTTCTCTGCTCACTTGATCATATTTCGGTTATTCTTGGATGGTTTTGTTTGTCTTCTTTTGCCATTTTTCATGAAGTCTTGCTTTCTTGGTGGCACATATTCCTTCAGTTTTTGCCACTGTTGTTTTTCCTCTTTCCCTCCTCCTTTCTCTCCTCCATGAGAAAATACCCAGCATTGATATTAACCCTCTTTCATCTTTCTACCCTACAAGACAAATTGACCGTTTTCAGTTTCAGAAAAACCTGAGTGGTACCATTCAGAGAGGGGGTACAGATTATTCCCCTTAATTAGTAGAAATATAGATACAGTTCTGGCCCTTATGGCTAAACAGCTATTATTCAGAAATGCCACTGAGTAATTAAATATTGATGCTGTTTTTCAGATCATGCAGACACTAGAGGAAAATGGCATGTCGGAGAACGCTACAGTGAAGTGGAGGGTGCAGCCTGATGGAGAAATCTTTCACAAAAAGAAAAAGAATGACCCGTGACACCTAAATGCTTATAGTTAGTTTGTCAAGTAGCTCAGGCAGACTGACTGAAATTTTAATTAATTGACATTGAAATTTAATTGAAACAACATTTAAACTTTAAAACAGTAGTTGGAGTCAGACGCTAGAGTATAGGGGAATAAGCACAGAATTTCACTGGGGTTTATGTAACACGCTTTCTTTCATTTCACCACCTCAACTGTAAATTCAGTTTGGTAATTTTATGCCAAATATTAGTTATTAACGCATTCAGATTTGGCTGCTCAACACAGGGAAAAAAGCGGAGTTGCAGAGGGCATGTTAAATTACTGTAGCATAGAGTATAATGTAACTTTATAGAAGACCATCTAGAAGATATATAGAATGTGAGAAAACAAATGCCTTAGTATGCATGCCACTATTATTGGATTTTTCCCTTATATCTCTTAATTCTCAAGTTACATACTCATTTGTCTCTTTTTTGTTTGTACATACTTTTTGTACCCATATAGATTAATCATATATATATATATATATATATATATATATATATATATATATATATATATATACACACACATAATATAGTCG
>JAQQZR010000013.1:8739824-8762017 GCA_030068235.1 Notoglanidium macrostoma | reverse complement strand
TATCTATCTATCTATCTATCTATCTATCTATCTATCTATCTATCTATCTATCTATCTATCTATCTATCTATCTAATCAGACTTGATTACACTTTTATGGTATTTTACATTTGAAACCTTCTGCAGTGATTTACAGTAGTGTGTTATAGTCAGAAATGTCAAAGTTGACAAACAAATGATTCGTTTTTAATGAAATAAGTGTATGGAGCTTGGAAGCTGGCAAAGGTATTCACACATTCAAATTCAAAATAAACAAAGGAAAACATGAAAACAGGAATGACCAGCATGATATTTTTAGACTAGATTATGATAATGTGAAATGTATCACCTTGAAGTGACATCAAAGTGTCTTTATTTTTTAAAGGTAAGTATGATTTACCTTTAAATGAGATCATATTATTTTTCTGCCACTTCCCACCCATCAGCTACCTCTCCGTGAAGGTGAAGGCTAACAGAAGGCACGTGAAGCTAGGTAGAGAGAGAGAGAGCTGACTTGATTTAATGTTGTCTTTGCAGGTAATGACCAGTGAGGAGGGGGAAGATGACAGTGGTGATGATGATGATGATGATGAGGAGGAGGAGGATGAAGATATATATATCACAGGCTTGCTTCCAGGGGCAACCCGGGAGATGAACCAATAGCTTGTTTGCATCCTTTTCATAGCTGAGCACAGTTGTCATCTTCAGGAAAAAAGAACCATAGCACTATTTGCCATTTTGTCATGGCAAATGATTTTGGTTCTTTTCCAGGATGAAACCACAGCTCCTATGAATTTGAGAGGGGACACTGTCACATGGTATTACTTGCCATGTTACAATAATATCTGCTGATGGCTACGTTGTTCTCATGTATCGGATATGATATCTTGAAACAATGAGGCGTTAAAAAAACCCCAAAACAAACAAACAAAAAACAGACAGGCTTGTATATTCTCCATTGATGAAGGAATGGATTGTTCTTCAATCTTGAGTTTTCGTCCCATTCGGGGTGAATCCTCCCGCCTTGCACCCAGCACGACGAACGTTGGCTCTGGACCCACTACGATCCTGACCAGGATGAAGTGAATCTCCCAAAAGACAAAGCTCCAGTTTTCTACTGTAAAAATTTGTTGAGACTAAATTTAACATAAAACATCAGGAAAATAAACAAGCCTATGTTGGCCAATTTGCTCATGGCATTTTGCATAATATCATTATTATAGTTACATGCTTATGTGCAAATGGCTACTTACTGGTTCAAAATGAGCCGGTAATTGTAGACGAGGCACAATTAACATCATTATTAGATGGTATATTGAGTCTCTCGTTACTTATACACAATCATTACTGAATAAGGCAGACAAGAGCTTCTGGGTATGCCTAGATTTTATGTTCAGTAGATATTTGTGTCTTAACAGTTGTAGACTGTGTTCCTTAATTACACTGATCACTACGGATAATTCTTTCTTTCGAATGATTGTATAACAGTGTTTATAAAAAGAACATCTCTACAACAACTTATACTAATGATCACATGATCACATATTACTCCACAGCAGTGCTTGTAATTAGTACTTGTCGTTGAGTATTTATGTTTGTGGGTTTTATTTTGGATTAGGTTGTTATGGGGAAATATGACCTATTTATGTGTGTATGTATGCATTTCTCATATATACGCTTCACTCCATAATATCCATTCCTGTCCAGCAGGTACCCCGTAAACAGTCATTTACATATTGTACATGAAAAATGAATAATGTTTGAAGTGTACAGAATCAATAATGAGTATGTACAATGACAAAACATTCAAGCTAGCAATCTATTGGTATTTGGATTTTCCCGCACATAACTTGGTTGTGTAACTGGGGCCATCGCAGATTGACTCGCATTCCATTTTTCACAAACCTAATGAGCATCTTTATACCATTCATGTAGTCTAAGAGAATCACAAACACCACAGATTGGAATATCAATTCCTTTTTTTTTTTAATAACTGTAGTCTGCTGATTTGAATGCCAATCTGCATGGCGTTACACGCAGAAGGCCCACGTTATTTCCAATTCTTTTCTTTAAGCTGTTCTTTTCGTTTACATTTTTAACAAAAGACGGGATGTGGAGTGCTACACAGACTGGAATGAATTCATGTGCAATGTAAATGAATTACTTGTTCAAGAATAAATGCTAGTGACACCTTTAACCTGTGTGCTTTGCTTTCCTCATGTATTAATATCATGTCATAGAGCTAATGTGGGTTCAGTATCAGTATCTTTTAGTATTAAAGTATGTGCAAACATTCAGTGAAAACATATCTCTTAGTTTCACTTTCCTTTATGTGGAAAACTCCTTGACCTCAAGTGAAACGGTTGGACAACTCCCTGTAATGTGGGTGGATCCAGTGGTGGAGAACAAAAATAAAAGAATGTGTGTCTCCCTTCATTTTTGGAGAACCTGCCCTGGGCATTATCTTTATTCCTCTGGAGAAATACGAAACTTGGTGTAATCAAGCACGAATTCAAAGTGGTGAGTTTTTCATTTCCTGCAAGTACAAACCTCTATTTTATAAACCATGTTATGCCGTAATGTTACTAATTTTAGCCATGTTACTCAATACAAACAGAATCAGACTCAAATTAGAGTATTCCTATAAAGCTATATTCTTAGACAAATTACTAAAAAAGCATTTTAGGGTAAAGACAGAAATATGAATATTAGCTAAAACTGGAGAAATGTAACATTCTCCTGCTCTGGCTTTGCTCGAACCACTTCTTGATCACTGTTTACATTTGTCTGCAATGTCTTACGATCCAGAGAAGTCTATAAAACACACCTCTAGCATGTCGGTGCAGCCTTAATAACATATTTCGCAGTTTCTGCTTATTTTTCATGTTCCCTTCATGTTCCATTGCACTCAGTAGTTTTGGGACACATGAGTCTGAGACCAGAAATTATCTGGTCATGTAAGTAGTCAATAAATAACACTCCAGTTTTAGTTTTCTATTTTATTGCACAGTTGTCTTTTGGACAAGTTATGCTATAAAAAGAATGATGTGAATAATTAGAAATTGTAAATGTTAGCAAATTGATGTGGTTGATGAGGAATAAAACACTTGCTGGACATGAATCTGCTGTTATTGGAAAGTATTCAACTTCAGGGTGGTTACCATAACTCCGTTTCACGTCCACGTCAACCCACCCCATCGCTGATAACGGCATGTCGCTAAATGTATGGCGTTACACACAGAACTAATAAAATACCAGACTTACATATGAAGAATTATATTTCACATACACTATTTTCACCTTTTCTTTCCTTTGCAACCTAATCTCACGAATCTTGTCAGCCCAAGGTCATAATCTGATCTAATATCTTTTTGTAGATAATGACAGGAGAGGAGGTGGACGGTAAAGATGACGATGATGATGATGACTTTGAGGATGGCCGGAGGTCTGCTGCCAAGGGTAGACCACGGGAGCTGAACCAATAGAAGAAGAATGCGCGTGTGCGAGAGCGACGTGTCGATTGGTTGAGCTGTGCTTGTGTGAGAAACACTGCGAGTGGATTTCACAGTGTATGCACCTTCCCCGTGAACTGCTTTGCTTGGTGAAGCGCATTTATTTCAAGCTGTAGAGCTACATCTTCAAACAATTCATGTAGAAACCTGTTTTGCATTAATTCTTCTTAGAATGATCTTTCTTTGTTGTTGTGTTATATCATTATGGAGTAATATTATATACATGCATATATATATATCCGACTGTATTTCTGAAATGTCATGATGGTGTTGATCCTGAAGCCTAAACAATGAAACAGAAAACTTTCCGCGTTACTATACAAGTACTATATATGACAAGTGAAGTTAATACAGAACATGATGTTAATGCGTATCGTTACCTTTCCTGTGTACTCCATAATCTATTGGTTTTTTCCGTTTTTTCACTTGGTTGTGTGAGTGGGGCCTTGATGGACTGGTTTATCTTATTAGGGGCAGTGTGCACTTTAAATCAGGAAGGAAGCGTCGCATTCTTGGGTCATAACTTCAATAAACCATCATGAAGTCTATGAAACTCAGACACCACAAAAGGCGATTAAATCCATTCCTGTTTTAAAGTGCATGCTTCAAGTAAGTCTTGATTTGAATGCCAGTCTGGATGGAGTCACACAGAAACACCCCACTGTCTTGTCTTTTCCTTTCTTTTCTTTTCTTTTCAGTTCTTTTCTTTTCTTTAATCCGACCCCTTTATTTAGATTTGAACACAAAAGAGGATGAGAATGCTTACTGAATTTGGAGTGCCTACATAGATGGATGTTTTGCTCCTGAATAAACGTAAATGTTCCTTGAATCTGTGTATGTGGCATGCTTCCCTTAAAACTTACCATTGTGGCTTGGATAATGTCCATTAACAGTTTGAAATTGTGAACTAAAAAAACAAGCAATGGAAACAAGTGAATTTTGAAAAAAAAAACTCTTCAAAAAAGTTTATATGCTAGCCTGAGGTGGTTTTTCAAACGATTCGATAAAGCAATAGTGCTCAAAACTTTTTTTTTTTTTTTTTTTTTTTTAAAACAACACCACATTTTTCACATTTAAGTCACATGACATGACATGAAGAGCAAATGGAAATGCTACCTTTCTGAAAAAAGGAGCGCTTTTGATTAAGTTCAAAGTTCAACTTGAATTAAATTGTTAGTTTGAAGATAATGATTGCTAGGGTTGAATTAAATGTTAAAAAAAGGCACCAAAGTCTACCTGGTATCATTTGAAAAGTGACCTCATAATATGTACCTGTAAAAAGTAACGTCATGTATAATATCTACATTTATTTGCAAAAAATCAATAAGAAATTTCAATCTACTTAAAGAATGTAATAATACTGTGGGTTACTCATGATCCAAAGCAGACCACCTTCATCTTTGAATCATAGCGATGTGAGTATGTTGACCTGTTTATTTTTATTTTTTTCATCAATTGCATGGGAATAATAAGACAAAACATTACTTACACTTACATTACTTGCAGACTTAATTACAAGAAATGACACAGTTGTAAAGCTACTCACTTTTGCTTTCCTTTATGTGGAAATACCCGTCTCTACACCTGACTAGTTTGGATTAGTTGCCTAGGCGATAAGCATCACCATGATTTATTTGCATAAGCAAATGTGGGTGGTTTCCAGAGACTAAAGGGAACTGACTGTGCACCTCTCTTCATTTTGAAGAACCTGCTCTATGTTAGCTTCAATCTTCTGCTGGAACACAAGACTTATTGGAATTGAGGTCTTAGCCAGGACTTCAGGAGTGGTGAGTTTTCTTCCGGCATAAATATGCATTGTATAAGCAGTTCTGTGTTGTAGAATTGTTTTTATGGAGCAGGTGGATATAAGTGCAAGTGAATCTTTATTTACAGATCAGAATCAGATGGCAAAATTGTTTTCAGGGAGGCAACGGTCAAAAACACAAATGATCAGTAAAATGAAATCAAAAGTGTCAAGCCAGAAAGCAAACAAATGAAAATCCTCAATTAAATTCGTACAACAAAGACAAAGCCCCACAACAAGGAAATGAAACAGAACTGTGTAAACAAATGTCTGCTTTGAGATAACTGTAAAGCCCGAGCTGGATCGGAATTTGGATTGAGGAGTGGTGGCTCATGGATCTGGATGTGTCAGTCATCACCATGTCAACCTTTATGACTTAGTCTGCGTAATTGTCACTTTGGTTCAAACATATGCAGAATTTACCCACCTACTTTTAGCACAGACACAATGAAAAAAAAAAAATTCTCCAAAATGAAACACAATGAAAAAATATAGCAAAGATTTAAAAATTCTCAGGCATATCTTCCAAGTTTGCTAATATACATTATTTATGCTACTTCACCCAGCTATTAACTAGCCACACTTGTAAATATTGAAAGTCATAACACATGGAACATCATAGTGTTAATATTATAATAATATACGATTCAAATTATAATACAATTATATCTGATTACCTTGAAATAAAAAGGGCGGGAACTCTGCAGGCCTTTATTTATTTTTAGACCCAGAATTTTAACCAGAGTTCGTTTACTAGGGTCGGAGCACAAATATAAGTTAAACAAGGATCATCCATGATGGGGAACAGTACAGAAATCTGGTAATAAGGCTTAGAATGAACATAAACAAAAATTTACAAGACCTACACACCAGAATATAACACAGACCAGGTGAACACATTCAGGCAACAAACCACTGACAGAATAAGGGGAGGAGACGTGATCAAAATAGAAAACTAAACATACACTTGATGCTTGTCACCCCCTGGTGCAAAGTGGGACTCTGCGGCAGATATTGCCATTTGTTATTAACTGAGCTGATCGAAAGTCTCTTTGCAGTTCATGAGCATGGAGGAGGCGGAAGACGACGCTGACGATGACGATGACGATGACTGGGAGGATGAAGAGGTTTATCGGAGGTCTGCTGCCAAGGGTAGACAACAGGAGCTGAACCAATAGAGCATTTGCGTTGATTGCTTGAGCTGTGCTCCTTTGGGAAGAGAGCTATGGCAGACTTTCAGAAGTCACCTTCAGGGCTTGTACCCACGGCTCGCACGACAGGAAATCTGTCAAACTTACACGCAGCATAGTACTGTGTTCCTATACCTGCTGAAGTACTTTGCACTATGTGCTGTGTTATGTACATGGTGCAACAAGGTATACTACTGTAAGATGGGCTTGTATATTCTCCACTGATGAAGGAATGGATTTGACACCAATGTTAATTTCGCAAAAGAATCACCTACACATAGCAACCCAAAACATTTCTAAGAGTAAAATCCTTTGAAAAGTACTTAGAAAAAAAACATCGGGAAAATAGACAAGCCTAGTGTGGCCATTATGCAGGCTACATGTAGTACTTTACATTTGGTATCTGACTGGCCAAGAATGAGCCAGTACTCTTAGATGTATAATTTATATTTGTTTTTTGCAAATATAATATAATATATATCAGTGTGTGATATCAATTGTAACACTTTCAGATTGTGTAGCTCTATTAATACACAAATCATCTATATTTGTTATAGGTTAGTTTGTACTAACAATGAAGCTAATGTCGCTCTCTACTAGTGCTACTACTGCTTCTATTACTAACAATAATCTTTGCTACAGATTATTGTGTGTATCTTTTTGATAAGATTTTGGAGAAAGTATACATGTATGACAGCCTGGGAAGACTTCTCAGAGTTATTTTACTTTAAAACGGAATTTGGACATAAGCTTAGTTCAGGCTGTAATCAGATAGCGGCTATCGATGATCCTGCGCCATCACGTCATCATCAAAAAAAAAGAAAGAACGTAACGCTCACAAACCGAACTCTGCAAGATTATAAAAAATGATTAAATGACCTAAGTAAAAGCAACAAAAATGTTTAGACTGATGTGGAGGATAGTGATAATCAAAGTGAGAACTAATTTCCCAGTGTAAACTTCAAAATTCAGCAGTAATGTTGTTCAATATGTTTTCGATTTTGAATTATTATAAATTATATACGTAAACAAAACCGTAGTTTTGAATCAGAACTACATGTAGTTTCCCAGGTTGCCGTACACGTATGATTTATCACTCCATAATCGTCATTTCAGTCCAGCAGGTTTTTATATTATCGTTTACATAATTCATTGTAAATGACATTTATGAATGCAATTTGTTCGACGTTGATCAATACTGTTTCTTTACAGTTACAGATTAATTTGCTATTGGTTTATTTCCACATTTTACTTGGTTCTGTGACGGCACCATCAGAGACTGGCTCGTCCGGTTGTGATGATGATGAAGGGAAGTGTGCACTTTAAAACAGGAAGGTGTTTGCATTACTACTATGTTATAAAGCCATTTTGGCATTTTTTTATTGTCATCTTTAGCCCTTTAGTCCGTCTAGTTTACAAACACAGTAGTGATTGCTTTAAAGTGTATGCTTACAGTATGAATATTTGAATGACAGTCTTGATGGAAGTCACAAGTGAAACTGCCATTACATTTTTCATAAAAAAAAAAAAATTGTATTGTCTTATGCTTGCCTTTATGCTTTCTATATATTGCTTATCATCATATGAAGCTCAAGTAGAGACTGAGGTAAAAGTGGACAAGTGGTATTCCGTCCATACGGAGATTATTAGTTCAGAAACGTAGCAGAGATGCTTTCTAAAAAAAAAAAAAAGCAGAAATCATCAGTTTCGCTGTATATGTCATATCGTCTATATAACACCAATGAAGCATTTCATTCCTACTAAGCAATTTCATTCAAACTTTGTATAGTGTCCGATGAAGTTGCAAAGCAGCTGGCTAATGTGCTAGCTTGCTAAATTTGAGCGCTGTTACAGGTGCCACTTGTCACAGTATCCCAATCACCACACTGAAAAAAAACTTAGCAAGTGAAACATCTTGAATATAGTCAGATTTAATCTAGTATTTCCTTTTATAAGATTACATCAAACCAAATATAAGCTTACTAAAACCTATTTCTAGACATTTTGTTTTATGTCTACACATAATTTAGCTCATTTTAAGCATTTACACCTAGAAAGAAGCAAATTAATCTGCCAATAGAACAAGAAAATGTAAAAGAGTACCATTATCTAGAAATATTCTAGTGTATTGTAATCTTATTACAGAAAATACTAGATTAAAGTGACTCACTTGCATTTTGCAGTGCAATCAATGGTGCTACCAACACCATGTGACAGAAGATGTAAATATAATATATATATATATATGTTAGATACATGATTGTTAGATTGATGTTACATTTATCAGGCACATCTCGGGGCAAAACAGGTGGAACGTGTTTACATAATCTAGCTAATATTCATTGAATGTTAGACGTGAGATAAAGAATATGTGACAATATAGAGGGAAAAGGAATTACTAATTCATGAACTCAGCATAAATTGAGGAAATAAAGATAGAAATAAGGAAAGAGAATAAAAAAGAAAGAAATAATATATTGTTTCCCAGCATATCATCTGGTGTATAGTATAGGCTGTATATTATACAACACTAGCAATGCTGTGCTGCTTCCTTTTTCTATGGCAAAATCTCCTTGCTTTGGTCGTGGTAACAGCGCCACCCTCTGGATATAACTCTGGATAGTACTAAAAATAGTACTTAGTGCTCATGCAGTGAATACAGAAATGAAGGAGACATTAATAACATAAAAAACAAAGATCCTCCACTAATACATTATAAAAAAAAATTATCTAAAAAAGATTAAAGAAAGCTAAATGGCACCCAAATTTTGAAATCACATGTACAGCAAAAGTGGCCAAAAAACCCATATCCATAAAGACAATACATTTAAAAATCCTTAATACATGGCACAGATCAAAACATTGAGTAGCACTGCAATACCACCATGCGTTTTTCCTCTTTCACCCTGATATAAGTCAGGTATTGATTCTTATCTCTATCAAAGACAAGAAATCTCAATCTTATCCAACACCTGAAAGCTGGAAAGTGTATTTCCAATCCTGTTTAAAACCCAGCCTGATAACCTGGCTCTAATCCCTGATGGTGTTAATGTGATTTTCGCTGAGTTTATGCCCACGTTTTATATTGCTTCCAATGGAACAAAAGCCAGATTAATAGTCCTGCTTATTATTCGACGTCGGCGTAATTATCTGATTGAAGAACAAAGCTCAGCCGTGAATTACTGTGACTTTGTGCAGTGATAAGAGTTAATTGGGTTACGTGGACAGAAAAGATGTAGCAGTGCTTCGCAGAAGCAGAGAAAGTGCTATTCAGACTCTATACGGAGATTATTGGTCTAGAAAAAGCAGAATTGCTTTCTAAAAAAGGTGTATTATTTGACAATCAGACTATGTTTTTCAGTTTGTTTATACACATCCATGCCAACTATTGATCTATATCACAGGCATGAAGTACACTCCTGGGCAAAAAACATGAGGCAAACCCAATATTGCTAAACATTAAGATTTTAAAGGTCTCAACAAAAATCACTGGGCAGAAAATGACCAAGAAGTAAAAAAAGCTTTCCTGCGGCCTCGGCCTTCTTTCATTGGTCAATATTCGTTGCAGAAACTGTTGAAGCTGGAAACGGAGACGTTCACTTACATAGTCTTCTGGTACACAAAGAGAAACTCATGAAAAGATTGAAATGTTTAAATGATATAATATTGAAACTAACTTGTCTGGGGGTTCAAAATGTTCCAAACTCTCTTCTGTTTGAAGACTTTAGCATCGAGTGGAACAACACGGACTCCTCTTTCTGTAAAAAGCCGTCTGCAGGTTTACCCACAAGCCTTCAACATTTAAAGGGAATCGAGGGAAAAGCTGATTTACACCAATTTACTTTATCTATTTGTTTCATTCTTGCTCATTTTCCTGACCAATGATTTGCTGTTGAGACCATTAAAAGCTTCATGTTTTGTAATATTGGGTTTGCCTAATTTTTTTTGGCCAGGAGTATATATATACACTTAATTGCTTTAAAACCTTCACATCAGGAGGCATATTAGCTGAATAACTAGCCTAAATTTTAGCACTGTTACTGTTTCCATTTGTCGGTGAGTCCTGTCCAGTGTAGTCTAGTATAACTTATACAACAGGCATGTTTCCACACAGACACGATTAAGAGCACAGGATAGAACCTAGGATATAATGAAGCTGTGCCACCATCACCGTGCTACACTTATTCAGCTAAACATTTCTTCAGTTATGTATCCTGTCTGCCGTGGTCTTGAACTGCTTGGGGTTTTTTTTCTCCTTGACTTAAAAACAGGGCATTCTGTTATAAGAAAATAATCAGTTTCAGGGTGGTAGGAGTGTTCTGTGTTCAGCTGTTGTCCCATGATGTGATCACTACCGAGTTTCTGATTTATCATCTGCTGTCAGCAATTGTGCTGACATCATTGACGGGACACCATTTAGGGGACCTCCTGAGTGATGGCCTCAGCTTCAAGCTTATTTGTTTTAGGTGTTGTGATTTGTGTTTTGTAATTTGCATTTGGTTTCTAAGCACGTTTATTGAATGTTGAGATTAGCCTGCCTCTTCTTCCATTTGTTTTGTCAGATATTTCTATATTTTCCTTTTTGTTTGTTGGTGGTCTAGTGGCTAGGCTAGGATTTGGTGCTCTCATTGCCACGGCCTGGGTTAGATTCCCGGGAAAACAAAACAAAAAAAGGGTTTCAGGGTAGCGACGATTCAACAGGTTAAAGTTCTGGGTTACTAACTGGAGGTTTGTGTCCCAGCACGAAAGCAAGCTGCCATTGTCGTTAGTTTTTTGCTGTAGTTCTTTTCCCATGGTTTGGGTGTTTGTCATTGTTCATTGGCTATATATGCAGGTGTAAAGGTAGTTTTGTCTTTAGTTTGTGTTTTTTAGTGGTTCTGGTAAGTTAGTTCTTCGTTTTATTTTAGATACTTGCACAAGGTACTTGCCAGTGTGTGTGGTTTATCCACATTTCCAACCTCACTTCCGGTTACCACCCCCACATCAGTCCACATCACACCATCCCATCGTTGATTATTTTCACCCCAAGTGTTCAATAACTTACATATCATTTCCACATGGTAACTGCTTGAGCTTGGTTGTTGTTGTTCCCTATTGTGGCCTCTAGGGGTCAGTGCATTATCATCTATCATGAATACAAGCATGACAACACAGAGGAAAAAAAGCCCACATTTTTAAAAGTACATTTTTCTCTCCATCGCTCCTGACTTGTCTCATGACAAAATCAAAATCATTCCTATCATTCTCTATGATATTATGAGATATGGATGAACAAAACAAAATATAGACTGAACCATCTGCCTTACAAATCCCTGTGTAAGCTCTTACGATAGTGTATTATTATAAACACTTTAAAATAAACATTTAAGCTGGCTCTATTGACAGAGCTTCTATGATAGAAAATGAAACGACAACTTCTGACCAATCACAATCATGAGTTTAACAGCACTGTGAAGTTGTATAAATATCAGAAAATTAAGGAGAAACATTAGTGTTTAATGATCACTTATGCCAGGATCAGACTACATGATATTTTCATCTTTCACGATGGTTACCACGTCAGGTAGTGCCAAACATTCTGGCCGTGTCTTGATGGGGAGGATGGCAACACTACAAGTTTGCCCCGACCAATCTTCGTTCACGTCCTTGTGCATCATTGGGAATGAGGGTTAAGAAATCATCATGGATACAGAAGGAACGCCAAGGAACACGTTGTAGGAGTTGTCAGACTAGTTGAGAAAATGCAAAAAATTCTGGCCTGCTAGACCTTTCGTCAGGGTGTGATGGGGCATCCCGGCCCCCAAAACGCTGCTCTTCGATTATGTCACGCTACATATCATGCTCATCTTTCCCGATGCTCATATTCAAGCCCGACACTGGAAATTTGTCAGCCATGACAAAATTGTGACTGAAATTGTGTAGCCTGTTCCCTGTATAAAAGAAATGTTTACTTAATTCATTCACACTGCTTTTTTTCTATACATACTCTCTCTCTCTCTCTCTCTCTCTGCTTGTCATGATCATCTCTCCGTCTCTGAAAAGCAGACTGTATGTTTAACACGGCTCTGATCTTGGCTAATTTAAAAGCCCTCACGACAGAGGACTGTTGTTCACTCGTCTGGTTCTGGCCTTTGGTTTTAAAGATTTAACTTCTGTAGAGTTGCCTCAGAGTGACAGAGTCTAAATGCCTCAGCTCAAAAAGAAGGAATGAGAGAGAGAAAAAACAGAAAAGAAGGGATTATGTAAGGAAATGTGGTGTCAGATTAGTAGGATCTTGACTAAAGATTAAACCACTGCTTAAAAGCCTGTAGGGGTTAAGAGATAAAGAGGGAGTGTGTGTGTGTGTGTGTGTGTGTGTGTGTGTGTGTGTGTGTGTGTGTGTGTGTGTGTGTGTGTGTTGGTGTTTGGCTATTATGTGTATCAGAATATTTTTGACATAGCTGTATGCTAATGTACTATATGCTGTCAGTTCTAATTCCTTGTTAACATTATTTTAACCTAGACGAACTGGATCTAGTTTGTGTTTGATACCATACACGATATGTATTTATACGCTGTATATTATGTATCCATGACAACAATATTGCAGAATATTGTGACGTATCGTAGAGCTAAATATCAACGAAGCTGATTCGGAATCAGTGTACGAGTCTGTGTAATAGCATTTTCAAGAGTGACTAACATAAGACATGTTATTTTTCTGTGCATGTGTGCGTGTGTGTGTGTAGGACAGTCAGTACAGGTCTGATAGACTCGCTGGTGAAGGCTTTTCAGACCCAGATGGTGGGTATAGCTTGCAGCACTTGAGAACCCTGAACACATTAGATGAGTGCTGTACAAGAGTGTGTGCTTGTGTGTAAACAATGAGCGTAAAAATGAACATCACTTACTTGCAAGGACAGGGCTTAGCTGTTTCCATGGAAACCATGTTGTTTACACCAAACAAGCAGGTAAAGAAAAAAAAACACACACAAAAGATCCAAGTTTAAATGTGACACAAAGGTTAATTAAACAAAAAATAAAGACGTTTGTATTTTGCATAAGTATTCACCCCCTGGCTCAATATGTGGTAGAACCTCCTTCGGCTGCAAGTCTTTGGGATATATTTCTATTAGCTTTGCACATCTGGGTACTAATATTTTTGCCCGTTCTTTTTTGGTAAAATTGTTCAAGCTCTGCCAAATTGAACAGAGATTCTAGGTGAACAGCAGTTTTCATGTCTTGCCAGAGATTCTCAGTTGGATTGAGGCCTGGGTATTATCTAGGCCACATTAAGTTTATTGGTATTGAATCACTCCAGTGCAGCTTTGGAGGTTTGTTTAGGGTCATTGTCTTGTTGGAACGGGAACATCTGTACCGGTTTTATTCGCCTCAGTTCATATTGCCCTCAACTCTGACCAGTTTCCCAGTCCCTTGTGATGAAAAGCATCCCCAAAGCATAATGCTACCATCACCATGCTTCACTGTAACCATGTGTTCACAGAGGGATGAGCAGTGTTGGATTGCACTTTGCGCCAAGACCCAAAACATTCAATGAATCTTTTTTCACCTAGCATTTCACCAACACCAAATGGGATTTCATATAGCTACTTTTCAATAATGGCTTCCCTCTTAATATTCATAAAGCTCAGCATTGCGGCGTGTCCAGGCTACGGTTGCCCTGATAACAGTTTCTCTCGTCTGAGCTAAGGATCTCTCCATCTTCTTCAGAGTTACCCAGGCCTACTGGGTACTAATCTGAATGATGCCCTCATCACTGCATACTTTTGGTGGCCAGCCTCAACTTATGTTCTCTAACAAATCTCTGTGGCCTTTCAGGAGCAGGTGTATTTGTCTGGTCATGTTGCACCAGAGATAATTTAGAGGGTTCACAGCAATGGGGAGAATGCGCACGCAATCACACCCTTTATACTCTTTGCAAACTAAACTGATATTTTCCCGCTTCAAATTTGTAGAGAATTTATGTAGATTCATGACATTTAATTCTATACAGGCCATTTCATAAA
Source organism: Notoglanidium macrostoma (assembly GCA_030068235.1). Classification (NCBI taxonomy): domain Eukaryota; kingdom Metazoa; phylum Chordata; class Actinopteri; order Siluriformes; family Auchenoglanididae; genus Notoglanidium; species Notoglanidium macrostoma. Next base: position 8,747,527 of record JAQQZR010000013.1, on the reverse strand, counting down.
ACTACAAAATGTAGAAAAGTTCATTGGGGGTGAATACTTATACAAGGCACTGTAGCTAGCTGAATAATGTTAACTGTGAATATTGGTTATACTGTATTTATGAATAAGACTTAAATCGTACCAGGATATCATTGATAGTGAAGCTTATACATCAATTAAAACATACATTTATAAATCTCTCAGAAATTCTGGTAGCTCATGTTACCTAGCTGACTAGTGTTAATACAAGAAATTCTTTTCAGTAATCCCAGCTCATGGTAGCTAGTTCACTACTGTTTGCAAGAAAAACCTGTAACAATGTTAGCGTGTATATGAACAACTTTCTTATATATACACTTTTATACACTTATAATTTTATATAGACTCGAGATCACTCCTGCATCTGCAATGATGGTCTTCCAGACACACCCACTCAGACATGCTTCCATTTCCATATATGGTTCTGTAATGCGTGCTGATCTTGAGGTGGTGATTACCTGAGATTATCATGTCTGCACTCAGGCAGTGTGTGTGTGTGCGTGTGTGTGTGTGAGTCTTTTTATTATCAACGCCTTGAAACATCTGTACTCCCTGAAGCCATCATATCCACTTTATGGCTGTATAAATATGTCCACCGTCAACACTCAACATTAGCAAGCGTTTAGAGGGATTATGGACACAAACACACACACTCACACTCACACACACACACACACACACACACACACACACACACACACACACACAGCACATTCCGCCCAGCTCTTCCCGACGGCTCGAGACTTCATTCGGGAGCTGATGCACTGGCTCATTGCCCTAATGCTTTTAAACATCATCATTCAGTGCCTGCACAAACCTCTCTCCCTCTCTTACACACAAACACACACACACACACACACTTGGCAAAAGAGCCTCTGTAATCATGTGCTTCATAAACAGCTTCCTTTTCATTAGTTGCAATAAAAACAGACTTTTGGGATGGTGATAGATCGATGTCCCTATTTGGGACACACTGACAAACACACATATATATACACACACACATGCACACACACACACACACACACACACACACACACATGCACACACACACACACACACAGCTGGGAATGGGCAGATTATAGAGGACAAATGCAGAGAGAGAGGGCAGGTTTGGAGAGCTTGTAGGCAGATGCTAATTCCTGCTAATTGGCACTAATTGGTTGGTTTGGCCACATTTATAATTATGACGATTGGAGCTCTTGAATGCGCCCCAAAAGCCACTGCAAAATCATAAAACATCTTTAAACAGCAAATAATTATCATAGCAAATTATTAGCCTTTGTGCTTGTCAATCCCAAGGAGGTAGGCATAGCCAGTATGACTCTCGGTACAAGTGAAGCGGGCATGGCTTCCCACATCTCAAAGATCTAAAATTTTTTAAATAAATTAAAAAATAAGAACATACATACAGATATCTCCATGTGCAAATTAGCAGACAGAGGTTCCTTACAGACGTCTCTCTCTCAGTCACTCACACACACACAAACACCCTACAGAGATGTTTTGGTTCTTTTTCATTTTAAAGGGACTGGCTCACCCTTCCCAGAATCCAATGCTTTGTTTTTGTTTTGTAAGAAAAACCTTCACAAATCCAATGTTAGTGATCCATTTGAAACAAATCTCGAACTTATTCTTCGCCTACAAGTTCTACATGGATGCCTTGAACAAAATTTGCTGGTTTGTGGCCATTAGATTAGATGGAATAACCATACGAAAACGGAATGGATCACTTAAAAGAATTTAAAATATACATATCTTGACAAAATATCGTCAATTTCACGTTACAATTTAAGATCTATGGACTAGGATATCGAAAATGGCGACCCTCTACTTGGTGCAGAGGATTCCTGGAAGGGTGTGGCTGTCTTTTTAATGTCTCATGTTTGTTGTTCATTCTAATAACACATATCTCCATTTGTAGGTTTGCTGATGAAGTGAGTTTTCTTGATCTGTCCTTGTAACTTGACTATCTGTTTGGTGCCTTGAGGTAATGTACACACACACACACACACACACACACACACACACACACACACACACACACACACACACACACACACAGAGAGAGAGAGAGAGAGAGAGAGCACATTAAATCACTTGACCTGACACAGTGAATGTCACTGACAGAAAAAATCTTTTTTCTGTACTCTGGAATTCACGCTTTTTCTCAAGCTATGCTAGCTGAAAAGCAGCAGCATAATTAGCAACACTTCAACACATTCTCGCTCTCTTATGCTTCCTACCCAGGGCTATATTTTCCTTCCTGTCTCTTCAAAATCTCATCCTTCTTTGCAATACACACAGTCTACCAAACAAATTCAAAGAACCAACAGACTAGCTTAATTTCAGAAAATCTAGCTGGCTAACTTAGCCAGTCTTGAGACTCTGCTAGTCGTAGCCAATTTATCCAAACACGCTCAGCTGAATATAACAAATCAGCTATAAAGATTTAGTAGACAAATGATTATTTAGCTAATGCCTATACATTCAGAGTCTCAACTAATTAAGCTAGCCTTGACAATTTCTGCTAGTCATGAAGGCCACAGCTAATTAGCACAAAATATAAGGCTAGTCTCAACAAATAAATCTGCAGTAACTTCATATAATCTCATTTAAATAAATAAGCAGAGCAGTAAAACTAGTTTCAGGACATTTAGCTGGTTTTTGGATGTTTAGAGAAATGAAACTAGCCTCCACAAATCCTGACTGTCATGATACATTCAGCTAGTTTAGCCAAATCAAGATAGCTAGCAAGTGTTCTTAAGACATTCAGCAATTCTGTACAAATTCTAACCATGCTCCAAGCCAGATGGATGTAAATTCACTTTATTCTTTATGGCTATTGTATTACTGTAAGAAATTGAGGATTCAATGCAGAATGAATACAAAATACACTAATATAATTAACAAACAAACAAATTCTTTAATCTCTCAGATATTCAACTAGCCATAACCATTAAGAACTAGTTTATGGCTATAAATTAATTAGTTATAATTAGTAATAATTTATAAATGAGTCAATTTGATGTGGTTATGCTTTGTTGCATGCAACAAATGCAATGCAACAACAAGACACAAAGTAGTTGACCAAAAAGGTGATTTCCAACAGCTTTTGCCAGAGTTTATAGAGCTGTTACTCTTTTGGTTACTAATGAATCGCACCATTTCTGCATTTTGCTTGCCATCATTATTTCCTAAACCCACAAGCAACAACATTTCCTGTAACCCCAAAGACATCTATTGGCATGAGCTCATCCTGCCATGATTCTTTTATCCCGATTTCAGGTATTTTTAATATTGGCTTAAGATAATATTTAATGTATAACCAAATCTTTCATTTTCACCATTTAGCCATTTCTGAGCATGAGGAACTGATATTCCTCTAGAGTGTTTGTGCTTGTGGCTTTGAATCACGAGTCATGTCAGCTGGACAGGATGGGCTCATGTCTTTTCCTTCAACCACAACGGATACGCAGGTCACAGACTTTATTAGACATTCCAAACAGTAATTTCCATCTTAATGATTCCTTCAGTGATTCATTAACGCTGATCTTAATTAACTGTTTCTATAACCATCCTTATTAATGATCCTAACTTAATACAATGCATATTAGTTCAACCTGGCATGATTCATGTTAGTCATAACATTGTTTTTTGTATAAGATGCCTCTACGTTAGTAGAATAAAAGTCAACTTTAATTTTTTAAGCAAATCATTAGTTCAGATTAGTAATTAGACCAGAGAGAGTAAATAAAAGGAAAAAAATCTATGAACGTCTGTAAAAACTCTTCCCTTCAAAGCTAATGTCTTTAGCCCTGTAGCTAGTCCCTGTCCGATGACCTGTCTCCAGCTTAATAATGCATGTGATTGGATAAACTGCAACAGAGGATCACCTTCAGAGGTCTAGAATTTTTTTGAATGCTTGTTCGATCCACTATCATTCAGACCACAGCCCAGCACCTGCATTAGGCTGTTTATGAGAATGATGATTTGGTCTTGTATTTGAAACACACTATCTTCTCCTTAAAATTCTGTGTTTATACGGCATCCTTGAACGCTTGGTGTGAAAACAGAGCATTCCATCACTTCGAACTCATTTTAATTCAATTACATTGAGGAAATCAATAGGAGAAAATGCACACATTCTGGCACATTATGGATTCCGCAGCCATGGAGTCGTTTTCTGATGATGCGCTGAAGGGAGCAGGTGATGTGGGCTTTCTCTGTCAGGACGCAGCAGTGTGACAGCTCCGGGTGAATCCTGTCCTCCTCTAGCATTAAAGTACCAAACACATTATCGATCAGCCCTGCGTTAAGCCTCAGCCTCAAACGCATTGGATTTATCTTACACGCACACACACACACACACACACACACAGTCTGAATTAACTGCTGGCGTAAAAGTCATGCAACTCTTCTCCTGTCACAAAGCACTGACGGATGAGTTGGCCAAAAAAGAATAGAAGAAAGTAACATCATCAGAAAACTGAAAATGAAAACCGATGCTCACGATGGATTGAGGAATTTGTTCAAATGTTTGTTCGTCTTTGTCTCACTCTTGTTATGCTTCGCAAAATAGGATTTTTGTGAAATGTTCAAAAACGTCTTTGGGGGAATTTATCCAAATCACTCAAATTCATTGCGTCCTTTAATTAAAAATGAAATCAAAATGAATAAGACTGCTAGCATTCGAAAAGAAAATATCAGAACCAACAAGCTGCATGTTGAATGTGGGGAAAAAAAGAGAGAAAGTAGTTTGTTTTGTTGTATTTAAGTTCATATATATATGCATGCCGCAGTCTGTAAAGAAAAAATAAAGATAAAAAGTGAATTTATATAGTGCACACTCAAGGTTGCTCTTCAGAAAACACTTCTTCAGAGTAATTGGATTTTGGCCAAAATTGAGATTTCTGCCTACACGACATTCCTCAACTTTAAGAAACCATTAATAAATGCAATAAATAATGTAGCAAATATTTTATTTATTAGTGAAACTTGTCTAGGTTTTCTGACACGATCATGTTTAACAAAAAGCCAGTCTGCCTAAGGTCTAAATCCTTGCTAGGTACACATTTTCCTCACACAGTGAATGTCATGCTGTAATCAAATTGTTGGCTAGCTATGTGCTATAAGTCTAACCGATTCAGCTTGCTACCAAAATGTCAACATTTGACCATGGTAAGAGTTTCCCAAGCTGCCACACATATGTGCTACTTGAGTTTGCCAAGATTAAAACAAGCTGAATTTCCATCCATCCATCCATTATCTATACAGCTGATATCATTTAAGAGTTGGAGGGAAGCAGGAGCCAATCCCAGCTGACTATGGGTGGGAGGCGGGGTTCACTTTGGGCAGATCACCAGTCTATCAGAGACCAACAACCATTCACACTCACATTCACACAAAAATGAAGTAAACTGATCACAGAATGTGATAATTTCCACAGTAACAGCTAATTAACATGGACTTGTATGGTGGAAGCTTCAGATAGAAAGACTTTGGTAAAGAGCTGTTTATTATTATTATTATTATTATTATTATTATTATAGAAGACTTCTTATAGGTTCTAAAACGTAAGTGATAACTGGAACTAACTTGTTTTCTGGATGTTCCAGAGACATAAATATAAATAGATAAAACTTATATAAAAAGTATAAAAGTATGGGTTATCATTAGGGTTAGTGGTGTGGTATAAGAGGAATAAAACGTTTCTGGATGTGCTGTTATTGTGAAACGCAGCTTTAGGGTTGGAACAGTAACTCTGCATCATTGCATCACATCACCCCATCACTGATTATTTCCCTGTAACAGCATGCTTTTTTCCTTCATGATGAGTATCTGTGTACACTCTTCCAGACTATTATTTTATAAGCTAAGGGTCTATCCCTGAAAACCAAGACGTCGTGGAAACAGACACTTACACACACTCACACAATTTTAAGCTTGGGATCTTATACGGGGTAAAGCTAAAAGGGAGGAAAAGTGTGGATCGTGTGACTTTTTAAAGAGTGAAAAACAGGTTCCCGTCTCCTCTAACGGGAAACAAATAATAACCCAAAGCGAACTCATCCATCAGTGGAGCATGACCCGGGTTAAGCACCGTCTCGTGGGTCATTACTGCGATATGAGCGCGGGCAGATGGGAAACACTAAACATTTCATTAAGACGTTAGTGTTTTTCCACTCCGACTCGCAGCCTAAAGATCCGATACATCAAAACATGACAAAGATCCACGGAGCTAACGAGAAAACTAATTAGAGCGGGGCTGAATCTCGCTGCCAGGAGCTCCACCTATAATGGTCATAATCTGAGCTGTTTAATACGCTGGTGCGAAAAAGCACTTAGGAGACATTCATCATTGGTGTGTGCCTCAAGGCTGTGAGATACACACTGTAACACACACACACATGCAAAAAAAAAAAAAAAAACCCAGAACCTGGGACTATAGCATTATAAGTGAGTGATTATGAGAATTATGATTATGTCCTACGATGAAACGAGGAGCTAAAAACGGTAATGACTAAACAGAGTCAAGCTATAAATCACATCCACTCTCTTCCTCTCTTTAGAGGAAAAAATGTCCTGATCAGGTGAACATGACACAGACGTCTGTCCACTCACAAAAGTGTTGCTAACAATAGCGAGCGTCACAGATGGCTTTCAGGCACTCTGGACCTTTTCGTGTGTACTTGCTGCTCTCTCACATACACACTCTTGATCCTGTCAGCTTTGTGGTAAATTGGTGGGGCGTTTGAGACATCTGTCCATCGTTAAAAAATCCCCCTCCATGTGGCGTGCGTCATTTCTGTCGCGTCTCTTAGGATGCAGACGCTGTTATTACGTTCTCGTCTTATCGGGTTAAGGTTGTTGCATGGAACTGCACAGTTTCTTGAATAAAAACTTGACTGTACGTATATGGCGTGAAAACCTGTATATATGATTTCATATAGAAGCACTAGAACAGAGATATAATGAAGGAATAAAATATTTGGGGGGAACTCTATTAGAGGAAAATAATCAACAATGAGACGATGAGACGGAATTACTGTTACCACCGCAAGGTTGATTATGTTCCAATAAGTGTTTTATTCAACTTATATCACAACAATTGACCAATGATTACATATGTATTATTTATAGACCAACATATGTTGCTTTTTACCCAATTATTGTAACATTTAATGTTATGGAATGTCTCTTTGTTATATACTATAACTATATACAGCTAGCCTGCTCACTATAATGATACGTTTTGGGAATCCGATATGCTCTTCTGCTGTTATAGCTTATACACTTGTGCATTCTGAGATGCTTTTCAGCTCACCATGGATGAAAAGAGTGATTATTTGAGTTACTGTAGCCTTCGAATCAGCTTAAACCAGTCTGGCTGTTCTCCTCTGACCTCTCTCAACACAAAAACATTTTGAGACACAAATTCTGCTGCTCATTCTGATTTTTTTTTTCCATCCCAGGAAAATCCCAGGATATCAGCCCATCTGACATCCACGGTCAAAATGACTAAGCTCACATTTCCACCACATTCTGATATTTGCTGTGAACATTACCTGAAGCTCTTGACCTGTATCTGTATGATTCTTTTGAATATATGAATATATGTAGCTTCTCTCCAAAGCCTGAGAGCAATTATCAAATAATTATACAATTTCTACAAGTAACCCAAA
>JAQQZR010000013.1:8664063-8677711 GCA_030068235.1 Notoglanidium macrostoma | reverse complement strand
GATAGATAGATAGATAGATAGATAGATAGATAGATAGATAGATAGATAGATAGATAGATAGATAGATAGAGTGATAAGTTTATATGCAAAATTTATATACATCTGTGAAGCTGCTTTGTGACAATGTCTGTTGTTAAAAGCACTATATAAATAAAAATTGAATCGAATTGACGTTTTTGATTATTACTAATGAATATTGACATATTAATGAATGCACATATAAAGGTACGAACATTAAACTGTCCCCAGCCTTAATAACTGAGTCAAGTAAATAGTTGGAAATTTTCAAGTGATAGACCAAAAATCTGCCCTACAAAGGCAATTGATATGTTCAAATATTAAGCAACGAACAATTCAGCCTTTCGCGAGTGAATCGCTAAGGTAAACAGATTGAGTCACTTTCAACTGCTGCTGACGGACTTCATGATTATCAAACATTTTATTTTGGTTTATATTATACGGTTATATGTTTTTCGACGTCGGTGTATTGTATAAGCAATATTTGTAACTGTGTGCCAAACCTGATCTGTGTCATTTGAATCCTCTTTTTGGATAGTGAATCAGTCGAGGCAGTAAAATCAATGATTCTTCAGTCTTTCTTTGCCTGCAGTAGTAGTCTGTGTTAGGCTGGGAATGAAAATATATTTTTTTTCTAAACACAGACATAGAAACCAATTATAAGATAAGAAATATTATTATTATTATTATTATTATTAAGCTATTATACATTGTAGCTATTTATAATTTGCCTGCACATTTGGGAAAACTGAACGAAAGAATGAATGAACGTTTATTAAACAGTCAATAAAATGATTGATTTTGGAATAAATGACTTCAAATTCATGTTCTGTAGCATGTATCTGTCTTCAGTAGTCTTATTACAGTGTAACTACTATGTAATGACTAGTTAATAAAGCATAATAAATATGGCTTTAATACTATTTACAGCATGGAGACACATGCATGTTAATACTCTCTGAATTTAACAACTATAATAAACTTAATCATAAATTAAGGTGATTTTACAAGTGATTTTTTTAGTGCAATTCAGCACATAAGGCTAATAGCTAATACACACAAACTCATCCTCCCTTCTGCTGCAGCTCGCCGATGACCTTGCTGCAGAATTCCCTTCCATCCAAATGGAAAGCTTCCAAGGAACTATATAACAAATTAAGGCCAAATAAAACACCCTTGAGGGGTTTTTATTCATGGCTTGGCATGCAATGCAACCCCCATTCCAGCGTGCGCATCTCATTTGACCTCTACACAGCTTCCAGTGAGAGGGAGTGAACCATGAACCCGAATTAGTTTAAATGTGTCATGGATCAATAGTTTAACTGTGCTTTAAGCTCATTACTGGAACAAAATAGAACTCGTGAGTGGAAAAAAATAAATTCTTTGCATACAGATACTGAATACACAGTGACGTGTACTCCCAATCACTCAAATAAGCCCTTGCCATAACTTCTTGAATCCCTGGCAGTATCTCAAAGGCTGTTCTGATGTTATTAGCTTGAGCAAACTTCATTAGCTGACCCACTGGTGGTCTAAGGGATCGAGTAACATTACTGTAAAGCAGGACTTTGACAACCAGCATTATGTCCTAAAAGATAAAAATAATAAAAACTAAAAAATAAATGAAACTAACAAAAAAGGGTATATAGGGGCAATAAAATTGTGACATTTTTTAAAATTATCATGTTTAATTTGTTGAGTTTTAGGGTAGCCAGGACATAAGCAAGACCAAAACAATACTTATATATTTAAATATTTAACATTCGCATTGCTACATTCATAGTAGGTTTATTACTCTAACTCCTCTGTAATGGCTCTTGAAACCGTATTAGTTTATTATGCTAGATAATTTGCATGATAACAAATTTTCATAGTAACTCCTAACAAACCAGAGACACACTAATAAATAGGCAAACTGTTGGAGAAACGCTAACAGACAACTACTGTATCTTCCTGAGTAGGTTGCTTAGAGTACAATATGGTAGATGTACTTAAATGATCCCTTGGGAAGGATGTGAATACACACTCTGACACCTAATAGGTCAGAGAAGGAAAAAATTGTAATAGCTTCAAGCTAAATTAACCACCATCATGGGAATCTAGTAACACGCTTACTTTCTGGCTCCTACGAAACCCCCTCAGAGTTCCCATAATCCCACTGTTCAGCTACCCCACTAAGTACAAAAGTACAACATAATTACAACAGCTTTACACACTTGCAGGAACTCTCTCTGGTAGCTGAGAAGAGGATGGTTAGCACGCTGAGGGCTGTAAATGTTTATAAGTGAAAAGGTCCATACCTCCAGGACCTTGTTTTAGCGCAGAAATGTTTTAATGGACTGAACAGTGCTCACGCAGGTTTATTTGTGCCTCAGGTGCGTTATGGATGAGAGGAAGCTGTTCCGAGTTTCCAGAGGTGATTAGCGTATTCAAATCACAGAAGGTGAGCATAGTTTATTTGAGGTGACAAAAATGAAACAAACAAATTAATTAGTCTTGAATAGACCCAAATCCATGCTAGCACCCATCTCCAACATTCAAAGTGAAACTTGGCGATTTTGCAGTGTCCCGGATGTCCTGACATTATCAAGCACATTTGAAATTGACTTTCATACAATCTTATATCGTTTTTTTGTTGTTGTTGTTATTTCCTGCAAATGTGTGGTTTGGCACTTCCTAATAGTGACATCATCCATGAATCAGATTTGTTAAAAGCTTAGAAAAGAAGGGGATTTCTTGATTTACAACTTTAATACCTTTTGTTGCTTTGCTATAGCATTGTTGCTATAGTCCTTGTATCTGTACTTAAACCATTAAGGTTCATTAAGGTTTTGGTATTCCTCCAGATATGGTACAGTTACAGTCTCTGGAAAAAATATATGCAAAACAATGTATGATTCCGACAAAAGGCTGCTATAAATATGGAATAAAACATGACATTGTGCTATTATAGGAAAATAATCAACTTTCTGAAGTTTTATTCTGCTCACACCACAGCAATTTGTCCACAATTACAATTTATTATTATTATTTTATAAATTTATTAGGACATTATTTCATAGCTCTTATATTTCTCATATCACAGCAAATCCAAACATGTCCAGTTTTGCCAAAAAAAAACAAGAAGAAATGAAGTGAGACAAAAATAAAGTCAAAAGTGAAAACATTCCCACACGCCCAACCCAGACTGGTTCACTTCGATGAATGAATTTGTCACAGCATACTAGGTATACAGTTAGCATATGTAATATATTCACAGTTAGCACATATAATAAAATTTTCTTGGTATCTTAACCAATTCTGACAGTGTTCAGTGGTGAAAATGTGCTTTTCTAAGACATGGAAACTGTAGATATTTTATCAAAATATGAGACGAAAGGTTGTTATGTGATGTAAAACTTCTCATTCGGCCCTCTAAGAGATCTTTTCCAGTTTAAGGAATGACATTAGATCAGTCTGCCAAGAGTGTTCTGCTGGAGGCTTGGGTGACTTGGGTGTAAGAGGATACATCTACGAGCAATCAGAGAGGCAAATCATAAAATAATTGATTATGAATTGAAGAATGGCAAATCTTTTTTATCCATTCAAAGTTTGTTGTGGAACATCTTCAGAGTTAGTAATAAAGATCAAGAAAATGCTAGTGCTCTTAGTTCCATGAACTAAACTTGGCCTTTGTTCCAGTGGACACTTACCCAAAGTTCCTGGAAATGCTCCTGGTTTCCCAACGGTTCCTCATTAATCCTGTAAGGGAAACCTTCCAACATTTTAGAGAAATAAATGAGAATGTTGGAATGCTGAAGTAGCAACTGAAAAGAAAACCTCCTTTATTTGTCAATTTGCGAGGAGTAGAAATGACCAGGGGGATCAGCAGCTCCTTTATCTTCTTTGTGTTTTTGACCCAGTAATGTCTCCTTCATTGTCAAGTGGTCAGGGACCCACAGAGCCCAGAGTCCAATCACTAAGAATAATTTCTCTCTCTTTATCTGCCCTGAACTCAACATCATTTACTTGCAGAGGTCAACAAAGTGAAATAGAATTGCTGATTGCTGAATTGATGTATAGCTTCCCACTGTTAGAAATGCCATATGTCCTTTGAATCATGGGACTTGTAGAGTAACACAGGCATCAGTGACATATTGGCTGTTTTTGGAAGTACAATGAGTCATGGGAGTAGAGAAACTGGACTGACTCAATATTCTGTATGATGGATAGCAGCCAGAATCAGATCTCAGAGGGGGTTTGAAGGGGACAGATATATATTAATTCACAATTTAACATCCAAATATAGTCAGAATTTGCAAGTAGTAGACAGAGACCGATTCGTTTAATACCATCTATCATTTCATTACTACAGCTTTTCCCCGATGTGCTCTCAGCCCTTCTGTGTTCCCTTAGTCAGTGGACAAGAATCACAATAGGTCCACCTCTGACCTGATTTATATAGATGATGGACCCATGGATGGCAGTCATGTAGTATCGTTGTTTTTATAATCTGTCAAGCAAAATAACATTAGCAGGGTCATACCACCAATCTGGAAACATAAATTGGGTAAGCATTGCTATTCCTCCGATCTGGAAAACTAAAATGAGTAAGCATGACCATACTTCCAATCTGGTGACCCATGTCAAACTTCCAGTCTGGAAACCTAAACTAATTGAGCATGGCCATGCCTCTAAACTACAAACTCAAACTGGTCTGGCACTGTGGTCCTTACAATCTGGCAATTGAAACTAGGCCAATCTCATGACCCAAATTGGGAAAACACACTGCTGTACTTCCAGCCTGGCAACAAAATGGTAGCATGGTTGTTCCTACATTCTGGAAACCATGCCAGCACAGTCATTCTTCCAATCTGTACACCCGAGCCATGCAAGAATGACTATGCCTCCAATCTAGAAAGCCAAACAGTTTGAGAATAGCTTTACTGCACTCATATTTTGGAAATCCAAAGTAGGCAAAAATGACTGTACTTCCAACATTGCAACCAGAATGGCATTAGTAGGGATGTACCTCAGTTTTGGAAACCGAAACAATTTTCACACAATCATTCTTCCAAGCTAAGCCCAGTGATAATGGCTACAACTCCAATATAGAAATCCAAACTGGGTGAGAATAACTGTACCTCTAATCTGGAAACTTAGACTTAATTTTAATTTAGTTTAATTAGACTTAGAAACTTAGAAACAGTCCAAGAATGTGTTTACCCCTAATCTGAAAACCCAAACTGAATGAGAATAACTGTACCTTCAATCTGGGAAACCAAATTGGGCAAGAATGTGTGTACCCCCAATCTGGAAACCCAAACTGGGTTAGAATAACTTTTAACTATGTCCAATATAGGAAACATAAAACAGGAAAGAATGGACATGCCTCCAATCCGAAAACCAAAAATGGGTGAGAATGAGCAGACCTCCAATTTGGAAAGACAGCCCAGTTGAATATGGCTGTCCTTGCAATCTGGCAACACTTGATTGGAAACACAAACTAGTTCTTTAATCTGTACCAAATTAACAACCCAAACCTGGCTAGCACATCCATACATCCAACCTGGCAGCCCAACTTAAGTGGTAAATTATGGATAATGGACTAGCGATGCTGCACTGCTCCAAACATTGAAAGGTGTGATATTAAATAAAGACATCATATTTTTTAATCCTGGTATCCTGACATATGAGAATGAGAATAAATCAGTCCTAATTAATCTCATCTCTGACTCATAAGTGCACATGCACACGCACCATGTTCATTTATCTGCTGTCTGGTAAACAGACAGGAAAATCAAAGTGGCGTATCTTGCCAGCTTTGACACAATGAGAATGTGCAATGTGTGTCCAGGCTGCTGAATGAATCTGGCATTGAGTCATGATCTGGCAACCGTTAGCAGAGAAAATGGCCCTTTCATTTCAGCCCTGCAGTCGTTCAGAATGAGCCGAATTTATCTGTGTCAAACATTCTCCGGCTGTCGTTCATACTCTATCGCTCTCTCTCTCCATCTCTCTCTTCCTCTGGCCTCTCTTAAGCAGTGTACAGCAAAACCATCAATGGTCACGGAGTTTCAGCAGACATTCCATCTAATGAAGGAATTATAATATTGATGAATTCCATTTTAAATCACTCAACACTTTCTATGAATTTTGACAGCCAACAACGTCAGGTTTTTCTGGGAAAGATGTTGCCTCTGTGGAAAAAGTATGACAAAGAAGCGAGAAGGTAGACACCAAGTGTAGTGTAGAACAATACAGTATAAGCTGTAGAATTATGTTTGTTGAATGTCACACATAACTAGTTAGCTGTAATCACAGTAGCTAAGCTTGCATTGACTATGTGCATAAAGAAAGCAATATAATGAAAATGTACTGACAAATTTGTAATTTAACAAATAAATTTAGCCTCTATCAGGTGAACAACATTTTCCCAAAAAATAAATAAAATAAAATTCCTAGGTCATCTGAAAACATGTTTCCATCAAGAATTTTTTAATTCATTTTTTCATATCCTCATACTGATTTTGTTGGAAAAATATATGACGCTCTTGCTCATAAAAGTGGAAGCTGCTTCTAAATTAAGTTTGTTACAAGCCTTGTTTGAAAATCAAACAACTCAATGTATATAAATAATATTGAATAGTTAAAGTAATTTTAATAAATTCACAACCTATTTGTAAAAGGATGAGTGAGATTTATCCTTTAAAGTCTCTCATTATAATGTTCAATGTATTAAGCTATGATTAACTGTAATAGGAAGCAGTTGTAGACTTTTGGTGAAGTAGGCGGGGTCAGGGGATTCCCTAAATTGAAACTGAGTTAACCTTATGCAAATATGACTTAAATCCATGTTGTGACCATTGTGAGTGAGGATAAAGGAATGCAAAAGGTCTAATTTTGCCAGGATTGTTGCTGCTACATTTTCCACTTCCCTTGTAATATAGGACAGAAACATGAAAATGAAAACTAGTTAGCTTATATCACCATCTAAATATGGTGCCAGCTAGCCTAAAAAATAAAATGTGAAAGTCTTTTAAATGCAGAATAAGCTAGCAATGTAGTATGTCTAGCCACCAGTGGGGGCTCTGGAGCTTCATTCCGTAAAAAGTAAATAGTCTGGAAAAGTACAGTACGATAAGCGTGTAAGGAGGAAGGAAATATAAGTTATATTGTCATCAGGCATCAAACATTTGGAGACATGAGTCACTGCAGCCGTGTTGGATGTGTGCGATAGTATCGCATATTACCAGGCTGAGTTTCCGACAACAGTTCCCTGGTTTTGTTGTTGTGGATTTCTGTGGGTTTGCAGTTTGAGTCACAAATGAAGTTTTCTCATTTTCACACGTTTATTTGATTTCAGAAACCTGGCCTCACTATAACATTTTCTGTTTTCCCTCAGTTTTTACCGCCACTGACTGAGGTCAGTGTGGTTATGGTCGCACTCTGTTCTCTTCTCTGTCCATCTTTCTTCATAAACATCCCTTATCCAATCACTGGTTTGGTTTTGCTCTTTATTTTTTTTTAAACATTCTTTTACTTTTTCCCTTACTTGCAGTTATTCCAGAAGTGAAGCCACAGCTCTGTGTAGTGCCACAGTACAGATAAAAAATATTATTAAACATTAAATCTTCTACTACTACCAATACTACTACTACTACTACTGCTGCTGCTGCTGCTACTACTACTACTAATACTACTACTACTAATAATAATAATAATAATAATAAGCCTTGTTTACTTTATTAAACAAAGTTCGCTGAATGATTTCCTTTGTAGGTCTGTGGGATCATGTCAACAAGTTTCAACTTACCCAGAAGGCATTGCAATCTGATGCAATCTCTTTCTCAAACCAGCAAATAAAATACTTAATAATTCAAAATTATCATCTGCTGCCTCACAGCTCCAGGGTCTTCAGGTCTGTCCTGAGCTCAAGTTACTCTCTGTGTGGATCTTTGCATGTTCTCCCCATCTCCAAAAACTTATGGAAGGTTTTTACATTTGGTGAATTAAACCCAAGAACATGGCACGTTAGCTAACATGAGGTAAACTATTATACTAAAATAATGAACTATAAAACTATTACATTATTAATCTGCATATATTTTAAATTTTAATAACTTTTATATTGTGTAATTTAAAACAGAAGCCAGATTTGCTGGTAAATTACTAATTGGATGTACTTAAATTAGCAATGTTTGCTAGCAAGTTACCTAATCTGAGGTATTATTGTATAAATAAAACCAGAAGCCATGTTATATTAGGAAGCTATCTATACGAAGTAAACTATTATGTATTTGTATAATTAAAACCATGAGCTAAGTATGCTAGCAAGCTAGGTAATGTGAGGTAAAATATTTTATTGTGTAATTAAAACAAAGAGCAAAAATGTTTGCTAGCAAGCTAGCTAACATGAGGTAAATGTTATATTGTGTAATTAAAACCAGGGAGCATATGTTTGCTAGCAAGACAGCTAATATGAGGTACATTAATATTTTGTGTAGGTAAAACTGAGAGCCAATTTTGTTAAAAATCTAACTAACGAGGCAAAATATGATATTGTTTTATTTAAACCAAGAGACAAATTTGCTAGTAAGCTACCATATGTGAGGTAAAATATTACATTATGTAATTTAATCTGAAAGCCAGGTTTGCCAACAAGCTAGCTAATGCAAGGTAAACTATTATACTGTGTAATTAAAAACCGAGAGCCAGGTTTGCAATATTACAAGTATATTGTGTAATTAAAAAGTTTGGGAGCAGACTGGCTAATGATAATTTAGATAAATTATTGTGGTAATGTTATATAATCAAGTTACTAATTGAACGATCAAATTTTATTTAAGTTCTGTAATGTCAATGGGTAAAATCAGGACTACTTCGGAGTTGAGAGAAGAAGTCAATGAGGCCATGTTAAAGCATCATTGAAACACAGAGCACGCTACATGACTCTGTCCCACTCATTATGGCAATCCCGTAATGCACTATGATGGCCGTGAACTCGATTGCCAGGTCGCCAGGGGTTTGTAACACTGGCAGAGAAATATCAACAATTTGTGACCTTGTACACCCCTCACACAGAGGCAAGTCAAAACAGAGAGAATATCTTCCTCTCTCACGTTCTCTTCCTCCTTCTCTCTTCACAGGTCTCTCGCTCACTTCTGTACGTCCCCATAGACGTGATTTGTGTTGACTGGAAGAGAACCGCAGGTTCTCCTTTGCATTTGCATTTCAGAGCGGCGCGCCGTTGCCGTGGCCTACATGTGACCTGCCAATGCTCAAATGAAAACCATTCATCTTTAAGTCTCATGGCCACAGAGCAGAGGGAGGAAAAAACATTCTCAGGAGGAGATTACAGATATGAATCACCACAATGCTTTACGCAGGCTGCCGATGAATAGGAATATGAGACGATGGCCGTCGGCTACGTTTGCTGTCTCGCCGGAGACTGTGGTGTCTTTAAACGGATAAAGGTGGTCAGCCAATCTGAGAATGACTGTGGTTAACCTCCATGCTCTCCTCACTTCTTTCTCTCTCTTTGTCCTGGATCAATGTCTACTCAATGTCAGAAGGCTACTAAGGTGAAACACAGGTAAAAGTTCAACTGTTCACAAAGGCATACTGAGGACAGAGTGGGGAAAACAACTTTGCTAAGGCTAATCCTGGAGGGGATTGTCAGTTAACCATCCCACGTTATTCCAAACACTCAAGAAAGTTGCCACAGAAAGTTCTTTTAAGATTGTTATTTAGCCCTCCTTCATGTTTACCATCTATTCCTGGCTGCCACCCAGCACATATGATTATTGGAACGCCTCGCTAGGGTTAATAACACACTTAGCCCATGCAAATCCGGCTCACTGTTATTAATTACAGTAATAAAGAATGATTATGACCTGATGTCTAATTATAATAAAAATACATATAATCTCTCGTCTGATAGCCTCTACATGCCATAAATATCAGCTCAGCTCAGTCATATTCTTTATAAAGTCTAATAACTGGAGGAGAAATGGAGTGTGTGTATGAAGGTAAGATTCTAGTGGTTGACAAACATTTTTACTAAATGGGAAAAAGATTGAAAATAGAAGGAATAGATAGCAATTGTACATTTTCCTAAATGTAGCAGTCAATAGATGTTTGGGATGTGATGTTATCTTCCTTTCCTCTTCTTTAGCTTTGCACTGAAGCTATTACATGTAATAAGTAACAGAAGTCTATCTTAGCCAAATTGGTTTGAGAAATGTCTGCTTCAGACTAAAAGCAGTAATTCTATAATGTTTCACAGACTTGCAAATAAAGGTTGAGGTCACAGACATGTCTTACTATAAAAATCCCAGAAAATTTCTATTGTGCTGTTTGGTATCATTTAGCTCCTAGATGCTGTCTCTTAAAGTTTGAAAATGGAATTTTCTGTAAAACAGGAAATTATGTGGATGATAGTATGTTGTTCTTTTTCTCCTGTGCATGCAGGAAAAAGGAGCATGTCGGTTTTGCTTGTCTCAGTGATGAAGGTGTAGCGTTTGTGCTCATCAGTTTTAGGAAAAAGGGAGTGCTGTATCCAAGCTTGTCAATCTCAGTGAAGGAAGCATTTTCTTAATGCTTCTGTCCAAATAAAGGAGGTGTGGCCTTTGTGCCCACCAGTCTTAGAAAGAGGGGGCGTTGCATCTGTGCCTGTCAGTCCCAGGCAAGAAGGTGTGGCCTTTGTGCCCATCAGTCCCAGGAAAAGGGGGCATAGCATCTGTTATTGTCAGTTCCAGTAAAGGAGGCGTGGCCTTTATGCCCATCACTCCCAGGAATAGGGGGCATGGCATATGTGCCTGTCAGTCCCAGTGAAGGAGGTGTGGCTTCTGTGCCCTTCAGTCCCAGTGAAAGAGGCGTGGTTTATGTTATCTGACCTTATTTTTATTTGAGTAAGACCTGTAGATTTGTCTTCAATTCTTCCATTGAGTTGCACCATCAAAAGCACAGTCATTGATTCTAATCCAATGCATTTTTTTGCCAAATTCAGCAAATATCTACTCACGGTCTGCTAGCTGTCCTTTCTGTGTATTCGTTGAATAAAAAATTTGGTGATTTTACAAAGCCCTGTTTCTGTATATGGGGAAACATAAAAGTGGCTCCGAATTAGCCTCACAACCCTGTTCCAACCAAACAGCAACAAGGGGCAGATTCCAGCCAATCACAGGACAGGGGGAAGAAGGGGGGGTGATGTGGGTGTCATTGTTAGTGCCATTGGCAATGCGCGTTCATAAATTTCGGGGCAGAGATTCTGAAGGTGCACTGAAGGGAGGTGTGTTTTTGCTTGGCTGTTGAATCCAAACATTATCTATCTTTCTCTAGAATCGATGATTCCCACTTTAAGAGAATGGATTAAAGCATACTGTTCATTTGGTGATGATCAAGAGTTCAATTCAAGAGTGCTTCTTTGAACATTGGAACATTGGATTTGAAATTTTTGCATTGTACTATATTTGCTTTTAATATAAACAGCTACACATGGATTCACACAACCAAGTTAAGTCTGTCCCTTTACCTGAAAATGTTTTTCTTAATTACAGGCACCTTTAAATCCATGATCTCCAATTATGATTTAAGTGGGTTCTATTATGACAGACTGTACTGCCTTTTTTACAGGAGTCTCATACAGCAATTCATGCTGGTTTTGCATATAAGGCTGAGAGCTGTTTGAACAATTTTGGCAAATGTGCCTTTGTTCTTGACATTTAAGCTCCTGGCTGTAATATTAAAAACAATGATTATTATACACAAGGCTGATACAAAGATGTCTGAACATGGTATTTTTATTCAGACTAACATTTGCAGAGATAAACCAGAACTAAACAGAGCATAAACTTTACCATAAACTCACTTATTAAACACATCAAGTATGCTTTTCAGCCATAATTAATCTTATACTTTATACATAATAAAACTCATTCTATTATTACTATTCAAGCCCAGAAATTCTGCTTTGGATATCTTCCAAAGCTTTATGAATACAGTACTCTTTACATTCATGTAGTTGTGTTCTGGGTAAGTTGTATTCCTGAAGTATAGACTCAGTCCTTTTGGCCTACTTAGTTACTCACTTAGTTACCTACTTAGGCCTACCTGGTGTCCATTGGTGCCCTGCAATGGACTGACAGGGTGTACTCCTGTATCATGTTCAGTGTTCTCGGGGTAGACTCCAGATCTACCACAAAATTGACCAGAATAACATGATTACTGAAGATGAATGGATGAACGAATCTTTGTAAATGTAAAGGTGGAAATGTAAAGGCCTCTTACCTGAAGTCAGCTGGGATTGACTTCAGCTTGCCCATGACCTTGACTGATAAGCGATATAGATAATGGATGGATGGATGGATGGAGTAATGCCAACCACAAAAATGGGCCATTGAAATTAGCATTATGTAAATAGTGGAGAATGCATGAAAACTAAGGAGGAAGCAAATCTCATTGAGCAACATCATTATACACTATACATAGATTCCAGGGATTAATTTCAGAAGCAGCGTTCCATTTTTCCCCAGCAGCTGAAACCGGTTCATCACAAAACACAGATTCGCATCCTGTTGCAATGCACTATGGATCTTCAATTGTCTGAGGAAATAACCGAGGCAACACCTGACTGGCCAGCTAATGAAAAAAAGGGGAGAGGGAAAGGCAAAGAGGAAAGCAAATGTAATTTCATTAATTTACCTAAATTAGAAATTCAACAATGCGCGGAGCCTTCAGGCAGAATCAGGGATTAGACGGCTGTGGGGAGGAAAAAAATGGTGGAGACGTTTTGGGGGAAAGTAATGAATTAAATTTTATGCTGAATCTAAATGAAGTAAGCTGTTTTTTGGATTCTTGGTGATCATACATTCCATATTTCACGGAGATGGCAGAGGCATGTATTATTATGTAGGGTAAGGCGGTGCACCCTCACTTGTTTCAAATTAATGCCGTGTTTATTCTGCCGTTTTCATTAGACTTTTTAATGAGCTTTGACGCCTGCCCTGGGCTTGATCCCAGCTGATCTGGAGTAGTGCTTTTAACAGGCAAAGTGGAAAAAGCAAAGTGTTTCCACACAAAATCTTTAAAACCTACTCTAATATTTGCATGTAAATGTGAAGCTGAAAGCTGGTGTTAGTTGTGCTCAATTCCTGCTATCTCTTGACTGGACTATACGGTCGGGTCCCTAAGTATTTGGACAATGACAATTTTTGAATTTTGCCTCTTACACCACCACAACTAATTTGACAATTAATTAACTAATTTGAAATGAAGCAATCAAGATGTGATTGATGTGTTGTCTTTCAGCTTAAATTCAAAAGGTTTAAGAAAAATTATTGCATTAACCATTTAGGAATTAAAGCCATTTATTACGCAGTCCCTGCATTTTCACAGGCTCAGAAGTAACTGGACAATAGTTCTATATAACTATAACTAATTATAAATTTAAGCATCATTTTTAAAACTTGGATGCAATTCCTTTGCAGTCAATGACTGCCTGAAGTCTGGAGCCCATGGACATCACCAAATGCAGAGTTTCCTCCCTTGAGATGCTTTGCCACAGCTTTACCACAGCTGCTTTCTGTTGGTGTGTTGGTGTGTGTGTGTGTGTGTGTGTGTGTGTGGGGGGGGGGGGGGGGGGGGGGGG
>JAQQZR010000013.1:8631400-8652936 GCA_030068235.1 Notoglanidium macrostoma | reverse complement strand
TATATATGTGTGTGTGTGTGTGTGTCTGTGTGTGTGTGCGCATCTCTCCAGCAGGCTGAGTGTCTCCCAGCAGTGGAGGCTGAAAGGCTGTTATTATCCACAACAAATTCAGTACATGAGGACAAGAGAGCAGGGTGAGGGTGTATGTAGTGTGTGATATTGTGTGTGTGTGTGAAAATGTTCAGGAGTGAAAGCAAGTTTATGTTTTAGAGAGTGAGAGAGCGAGACAGACAGACAGAGAGAGAATATAACCTCGGGTGCATCTTCAGCCATGTCCTTTATAAACACATTTGCTTTTTTTCCTACAGTGACTCTGGGAGTGAGATGGTGTATGATGGTGAAAGATGGGAGGATTAATTAGAAACTGCAGAACTTTTTGGCACCACTAAATGAGCCAGGTCTTTTAAGGCCTGTTTGAATTGGACTAGTGGAAATAACCTCAGGTTGACATGTGGGTAAAAGATTCTGCTATAGCCTGCGGGAAAAGAAGTCTTGCACTTTTTTCTTCAGTATAATGTCTGAGTTCAAAACACAGAACAAGAGACTATAGACTATGTTTGAAAATTTGGTCATGTGAGCTAGTAATTGTCAAGCATAACCACAAGCCCTAAAAAAGTTATATTAAAGGTCAAAACAATCAGTTTCTAATAAAATGAGATGTATGTAGTACATAAAAGATTAGCATGACGACTATTCGTACGTTGTGAAGACTGCCCTCTCTGCAATCCAATTTGAATCAGTCATAATTAATACAGATATCCTTAATTCGTCTTCAGCACCATGATAAGTAATTATCAATAGGAAATGCTATCTTCATGTTTTTTGGTTTTACATATTAATTTCTACTTGGAGCTCCTTGCGTGTCCTTTCTGGTGTAAACACTTCCATAATTCCATACACCCAATGAGAATTAAAATGACAAATTAAACACACGGTGGGCAGAACGGTCACCAGGAATTAATTATTGAAGCATTGTTGACATTAACTGTGATGTTGCCTACACATTTGTATATAACTGCAGTACCTGGAGGACCAGGTTTTAAGTACGATATAAAAAGTGTTTTTGTATTTTGTCTGAGGTGAAAAAGGTATTATATGTGCTGGAATAAAGATTTTGGACAAAATAATGATGTAGCAAATGAACATTTTTTGAGAAATCAGATACTGGATTTTGTATCAGGATCAAGTGAATGGATTTTTTAATCCACTAAAGCCACAGGCCACATATTTGGGAATAAAGCCGAATAAAGACACTTCATTATATTTCCAAACCCATGATCTACATGCACATTTATCACAACCCTTAGCCTTCTGGAACACAAGTGGACTCCCAGTGGTGCAGCGATATTAATCCATTCCACCTAATAACACACAGCGTGAACATGCATTGAGGAAGCTAAGGACAGCCATTTCGACGATTTATTGCCTTTGTTAAAATTTTCTCCTTGTATTTATGACCCTAAGCTGAGCAATTTACCAATTGGGAACTCAGGAGACTCTAAAGTGGCCCTTTTTTTCCAAAGAGCCGCATGAGAATGGTTGTGTAATAAAGCGTAGAGCATACCATAGACCGAACAGGAAACCAGGGAATTCATACAAGCAAGATACTAAAATGCAAAAACATAAAAGCCAAAAGAACTCCAAATTGAACCATAACACACTTCTGTGAGACTCATTAAGGCAAATCTTTTGTGCCATTTAGGCCAGTGGTTCCCCACCCCTAGCAAATGTGAACATCTGAAACAGATGCATGGTTGCAAAGAAAGCTGGTAGTCTGAGCCAAAATAACAAAATGTAACTAGCGTGATATTTTCAGTGCAGTCATATTTCCGCCCACTGAGAAATGGAGGTTGCTGTAGTGCGACTTAAGGCGCGGCCAAAGGGAAGACGTTGTGAAATTTCACAGTTGGACACAAAAGCTATGAAAATCACTGGATTAAAAGAAAAGAAAGAAAGAAATGCATTTTATTCTGTATTTTGAAAACGCAAACGCTGACACAATATCATGACTATCCTTAAAACCAAGAAACCATAACAAGCCAACTTATAACTTATTTAGGCTAAGTGTAAAAATAAAATCAAGTTATGAGAAAACACATCACTTGGACAAACTGGAGCGAATGAAACACAAAAAAGACCAGGGCAGGTTAGTCATTTGGAAATTTCTAGCAAAATCAACCAGATGTGACCTTCAAGTCTTTTTTCCTGTTTGTTACCAATGTTTTATAAAGCGAGCACATCAGGGGAAAATGGAGTGAGTCAGAGCTTGACGGGAAAAAAATAATCCAATATGACTTCGTGTCAGCAGAGAAACAACTTTGGTGGCACTTGGCACTGAATAGCAGCTCTGGTTTTCGTGGCCGCTGTGGAAATGCATTGTGGGAAAATGAGGACTGGAGATTGAGTGAGGGAGGGAAAGAGGGAGAGGATGAAAGAAGCAGGAAATTATGAAGAAACAATAGAGAGTGAGAGAAACAAAAGTAAAGTGATGGACGAAGCTGGACGGAGAAATTGGTGGGTTTCACTAGCATTTGATGCAAACACCTATCCTAAATCCTACATTTCTGATCTTTGTTTCCTTCTTGCTGTCATTAGCAGCAAGCCCAAATAGAGTGTTTATGAACTAGCTTATTCGTTATTTATTTATTTGCTTGTCCAAAGGGGAGGGCAGTGTAAACCTGATGAATAAATAAATGGCGGCATGAGCAAGGTGACGAGAGTTGTTAGTCCTCAGCCGCCTCAAGATACAGACATTCATTTCACAATTCGGGGCGCATCGACGGATTCAAGGGCATTCAGTCCCATGAAGACAAGCCAACACACACACACACACACACACACACACACACACACACACACACACACACACACACACACACAGATGTTACACAGTGTTTTCTAAAACACTCAACATGCCCTTTAGCCAACAGTTCATCACTCGTATCAGTAGAACCATTTCAGAGTGTTTTCTCTGTCTTGAGGAAAAATTGTGCTTCATTTTCAAACTGGCCAAAACCAGAAATATCACCCTACAAAACCTTACACACTTATGAAGATTCTACAGATGGGTGATGAATTAAAGGAAAATCTGATGGCCCTATGCCATTGCTTCTGCCATGGCTTGGCTCCACTTTTTCCCCTTAGAGTGAAGCATCACTGCAAATCAATACAAAGTTCTTCTGACATTTCAGTCCTGGTGGGAGTAGTCTCTTCCTGGATGACTCCGCCCCATACACAGGGCACGAGGGCTCACTGAATGGTTTATTGAAGATGAAACTGATGTAAATCACATTCTATGGCCTTCAAAGGTGCAAGTCACCACTGCTGGCAGATTATGGAGCATCATGTTAGACAGCATCATCATCAAACCAGGGAAGATTAGCAATATGAGAGGAGAATCTTGTAGAGATGCATACTATACTATAATATACCATAGTTTAATTTTATGCATTACATTTAATCTAACAAAATATACTTAAATTACTCATTAAACAGACTACATATAGTGTTGATGCCTGAATCATTTTTGCTATCTTAATTTATGAGATTGGTAATGCCAGTCCAATGTCTGTCTATATTTCACTGGCACCATAAAAGCTGATCCTCTACTGAAGAAGTTGTGGTTCATGCAGGAACTGGTTCAGTGAAAGTAAGCTTGAACCTTTAAATTTTATCCCTGGGGTATTTGTAAGATTTGAAGGCACCTGGTCCCCAGCCAAGAACAAGGTAGGGGCAGCCGGAGGCATCTTGAATTTCTCTTTTTTTAGGCTTTTCTTTTTCTTTTACACATTTCAGCAGCAGTATTTCAACTCTGAAGGTCTAGACACATACAGGACTTTGAATAGGTACACAAAAATATGAAATATTATTTCATTTCAACACTAACACTTAATGTAAAATAACACAACATGCATAATGTATATTAAAGCAACAAGATGTTGTTTGTTTCGACAAAACCTCAAGACTCCATTTGTTATTTAACTTTTAACTTGTACACATTTAACTTGTTTGATAGGCTTATTTTTTTATAGTGTTACTAAGTCTGTTATTTAAGATGGCTAACCCATTTAAAATTTAAAAACATCATTACGGCCCATTAATATCCCCTTACCAAAGTGAAAAACACATAATTAAACATGTTCTGGGTTTGTTTAGCAGTATTACTATTGTTGATAAGAATATAAGTAGAATTAATACAGAGGCTTTTCCAAACAAATCGGAGCGAGGTGTTCAAATTCATCTAATTGCTAAGTGTAATGGCCCGTTATCACACTATCTTCTGTCCATTTCTTATCGTGGGACCCCGAGCTGCTCACTTCATCTTCATCTCTTCTAATGATTATGATCGCTGTCAACGTCATCATTTGTGAGATTAATATCGCAGGCGTCTGTTTCCGGCTCTAAAAAGAACTAAAACGAATGACCGTGAACACCTTTGACTGCCATTTGGACATGTTGAAATTTGTCTCCGTTTGCAGACGTCACATTCGGGCACGCTCCCGAGGCCGTGGGCCCTGGTGAAGGTTGCACTGTGAACATGGTGAAGACCATGGCTTCCTGAAAGATTTTTCCTTGTTCTTTCTTTCTGGGTCCATTATCTCTGGCGTGAGGAGCATCCGAGTTCTTGGCTAGCATGAGCAGCAGCTAATGGAACGAGGGAAAGGAGACTGCCACAACAACATCGTCATGGCAGCGTTTACCTGCACCCAATGCCAGGGTTGATGGACATTAGCAACACACCACCAGAGTACCAGCTGCCAGTCTGAGAAGCCATGTGGAGCTAGACTCATTCTTCAGCACCCAAGAGGGAATGAAGTGTCAAGATGTTATGCATTTCTCACTGTCCAATCCTCTGTTTTTGTCTCCAGCTTGCACATTTCATTTGATCTCTTTTCCTCCATCTCCACCTTTCCCTGTCTTGCGTTACTGAGTAGTAACGGAGCAAGGATAATGCGAATGGATGGGTCTCTCTTTGTCTGTCTCCGTCTTTCTTACTCTCATTTAATTTTATGTCCCGTTTCCCTGCATCACTCAAGATTACCCTACACATTTTCACCAAGTCGACTAAAAGGAAAAGTGGCCCCCTCTGCCCAGACAGACCTGAGAGACATCAATACTGAAGTAAAAGAGATGAACACGACTGCCAGCAAGCTGTCTATTCTCTCAATCCTTATTTTCTATCCATCCAGTTCATCTTCGAGTATCATTTCATGGCATCTTCTTCGTATGAGCTAAAGATCTTACATAGGCATTACGGGAGTTTGTTGGTGGATATAAACCTTTACCTACACATGACAGTATAAAACAATCAGGCAAAGTTTAACATAAGGATCCAAATATAGACTTCTCCAGCTCCTATCCTTGGCAATTATTAGATTTTTAAGATTTTCAAGTAGGTTTGGATTTTGTAAAATGAAAGTTTTGATTTGGTGTGTGGATATGTTCAAACTTAAAACGGGTTGTAATGCATCTTGTTCGGAATCCTAACACACTAGCTGAGTGATTTTTACAAGCCTGATTAATGGAATGATTAGGAAAACTCTGCAACATAGAAACACTGATGAAACCAAGCAAAATATATATTAGCGCACAGCTGTGTTATAACTCTTCAGCTTAACCTTGTAGTTAAACATGCCATGTGAAATGAAAGATGCTAGCCAGATAATATCGAGTACTATCTTTTATATGTGACGCAAGGACAGAAGTCTAAAAGACTTGCTAGTGTTTTTGTCTATTTCCAAACCTGATGTAGTACACAGACACATGATAAGATACATGCATTTTTAATAGAAGGTAATGATCATAAACTTACTCATTTCCCTTAGTCTATATTAAGTCATTTACCTATCTAATTAGGTCTCCATATGTTACTACATTATGTTAGCTACAACCTAGTAAATTAGATTTCTGGGCATCCAAATCATGGGCCTGGCAGCGCATTGGAGTTTCCATTAGCTAGTATGCTAGCTAATGAATTACTAAAATGAATTTATCCACCCCTGTGGATAAAAAGATTACTTGCATTTGTACAGGTAAACACTCAGAGAGATAACACAAGTAAACATAATTAGTGTGCAGTTGTCTTTAAATGAACTTGTGTAGCCAAGTTTACTGGGAATTGCTAAGATTAGAACAAGCAAAATAAAGTTAATTGATGCTTGCATGCTACAATCAAAAAATTACCTTCCTGCCAATACCTGAGTAAGACATGCAATATGGTGGAAAATGGAAGGAAAGAGGGAGATTTTTGAGACAGAAAGACACAAAGAAAGAAAGTGAAAAAGTACTTCAGTTTGTAAGCATGCCGCAATCAACAAACTGTGTCTGCCAATACCAGAGTGAGAACAATGAGGATATATCTGAGGAAATGACAGAAAGAGATTGGGAATGTAAAGAGCACAGAGAGAGATATTTAGGATGCCGATCTCACTGAGATCTCATTGGCTGAAGTGGAGACAGATGGGATGTCCAGATTGCTAGTATTAGCCCGCTCTATCTTGAGATCATGAGTTTTCATCAGGCTAATCACACCATTGATGGCTCCATCTTACATTTGGCTTTGGCAAGTTTAGTTTTTTTCCCCCTTTCTCCTGCTGCTGGTTTCTGGCCCACATAAATTCAGAATTGGAAGTCCTACAAGTTCAAACATTGTGTGAGATGATGTTCCAGTGTACCTGCGGAATAATAAAAGACTACTTTTTATAATAAAAGAGTGCCACTTTTTATAGCACAAAGATGCAAAGACGTTCGAACGGGTGGTGTTTCTGCTTTGTGAGCATCACACCCTCAGAGAGACCACAGTCTGACAGATCACAGCAGGTTCTTGAGGCTGTCACAAGCTTTAAAAGACTCTGCGTGCCCAAACAGAAGCCCAGGCTGAGTCAGCCGTAGTTGGTTTCTGCCACTATTTAAAATATATAACTTGCAGCACATTTAATGTGGAAAAGTCTTCAAATATTAATAATATGCATCCAGGGCACAATTTATGGCATGGGCTTAAATAGTCACCTGTGTAAAGCTTTCTTTTGCTTTTAGGAGACCTGGAAATAATGTAGGCCTAGTTTCTATAGGTTCTGAACATCAAAACTTATTGTATATATATATATATATATATATATATATATATATATATATATAAAACAAAACAAAAAAAAAAAAAACTTGATTTGAGAACCCAAAAAGGTTTCACTGGTTCGATCTTGAGCTTGGGTTATTGTGGAGGTTCACATGTTCTCCAGTATTGTTGTGGGTTTTCTCCAGGTTCTCTGGTTTCCTCCTACCTCCCAAAACAAGTGAACTGGCAACTCTAAATTGCAGCTAGATGAGAATGAGCATGATGCCATGAGATAGACTGGTGTCCTATCCAAATGGTTTTCCAGCCTCGCCCCAAGTGTTCCTGAGATAGGTTTGGGATCCAACAGGACTCTGATCAGAATAAAAAGATTACTCAATATGTAGAAAATAGGTTATTTTCTGCGTACTCTAAAAACCCTAAGGGTAATCTCCCTTTACACATCAGCCAAGACTTCCAGACCAGATCCTGGTTTGGACATCACACACCATGTGTCATGAATTCCCGTTCTTGTCATGTGCCTCAGTTCATGTTTTGCTTGGAGTTCACTCCATGTGGTTTGGTTTGTCATGACATGTGCTTTTGTTTTTCTTATAGTTCCGTGTCTGCCTCGGTCCTGTCATCGCATGCTCCCTGATTGTTTCCAGGTGTTGTATAAGCCTTCAAGTAGTTTGTCTGTGAATCCTCTACTGTTTATTTGTATCTTCACAAAGTCTTATCATGCTATTCAACTCATTAATTTCTGAGCTCTTGTTCTGATTTTCTTGGCTCTAGTTTCCATTCCATAGCACATATTTCATGTTTAGACCCATGCCTGTGGTATTATGATTATGGATATGTCTGTGATTACCATGAAGCCACGATTTGA
The DNA here is from genome assembly GCA_030068235.1 of Notoglanidium macrostoma. Taxonomy (NCBI): domain Eukaryota; kingdom Metazoa; phylum Chordata; class Actinopteri; order Siluriformes; family Auchenoglanididae; genus Notoglanidium; species Notoglanidium macrostoma. The sequence continues at coordinate 8,644,996 of JAQQZR010000013.1, read as the reverse complement.
AATTTCCCTTAATATCAAAAGATACACATCATGCAGGTGTGTGATTTCAGTTGCAACATTGTGAGCTTCATGGAGCTGGTTTGCACTGAAATGTTGTTTAAAATAAAAGTGTTAAAAACCCAGTTCACTGTGTGTTATTATTGTTGTTTCCTGTTGCAGGACTGGCGTGCCAAAGCAGCTCAGAGATGACACACTATATTAAGTGTTAATATTTGATTTTGGATGGGACTCATGTGTTTTGCAGTTGAAGATTAAAAGGAACAAACTTCTGAGAGAAAAGCGTTTTATACTGACCAGCCCAATACTACACTATTATTTCCTAAAGTGTCACACACACCTATACACACACAAACTATCATCAGATTTACGATTTAATTTTTTTTTTAGCCTTCAGTGACATTCACAATCAAACACAGACACACAAAGATCAGTGATAGATTATGGTTGAAGTGAAGATTAAATATAATACATTATACTTCATTATTCTCAGTTGACAAACTGCCAACACTGCTATGGGACAGAATTAATAAAAAAACCAATACTGAATAAGATATACAATATATGATGGCAACATACTATAAAACTGGCATCGATTATGGAGAACGATTGTTGATATTTTAACTCAACAGGCAAATACACACCAGTGTTACTTAGAAACTCTGCCTTCCAAATTCATGGACACGCATTGCCAAGGCGACGAAACCCCAACTCTACTCGACCCTCCCCTTCCCTCTGTCCTGTGATTGGCTGGAACATGCCCCCTGTTACTGATTGGCTGGAACGGTGTTGCGTGGCTCGGTCCGAGCCACTTTCTTTGAGTCAGAGCTGTGTACCGGGTTTTTTTTCAGTGCACACACAAGACGGACAGCTAGCGGGATATTTGCTGAATTTGACAAAAAGTGCATTTGATTAGAATTGATGACTGCACCTTTAACCTTAACCTGTGTATCACTGGATTTCAATTGCATCACACCTTAATTATAAGCTGCGTTTAATACAAGTGTCATGTATAGCTAAATCTATCACACTTGATACAGCAAATCAAAAATGTATGGTCAGTCTTGGTGTAAATAAATCTTACGTCTTCAGTTTATTTTAGTGTGCAAGATCAGCATTGTGTCAGTCATCATTATTCAAAATTTCAATACAGTAGTGGATTGGATTGGAAAATACTGTGAAATGGATCAAGCTCCAGTCAATACTGGTCAAATCAGATTGGATCAATGTTGGTGTGAAGTCTGAATGCAGCAGAATGTAATGCAGTCACAGTGGAATAGTAAAAGTCTCATATTAAATTCAACCAGAACCTGGTTATCTCCCAGAAATGAGTGGGATGCTTCTGGTGAGGGGAGAGACCTTGCCTTTAGTAGAAGAGTTTAAGTATCTTTGGAGCTTATTTATTAATTTACTTATTTATTTACATCTTTGTCCAATTACAACAGGTTGTGGAAGAAGGAGCACCATTCTTATCGCTGAAAAGTAGGTGAAGCTGCAATATCCCCCCTCTCAGCGAAATGAAGAAAGCTTATAAACTAGTAGCAATTTTCATATGGATGGAAAATGGGCAGCTCTTAAGATTGTATCACACAGCAGGTTATTAAATATAGCAGCCTTTTTCCTACACCTTCCACTTTCCCTTGCTTCCAGTACAAAGCTTCTGATAAGTTCAGCTACCTTTTAAGGCAAGCAATAAGAAGTAATAAAATCCGACACAAAAGTCGAAAGAGAAAGCTCTCCTGCCTTTTCATCACTCACCTATGGATGGGTCCACTACCAAAAATGGTTCATATTTCATCAGAAGTGAACTAATTCACAATTAGTAAATGGTATGCTGGAATATTTCGCCTTGACTACTCACAGTACTCGCATCCGCATACTTTTTTTTTACTAACTTTTTCATGCAAGTTTTTAATCCCAATTGGAGCTTAAATGGTCATGTCCAGTTTAAGCAATCCAGCACATAAAAAAACAAACTAGCAATGAATAGCTAACCTTGAAAATGTAACCTATTCTGAAAACCATTGTGTCTAGTTTTGCTTGAGAACATGAAGCGTAAGTGTAACATATGGAGGCAGGATACAAATGCAAAAACTGAACATGTGCATTACTTACCTGAATCTAAGCATTGTTATTGGATAAATAGACAAACTAATCAAGGGCTAAACACAGACCAGGTGAGCACAACAGGATAGTTAACCAATAAGGCAGGAATGGAGAGGAGAGAAGACTAGAACCAAACCAGAAGGAATAGTACAACTTATTATAATATTAAACCACACCCACACTGTTTTGTTTTAGCTGATTATCAGATTATATCTTTGTCTTTATGTCTAAACCTGCCTAGATGTTTAATAATAACACAAAGTTTTACACAATGAATTTGGAAACTGAAATATATTGGAGTACTCAGGGTTTTTTTGTTTTTTTTTTCTCTTCGGCTTCTATCTTCAGCTTCCTTCAGTTGCTCCTGTTAGGGGTCGCCACAGCTGATCATCTGTTTCCTTTTCTTCCTGTCTTTCTTCTCCTGTGGTCCAAAAGTAGCCCAATTGGGTCCACCAGCACCTTGTTGGCTAGCAGTACTGGTGGCAGTCATCATTAACCTGGGCTTCTACTGATCCCGTATGGACAGCTGTATTGTTGTCTGCATATTTAAGTTGACAAATTTTACATCGGATGCCCTTCCTGACGTAACCCTCCTCATTTATCCGGGCTTGGGACCGGTGGGAAGAAATACACTTGTGCATCCCCAGTGGCCGTGTTGTTGTATTGTGATGCCACATATTTAAACAAATGATACTGAAAGACAGTTAATTGGCACCATTTAACAACCAGCTTGGAAAATTGACTCAACTAGCATGCTGTTTTACGTGATATCTTAAGTACTTCTCGTCAGGATCTTTTTTTTTAATGCTAATTGAATCTTTTGGGGAAATTTTGGGGGATTAGTATAAGAAAACTATGTTCATATATTTAGAACTGAAATAATGGAATGATCCCAATACAGATCCGAATAAAATATTTGCTTTTGCAGTTTTATCTGTGTTTGTAGCAGGTAATTTAATATGTAGTATTTCATGCTATGCCTAATAATTTCAGTGCATTCTTTGTCATTTCTAATTTTGCTACCTGACCGAGAAACCTTTAGAGGTTTCAAGCATGTTCTAAAAATCAGTACCAACGACCGAAGCAGAATGCTTCTAGTGTATAAATGCATTAGATGACTCACTTGCTACTGTACTAAATAAATTTGTAACAGCAGTTCCCTGAGATTTGCCAGCTTTGATAAGCTGTTACCATTTGTTCTAATGCAACAGATGGAGAACATGGAGCAGGGCCATTTTTTGCTCTCTCTCTCTCTCTCTCTCTCAGACGGATATCTTCATCATATACATTTCTCTCCTCATATCTCCCTTGCTCATCATTTGCCTTCTAAAGTCTCATTTGCCTTCTCTTTTATCCCACAATCAGGATTTAACATGCTGCTGTTCATGTGTCATATGTACATGACCCTTGAATGATGCTCGAGATGTAATCCAGTGTGGTGTTTCAGATTACAGATGCCCAGGAACTGCAGACCATTGATGTTTTTTATTATCTCATATGTTGACTGGATGGATTTCCCAGAAGTCATTACACACCTGTTCTCAAATACAGATGCTGTCTGTTGTCTTCTAAATGACGCCTGTCTCAAAATTGTGAGCCAAGACTCTCACTGTGCGATTTGCCTGTCAAATGGAATTACATTTCATGATGAGGGTTACACTGAGTATGTGTGTGTGTGTTTGTGTGTGAAGGGGTTATAAACTGGCAAGTTAGAACTGAGATTAAACAAATCATCCATGATGTCTTAGACCCCTCAGACAAGCTCCATTGTCTGCCAAGGAAACAGAGTGTAAAATATTAAAAATGTAAATGCAGCTCAGCTTCTTTGTCTGCCTGATGTGTGTCAGTTGTTTGAATTTACATTGTATAGGCACTTGTGCTTGAGAAAGAATTAGTTTTCCTCCAATACAGTTTATGACTACAAATGTCTCCCTGTTATTTTTCCTTTCTCTACTTCTTGTATGGCCAGTTTTTACTGGCTCTTGACAGGATCTAGTCACATTTCAGTTTAAAAGTTATTGACCAGAAAACACTATTATTATATATTGGGTAAATTAAATTAAATATGGTTAGAACAATCAGATTCACTCCAGCTGGCCTGAAACCTTATCAGGAGGTGGCCATCAGCATGGACTGCCCAGACACAAACATTCATCATCATAACCCCAACATTTTCCATAATAACCCCAATACTCTCCATTCAAATCCAAATATTCACCATGAAATATCCAACATTTAGCATCACATCCCATTAATCTCATTCAAACACCAACCTTCAAGATCATGACCCCAACATTCTTCAATAAAAATCCCAAAATGTTCCATTAAACCCCACAATTCCCACAATATAAACACCAAAATATTCCATTGAAATTCAACAATAAACAGTAGCATTTCCCATCAAAGAACGTACAGCCACAAAACACCATTCCCCATCAAAACAATTAAACGTGATTTATACACACAGACTTACTTTAATTGGCTTGAAACATAATCAGAATACTAATCAGTTTTCAATTTTCTCATTTTTTTTCTGACAGTAAATCTCAACTGACCCAGTCTATCCTGACTAGAGCCAACCAGCAAAGATGTTGGCAGTAATTGTAGAAAATGGTCGTGTACATAACCCTGGCTCTACAGGAATTGAGTTTTACCCATACAATCAGATTCTGAAGCAACGTGTATGATTAACCCCAACAATTACCATTATATGCCATCAGTCCACATCAAACACCAACATTCACTGTCAAACTGCCAAACTTTTATGGTCCATGTTTGACTGTTGTTGTATGCAATCTCCTAGTTTTCCTATAGTCATGCTCCAGCCTTTTTCAAAATAAATTGCATCTTCATGAATTCAAATTGACTTCAAATTGAAATCAAACATAAACTGGCTATATATGAACTTATATTGCGGCAAAGTTCAGAAATAACATTTGAGACTGAAAATTGTAGTGACTCAGTTCACATGTGCACTGCTTCATAGCCATATGAATGGATATTGGGATGTTTGCTAATTATATAAATAGGAAGTTATCCAATAACTGATTCACCAACAAACTGGCTGGTAGTGTTGTAACTTTATTGGACACTTGGGAAATTTATTAATTCCAAAAAGTAACGTTTAAAATAATAACTGCCAAAATTTCATGACAGTTAAAATTACATAGCATCTACTCACTGCCAATTTTATATAATTGTGGCATTTAATTATATTGTTGTTTTATTCATTCTTTCATCCACTTTTCATTCAAAATCATTAGTCATTATTATTAAACCATTAGTTCAATAACAGTCAAAGGTTTTGCTACACAACTTATATTTACTGGCAGTGTATGTATTCTCAATAAATTATTATTATTTTGGTTTAGTTAATGGAGAGTTTGGTACTGTTTCAGAATTCCTGTAACAGAAGCTTGCATCATTTCAGACATTACAATGCTCATACATCACACATGACATATGGAGTCTGGGATCAGCTGCTCTGCCCAAAGTCATAACCTTAAAACTCTGGAAGACTCACCCATGCTGTCTCTATAAATCACCAGCTAGTGACCTTAATCTGACATGCATTTGGACACATATTGGACACACACAGGTTTACTTTCCATGTGCCCTCATAGACAACAAACAATGGACAGTTTGTTAAGTTACTGAGCTGAACATCAGCTTTCAGAAATATTGTTAATGTCTACCTCAGAAGATACAGAAGGACAAATAGAAATATTAGAAGAATGTTTGGTCCAATCTGAGGCACATTCCCCAAAATTCTATTGATTTGTACTGAAAATGGCTATATATATATATATATATATATATAAACACATATTCTTGGGTATGGCCGGCTAAAGTAACACCAACAATCTCTATTAGAAAAACCAACAGTCACTATCAAACAACATCAAACACCAACAATTTCCATCAAAACACACCAATAATTGATAAAACACTAACAAGAACTATTAAAACACCAACATTTACCATATCACATCATTCCAACATTAAAAACATTGACCATAATATTGACCATCAAACATCATTTTCCATTAAAAGAACAACAATGACATTCAAATCCTCAACGTTTTTTTTTTTTACCATTACCCGAACATTCTCCATCAAACACCAACATTCTCCATTACAACACCAATTTTCTCCAATGTTGCCCCAACATTCTCAAACAAAACACCAATATTTTAAATCACATGCCACTGTTCTCCATTATTACCTAATTGTCCTTTATTGAACCCTAAAACTTTATAGTAAATGGAAACATTTTCCATCAAAGCACTGACATTCTCAATCAACACACAAACAGTGGTTTAAACACCATCACGTACTATTACAATGCTAGCATGTACTGTATCATCACACACTGGCACTCACCATCAACATTAACGTTCTCAAACATTAAAATTAAAGAGGCCAATACTGACCATCAAACATTATTTTCTATTAAACACTAAAATTCTTTAATCAAACACCAACTTTCTCCATCATCACCCCAAAATCCTTGATAAGAACACCAACATTTTTATATAAAAAGAATTCATCATTACCCCACCATGCTTCATCAAACACTATTAAACCTTGCCAAAATGCCAAAATTCTCCATTCTAACACCAGCATTCATCATCATAATGTTAATATTCACCATTAAAACACCAACATTTACCAGTACATGTCAACCATCTCCATTAAACACTGACATTCATCATCAAGCCACCCCATTTCTAGATCAAACACTATAATTTCATATAAAAACATAAAAACAGCAGTGTTCTCTATGAAAACATTACCAAACACAAAGATTCTACAACAAAAAACATTATTTACTGCAAAATCTTATCTGTATGGCTTTCTTAAAACCAACTTGTCCAAAAGAGTAAACAGAGAAATAAAAGATGACCTGTAGGTCAAAACTGATCTCCTGCAATGAGTCAACACTGTTATGTGCTGTGCCTCACTGTCATGACCTTCTGACCAGTTGGATGAAGCATATGTAAGGTGACCAATCAGCTTAAATCTAGCCACCCTTAGTGTGAATATTTATCTCCTCCAACTCGGCATACTGATGATCACCCATGGCCACAGAAGAGCCACATCAGCACAAACCTGTGCCAATCTGCATTCATTACCTCTCTCTCTCACACTTACCTCCATCTCTCCCTCTGATTGCCCTTCACCCATGGCCAACCAAAGGCACTATCACTCAATGGGGCTGCACCCTTTAACTCTTCTCCCTCTATAGATCTCTCTGTGTCTTGGATTTATCGCTCCCCCTGCTCCACTGTGATGGACAGATCCGATCTCATGGCTTAATTAGCTCGGCTCCCTCTGAACGTGAGCTAACTCCGCCAGCGTGTGCCAGCCGGGCATCTGAGAGAGACGCTCATGGTGGCACTGTGCCTCCATGGCCCAGAGGCTAAACACAAAACACAAAAGTGAATATGACTGGCTAACACACACACACACCACAAAATCAGGACTGTGTGTTGGTGTTTGTCAGTTGGAGAAAATGGAAATGTCCATTTCTGTCAGAGAAAGTGAGAGACGTACATAGGGAGAAAAAGGTAAAAAAAAAAAAAAGAAAGGCTGAGCTATGCATTTGCATTTTCTTTTAATTGCTTAGGTGGATAAGAAAGGAATAAAGTACGGTGTAGTATGCTTTTATAGAAACATAATACAGCACGGTGGTGTAATGATGCATTCCAAAGTGTTTATTCCTCTTATACCACAGCAAATATGTCACAACTTTATCTTTGATTACAAAGTGTTAAAAGTGCTGACACTGGAGACTCTTTACAAAAATGCCTCTCAGAAAACTACACCATGTCAATAATTACATACTTTTTCTCCCACTTTTGTTGATCATCCATCACACAAATCCCTGCAAAGGTTGTAACTGTAAAAATGTTAACACATTAGAACAAGTCCATTAATATAATTCTTTCAGAGCTGCTGTTACAGAAAATTAATCAACACTTTCTGTGTGATCAGATCCAAGAATTAAACAGTACTGTGGTGTAAGTAGTCATATTAAGTGATATGAAGAGGAGATATAATGATGTAATAATAAATAATAATAATGTTGGTGTCAGACTCTGGTGCTTGTTTTAAGGTGCATATATTTAAATCTTATACACACTGGGAGATGTGGGAAAATTAACAAATGTCTGTCCGAAAGAGAAAAAAATGCATCATGGATTTTAGGCTGCTACTTAAACACTTATTGGCACATAATTTTACAAAAAGGTGGTTAAATCCTGTAGAGCATTCCATACAGTACATGAAATTCATTCTAAAGAACACACAGAACTGCTCGCTAGTAAAGAAGCCTGTTTTTAACCTGAGACTACCTTTGCTGATAGACTCAAACAGTTTAATTACAACATGTTGTCATACATTTGTGTGACTAAAGGGTAAACAGATGATATCTGAAAGACTTTTTCCTCATAGCTTTATGGTGGATCAGACAGTTTTCCTCCTGTATCTCCACCTGGCTCAGGGAATTAACTGAATTGAGGGAATACCAGTGCTGGGAAGGTGCAGGAGCTGATAAGCGGCTCTGCAGGTAATCCATTCCTTTAAAGGAAGCCAGCAGAAGGCAAGAAGTTATTTTGGACTCTTCTTCTTCAGAGCTAAAAAATGTAGAAATGTTGTGCTCATTTTGGTGACGGAAGCTGGCCAACATGGACTGGTGGGGACACAGACATCTTCAATTTCTCTCACACTATCTTTCCCACTTTCACACTTACACACACACACACACACACACACAATGTTAGCACACATGACAGATCCAAATATGTTTATAAAATATTCAAAGTGTTATCTACTAAGTTGAGAAATGACTAACCATCTTATAAAATATTAGTGGCAATCAAGAAACACCAACATTTTGTAAACACACCAACAGGCTCCATCAAAACACCAAAATGTACCATGCAAACACTGTCACTGGCCAAGAAACAACATCATTTACCAATATACACCATCAACACACCAAAGTCGAATCACCATTATGCACCATGCAACACCAACAAACACCAGCATTCACCATTAAGACACCAAAATTCTCCATCAAATACTGATCTTCACTTAAAAAAAAATTTCACATCAACCAATGCGTACCAACACTCAATATACAACAACCAACACCAACATTCACCATCAAGAAACAAACATTCTCTATCAAACACAAACATTCTCTATTAGACTCCAAGATTTTCCATCAGACACCAACCAAAAATTCTCACAATACCAACAAACACCAGCATTCACCATAAAGACACCAAAATATATTACCAAGACATGAAGATTTGGTGCAGTGGTTAGCACTCTCGCCTCACAGCTACAGTTCTGGGTTCGATCCTCTCCACCAAACACTAATATCAGTTAATCAGAAAATCAAGCACCAAAATTGCCCATCAGACACCAACCAAGACCACCAAAATGCTATCTTTGACCAAGAAACATTCACTAGCAACTTGGCATCAACATTGGTATAAGCATAGCATAACAGATCAACACAATTCATACCTGCCTTTGGTGATGTCACAAACGGCTAACAGAAGGACGATAAAGCACTGGCTATTTCATTGCCTCTGGTTATTTTATATCAATACAAACAAAATCCTCAGTTTAAAATCCCACAATATAGTGAACAATATGAACAGACTTCATTACACCAAAAACCTTTCCAATGCTCAGAGATGATAGATCAGAGTCAGTGCTGGAATTTGAAATGTGGAGGAAATAGGATCACTATAAGCATCACATTTTCAGGTGAAGTATCAGTTAATATTACAAAACTGTATAGGTCTGTTAAAACTCCCAGAATATTCCTGTCACAAATAAAGGTTAAGAGGACAAATACAGGTGTAAGCTGTAGATTATTGCAGGAGTCTATAATGAGATTCAAATTGCCAAGCTTCGTTAACATAACAAGACCCCTCTGACAGCGAGAGCTCCAGTGAGACAATAAGAGAGAGATAAATAACTTCACAATGTGCTGGTATTACGAGGTGTAATGTACTGATGCGACTGTCACAATGCCATTCTGACACACACAGTAGACAGACAGAGAGAGAAAGTGAGAGAAAGAGAGAGAGAGAGAAGAAGGAGAGGGGAAGGGAAAGGGTTGACTGATGAATAAGTTAAGTGATAGAGGAGCAGTGAAGAGAGATGGAGAGAGGAAGGGACCGGCCAGAAAGAAAGTGGGAGGTGGATGAGATGGAAGGAGAGAGGGATGGAAAGCGATGAGCCATGGAGAGAAAGAAATGAGAGAAAGAGAGTGAGATACATAGAGCAGGGGAGAAATGGATGGATAGGTAGAATAAGTGGGAAAACTGCATGGTGTGAACAAATGCAAAGGATAGAGGTGGAAAGAGAGAGGGATGGAGAGATTATGAGAATGAGGAAGAGAGAGGGGGATGGGGCAGAGTGAAAGAGCTGGAGGGATGGAGAAAGAGATCAAAAAGAGGGAGGGGTGGAGCAGAAACGAGAGCGGGGAAGGAAAGGAAATTAATGGAAAAAGGAGAGTGAGGACAAGAACGAGGTAGGGAGAGAGAGAAGGCTGGAGAAGAGAAAAAGTCATATCTGGTCATACGAGGAGAATGAAGGATGGAGAAATAGAACAAGGAAGCATCAGGTATGGAGGAAGAGAGGAAGGAAAAGTGGAGTAGATAGAAAAGAAAGATTGAAAATAAAAGGGAGTAAAGAATGGAGAGAGAATGTGAGAAAGAGGGAGGGATGGAGCACAGAGAGAAAGAGGAAAGAGTGTATGAGTGGGAGGTAAAGAGAGAACGTAAGAGAGAGAGAAAGAGGGAGTAAAAGCAAGAAAGATGGATTGAAAAAGCTGAGAGAGAGAGAGAGAGAGAGAGAGAGAGATTAAAAGACTGTGTGCATGGTTGTCTATTGAAAGGGGAGAGTAGGAAGTCGGGCTTCATTATGCACTGTACTTATCTCAAAGCCTGCGTCTTGCGCGCGCGCACACACACTTTTGCTCACTCCCATGCACATCTCATGTACATATTTGGATAAAACGTCTAAATAATTCCAGCAGCAGCAGATGCTGTAGAAGCTTATCCTCTCACTGGCCTCCCCCCCATCCAGCGCCTTCCGCAAGTCCAATGTTAACTAATTATTTTTTGTTATCATGCGCTGTGGCTTCAGGCCCTACCAGAGTAGCGCACCATACATACAGATAAGGCTGCAGCAGGAGTGAGAGAGACAGACAGACAGAGAAAGAGAGAGAGAGAGAAAGAGAGAGAGAGAGAGAATGTAACCTCCTCATTAAGGTAACACTGATGCCAATTTGTTTAAAAGGATCCAACCATCATCCTTCGAATTTCTAGCGCAGTGTGTGTGCATGTCTCATTTTTATTCTCCAGCTCACACCTCTCTATTAGTCACTGTGTACTAATCTGGTCTCGCTCTGTTAGTAATACAAGACTGTATATTCACTCAATCATTCATTCATTCATTTTTAGAAAGCAGAGTGCTGGATACGGAGCCCACTGGGCCTGAGCCCAGAATACACCCTTTATAGCAGTGGTTCTCAAACTGGGGGTGTGGGAAGCGGGGCTTGGGGTACTACGACCTTGCAAGTGGGGCATGTGGTCACAGACCTCTCAGTCGCAAAATGCAAAGGGTGTGGATTGCAGTTACACCAGCAAATCACAGACACCTTTGTCTTCAGCTTGGCCAATGAAAACTCAAATTTAGTATTTGAAATTTTACCAGACGTCCAGAAGTACATAAGACAGTTCAGACTGGAAACATACCACTTATGTATCGATAGTTTTGTACTTTGATCAGTTTTGCAGCCTTTCAATAGTGTCTTTTTTAAGCCTATCTCCTCGCATCCATAGCCTTATACTGCTAACACTGCTATTGCAGTACACTTTAAACATCCCTTTTAAAGGTTATATTCATCTCCTGTCTTGTTTCGGTCTTGCATTCCCCACTGCAGTACGTCCTAATCTTTCATCTTTCCATTTCTTTTCTCTTCCTACTGAGCTTAGCCATGGGATCCCCAGCACGGGTTTGGTATTGTGCAATAAACATAAAAAGTTATTTACTCTCTGGTTTCTGAGCTAATAGGTATTGGTGTTTCCCACCTGCTCTGGTTTGTGCTCTTAGCATTGCCATCTCTGTGGTGCTAGTATTGCAATCGCCATTTGAATAGCTTGCTGAGCAATAGCCTCTTGTCTATATTATATATTTACTTGAATCACAAACACAACACCGACAAGTACACTCATAAGAGATCGCCCAAAATCATAGCTTTCAATTCAGGAAGCATGCGCTAGCAAACTATGGATGAATTTTTAACTCGTAAGAAAAGAGCTGCTCCGACTGATGCCTTCCAGTTCCAAGAAAAACAATTTGATTTTTCAGTACGTGGCACATCGATATGCCATTTGATGTGCTTGACACATACATATGTCAAACCTCTGATTTATAAGGTGCCAGTGCACTGTGCTCACACACTTTCACACACTACACATGCTTTTAGGAGGTTGGAGGAAACTGGAGAACTCGGAGGAAACCCACACAGCCATAAGGAGAGCGTGGGAAACTCTTCACAGATCTCAGGACTGAAATGCCTGAAGCTTTTTTCTCCCCATGAGTCACAATAGGTTATTTTGTCATTTTAGTTCACATTCACTCGACCTGAATTTGTTACCCTGGACCCAATAAGCCCTACGAACATATCCAGAATATTCCACAAGTCTTGTGTTTAACAGGACATTTTATCATCTGAATTTCATGAAAATCATGAGAAGAAGAAAAAGTTCTCTCATTCTTGTTCTTTGTTATATTGAGTGACAAGTTTGAAAGTACAACCAAATCATAAACCAAAGGTAAATTGTTCATTTAAATAATAATGATTTCATTAGAAGTACAGATGCCAGTTAAGCACATTTTGTGTATTTGATAATAATCTGTTCCAAATTCAAGACTGTTGCTTATTTAAGAACAAAATGCCACCTATCAGCAAAGAAGCATTGCAAAAAAAAAATTCAGACTGTTTCCTGTGTTGGTTTCAAAGATTATCTTGAATTGTTAAATGCATCATTACTTAGATTCAGTGTTGAATAATGAATAAAAAATGTTTAAGAGATATTTTTTGCAGCTATTTGAAGAACTAAGATAGGAACTAAATAAATAAACCTGTTAAATGCTTTCATTTATAAATGATTAATGTTTCTTTTTATTTCCCCATTTACTTTCTTTTTAATTAAATGGATTATTCATGTGAAGGAATACAAGGGATAAAAATAAAGATAAAAAAAAAAAAATGTTGTGCTTGAAAAACTGTCTAACAAAAAATTGTCTAAAATGTTGTTTCAAGAATATATATATAGATAGATATTATGTAAATATCCATCCATCCATCCATTATTTATATCGCTTTATCCGTCTGGGTCGCGGGGAAGCTGGAGCCAATCCCAGCATCTTCGGGTGAGAGGCGGGGTACACCCTGGG
>JAQQZR010000013.1:8600480-8623456 GCA_030068235.1 Notoglanidium macrostoma | reverse complement strand
GTGTGGCTGTTTGTCTGTGTTGGCCCTGTGGTGGACTGGCGACCTGCCCAGGGTGTACCCCGCCTCTCGCCCCAAGAGGCGAAGATTGGCTCCAGCTTCCCCGCGACCCAGACGGATAAAGCGGTATAGATAATGGATGGATGGTTAATAATAATAATAATAATAATAATAATAAACAACCACTAACCATACTGGTTTCCTTCTATTGGTGTATTGCAGGTTGCAAGCTGGGCTTTAGTAGAAGAGCTGTTATTTTACCTCACGTCAAGTTGCTAGCTAGTCAATAAGCTAGGTTCTTAGCCATTAAACATTAACTGTGCCTTAACTTTGCCTGCTCAGATGTTCTCAACTCATATTTGTTTGACATTCACATCATTTAATGTTACCGGCTGTTATTGTTAAGCTGCTAAGCTGCTATGCTAGCAAAGTAGTTGCAGTGCTTGAGATAATTCTGTCTTTATTCATTTTTTTTTTTTTTTTGCTGTATGGAAATATTTTGGGATGACAGTAAAGTCCAATTTAAAAAGCACCAAGTTCATGTAATGGAATAAAACTAATCCCTATACTGTTTTCTCTAGGTGTGAATCATCTATGCTGAGGTTATAAGCTAGCTAGCATTAATGCTGTAGTAGTATGCTAGTTCTACTATTAGCATATGTGTTGCACATAACTGATTACTGCTAATTACAGCCAAGTATGCTACTTATAGATTACAATTATAAACGTCTATTAATAAAGTGATAGTGTGGACTGTATTTTAAGGACATGGAACTTGGCTAATAATTTGAAATCTGTTCTTTATTCTCTAGATTATTATTTTGTAGTTACAGTAAATTTTAAGATGAAGGTATAAGACTGAGGAAAAATAAGTCTAGATGAGGTTTTTTTTCTGTCTAAGAACACTAATGGAGGGATATAAGATACTACACATAGACTCTCTGATCATGTCAACATATTATTGTGAACAATTATACCATTTATTATTATTTAACCAGACGTGGAAATTTCATAAATCTTGAAGTTTTTTCCATATCCATCAGCTGTGTGTGTGTGTGTGTGTGTGTGTGTGTGTGTGTGTGTGTGTGTGTGTGTGTGTGTGCGTGTGTGAGAGAGAGACAGAGTAAGCTTGATGCGAACGGGTTAACACAACCGCCTTCACGCTCACGCAGAAAAACATCTCGCATAACTCCTCTCTCCATCCCCTTACACCCCCTCTGTGCATTATTCTCCTTTCTGTTTGGGAATAATTTCACTATGTAGACCATATTTGGACTAAATTCCCTCAAGCCCTCTGAACCAAAAGTTCAGGAAGAAAACTATAATAACTATGAGAACTGTGTGTAATCCACCAACTAAATAGCTTTGCCCGCTGCCAAACCCATATTTCTGTTTAAATAGGAAGGCAGACTGCCAAACAGCTTCGCCTTCTGAATGAAAACACCACATCTTCCCAAACCCCGGGATTGTCCTGGACAACACGTTACTGCGTGGCTTTGAGCACAAACCAGGGAGATTCCGCTGCAGTACACAGGGGATCATTGGTGGGACTGATTTCACCCAGTGTCAGTTTGCCTGTTGATAGACCATTTGAGCGAACATATTCATGCAGCAGGAGTGCAACGTGCTCATGCACCTCTGTTATGAGTCCTGACAGTAACCTGGTAAAGGGGTCGATCCGAAACCACCGTAAGGAACACGGGAAGAAATCTGATCTTGGTGGGACACAAGGTAGCCCATGGGCCTTTGGCCTGCTGTCAGATGCAATCACATCTCTTGGCCATTATCCGCGGATGAGTGTGCCAAAGGCAACAGCAGATCTGCACAGCTTTTCCAAATGTGCCACGCTCCATGAGCAGTGCCATACCCTTGAGGCTCGTCCTGACAATGTTTGGACAAGTGATTTATGATGTTGTAGCATGCGACGAGTCTTTCAGTGTGTTTTAATTGAATACCAATTAAAGTCAGGAGATAAAACCAACTTTGATCCAGACTTTTGGGTGGTTAAGTTTTTTTATAGGAGTGCATCTCTCTCTCAGAGATACAATGCCTTTAGGTAGGGCAAAATACAGAACTGTTTTGACCAAAAATGCTTCAGTGATTCAGTCAGTGCAGAAGAATTGCTTTTAATTGCAAAAAAGTGTTGACCTTAAGAGTAGGCCATCTGTCCTTTGGTGCAATTGACAGAAACAGAGCCCACACCTCTTTCTCTGGAACTGACAGGGATAAGGCCACACCTCCTCGGCTAGGATTGACAGACTTTTTTCATCCTGTTTTCCATCATTTTCATCCTCTGCCTCTGTATCGTAAAATATTCAGACACACTAATTTTAATCTGTGAATTTCTACACTAGTAATATTTCAAAGTGTAAAGAGGTAACTCTTTAGTCACTTCTCTGGTTCCTGGCACAGAAGAAATTGCTCAGAGCTGACTTCTGGGACATTGACGGATCATTTGGGAAAGATTTGCCCACATTTTACGTCTGGGAAGATGCGAAGCTTGTGCGTAGACTCCTGGAATGAAAAATGAAACTGGAAACTCCATAAACTCCAGCTTGGCTGAAGCACTGCTCGTTTAATTGACGACGGCATTTGATGTTTTAATTGTGAGATCAAAGTTAGCTGAAACTGAACACGTTATTGTCACTGTTATCCGATCTCCATACTGTCAGGTCTTTTTTATATGGTTTTTATTGATGATTATATGATTTTATGGTAAGGGCTCCCTCCAGCTAAATGCATTTTTAATTTTGCCCATATGGTTCATTTGTCAGTGCCAGAATGTCAATCAGGGTGCACAAAACACAGACTTAAACCCCAGCTTATGACATTCCATTTAATTTTGCTCTATTATAAATTACGACAAAACACCATGCTGGTTGTCTTCTATTGCTGCACTACATAAAGCATTTTAATAAATGACATTTTGACATAATACAACAGCAATTCCTCTTCTCACAAGAAAGCTCTGGAGTGAGTTGCTGTCAGTGCCGGAATATTATTACAGCCAGCCTTGGAGGACATTTATAATACATGTTGCTTGCATAAAACCAACACCGCCACTTACGACCCTGCTCATCCCATCACCCATTTGCCCTTCTGCTGTCCAGCAGGTGCCACACGGCTGATTATGCACCGCACCTCCAGATTGAGAAACAGATTTTCCCCCAGGGCCATCGCTCAGCTGAATCAGGTCTCCAACAATCATACATAACTGCCAGCTATGCTGCACACACACCCCTTACACTTATTGTCACACCTGCAATGATAAGTTGTGTTGCAGTGAACATAATGTACCATGATGATGCTGGGGTCCTATTATCGCTAATATTGCACACAGATTCTGATGTATATATCTACATGGAGATACCAGTATTGCATAGAGACCAGCAAACATGCCTATCACTCACTGGCCATTAACTCCATATAAGTGTCCATCCATCAGTGGAAACTGACTACCATTACTAAATACTATTGGGATGGTGGATCATGCTGAGCAAATGACACTAAAACTAACCATGATTACTTGTGCCAGCCAGAGAATGTTTAATATCTATTCTAGAGCAGGGGTTTAACACAATTTTATAATTATTTAATGTAAACCCTACCCGTACGGCTCCAGAGACACAGGAAAACACTGAAAAATTAACCATGGCTGCTTAAAAAAAGAAATCACAGTTCCTTTACAAAATAAAACAAAAAATAGCCATTTCAAAGCTTTACACAACTCCTGAACTTTTACAGTTACTCATCTTCAGCTTCATCACTCAAGTTCCTATATGCTGTCATCTAGACACTCGATGGAACTTTCAGGAAAACTTTCTGTTTAATGGGACTGAGTAAGAAAGCTAACTATCTTTCAGAATTACAAAGTCTTTCCCAAACCAGGGACCTGTTGTTAAGAGTTGACAACAATAGACAGCTGAAGATATTTCTTCAGATTGACTTCAGTTTTAAGGTTTGTTACATGAATGGACGTAGTGCTGCAGCCAGTAAACATGTGGTCCTTTATGCTATTTCATTATAATTCTCGGAAAAGATTCATATCGATAATGATGGAGCATGTTTGTTTAAGAATGACAAGACATACAATGGACATACAACTTAATATTTTAAAAAGTAATTTAATTATTATTTATTGGATATCCCATTAGCGATACCATACTCTGTACACTATGTGTGGTCTGTGTGTACTCTTATGGAGAGGTGGCTCTATAAATTTAAGTATTTCATTTGTGAATTTTGGGCCAGTTTGTAAAGAAATTTTATTTTATTTTGGAGTTCAGTAAGGCAGTCTTTAGGCCGAGCAACTGGAGCCAATCACGATTGACACAAAAATGAAATGAAATAAACTGAAATGAAATAAAATAAAATAAAATAGAAATAGCCTGCCTACTGTTCATGTTTATATTAGTTTAGGATCATTCTAGGCAGTTTCTCCTTCCATTCTTTGTCACGTTTGGCTTGAGACAAGGCGTACTTGAAAGTCTGCTTTGAGATAATTCCAATGATAAAAATGTATTGTGTTTTACGATTCAGACAGGATCAAATCCAAGCATATTGGTAACCACACTACGTTTTGCTCAAGGGGCCACCAGTGATTTTCTGGCAGACCTAACTGTTACTGCTGCTTTTTTATTGCTGTGTTTGGGTATTAAAGCTATTAGAGGCCATTCCAAAATAAAAGTGCCTGTGCAGTGTCAGGTCAAAGGTCACACATTCTGACAAGAAAAAAGAAATGAGAATGGCGAATACAGATTCTGCACAAATTCAATCAGCTTTGTCAGGAAAAAAAAAAAACATTCTTCAGCATCTACCATCATTTGCCAATTAATTTCTGGAGGGCAATGTGGCCAGCACAGCGGGATTTCCACCAAGAGCAAAGGACCACTGGGTGACTCCAAATGGACTTACCCAATGAGCCCACACTAACCTCAGGCAAAAGTCATTTACTCTCGCCATTATTCTCCCATCTTATTTATTTGGAGCGATGCTTCCATTTCCCCCACTTTTGCATTCGTCTCTGAGAGAATTGCCGAGGCAATCGGTTTCCCCAACCGCTGGGCCCCATATTGTTCGAAATTACGCTTTCAATTTGCCGTGGTGCCTCGGCACAGCAGGAGCCTCCTCACTCTTTCCTTTATGGCGAACGGACGAGACAATTGAAAACACAATGGATGCAGGCAAATGGCGCTCACCCACAGGCCGGCATCATCATTCCTAATGCGGAGAGAGTTGACGGTTTATTTGTGCGATGCAGCCTTTTCAAAGAATCTAGTCAGAACGCAATTACGCAACCAGCTGAAAGAAAATACCCCCCTTAACCTTACGTTCCTACTAAGGTGATGAATATGAATTGTCTAACGTTCAGTTCTAATCAGATCTCAGACAAGAGTGGAACATCATGTGGTCACCAGCCTGTGGCCATGTAAGATAATACACATCATGATTGGACATGATACAACATGTCAGGCCTACCTGTCAAGTCTTCCTTCTGACCAGCTATGTGTCTGTCCGGTCATCTACCTTTGCATCTGCCAATCTATCTATCAATCTATAGCCATCTAACCTACTGCCTATCTATCTTTGCATCTGTTCCTCTATCCATCTGATTGCCTGACTGCCTATCCATGTATCTGTCTATCTTTCAATCTGCCTGATAATCTAACCATCTATTGGTCCATATGACTGTCTCTCCATCCTTCCTTGTGGCTGTCCATTTGATTGTCTAGCCATCTACAATCTCTCTCTCAATCAGTCTCTTTATCGATCTGTCTGACCATCTAGTTATCTATCTGTTCATGTATCCGCTAATATTTGTCCATCTATCCTCCCTTCTGCCTGTCTAACAGTCTGTCTGATAACATAATCATCCATTGGTCCATATGACTGTGCGTCTATCCTTGTGGATGTCCATTTATCCATTTGATTGTCTAACCATTTAAGTATCTATAAATCCATCTGTCCATCTATCTGTCTGTGTGTCTGCCCACCTACCTGTACATCCCTCCACTTGACTATCTGTCTATCTATCCTTGAGTCTGTCCATCTATCCATCGGATTGTCTAAACATCTAACAATCTATCTCTCACTCAGCCTGTTTATCTGTCTGTCTGACCACTAAGCTATCTATCTGTTCATATATATGCTAGCCTGCTATCCTTTCCTCTGCCCATCTATGTCTTTGTCTATCCATGTATTCATCTATCTGCCCATCGATCCTTCCATTTGCCTGTCTATCAGCCTGTCTGATATCCCAACCATCCATTGGTCCACATGACTGTACATCTATCCTTGTGGATGTCCATCTATCTGATTGTCTAACCATTTAAGTATCCATTCATCCATCTTTGTTTGTCTGACTGTCCAAACATCTATCTGTCCATATTTCCCTCTACCTGTCTGTCTGTCCATCTATGTGTCTGTCTAACTATCCACCCCTCCATCTGACACAATCTATCCCTGCATTTATCATATTCTATCCATCTGATGGACTAACCATCTGTACCTCAATCTGTCTATCCTTCCATCTGTCTGTCTGTCTGTCTATCCTTGTGGCTATCCATCTATTCTGTTCTGATTGTCTAACCATTTAATCTATCAGTCCATCTTTCTGTCTATCTGTCTCTGACCATCTATTTATCTATTTGTCCGTCTATCTTTCCATCTGCCTGAACATATAACCATCTATCCATCCCTCTGGCCATATATCCATCTGTTTTACCATCTGTCTGTCCACAGTGCATTCTGATATTTTGTTATAAGCATTATAATTACAAGATGAGCATATTTTCCTGTTTGCACAGAATCCATTCTGTACAGCATGGCCAGACCTTAGCATATCGGGAGTACATTTGTGTCTTGCACTTCTCTGGTCATGTTTACCACTTCTCTCTCTGTCCGTCTCTCTCCTTCTCTCTCTCTGTCCTGTTGTTGAAGCCACTCAGTGGTTTATGTATTGCTCTATCTGATGCTGTTCGACTTGCTTCACTGATTCCCATCATTACCCGGGTTCCTTTCCTTCGGCCCCCGCCCTAATGAGAAACTGATAAAATTAAATCGCAAGCTTCACTGCTCTCCACAACAGGTGTTGCATCTTTCCATCCTCCCACCCTCTTGCTCGTTGGAGGTGAAAAGACTGAGAAACGGCTCCTCTGACGTTAATGCTTTCTGTCTGCCAGCTACAGAGCAAGAGAAATGTGACACACTCAGAGTATAGGACTCGTCCAAAAGCTAAATAAAAATTAATAACGGGTGACTGCCCTGTGAGTAGCTAACTGCTCAGCACCAATATCCGACTTAATTAACTGTTTGTTCAGTGTCGCATTTACCCGAAAGGCACGTTATCATATCCAGATTACAAAGATAATATAAGTGTGGGCAAAAGGCTGAGACTTTCCTCTTTACAGAAATGTAGAGGGTCAATATAAAGAAGCCTCAATATGAAGAAGCCACAAATGCACTACAAATCATATGGTGCATAAATGGTTGTATTATTTAAAATAAGTAAATTTTATTTGGTACTAAAGCAATGGACTAAAGTCTGAGCAAAACAGGCTATTTATACAGAAAATGATCAATAATGTAATAATGTCTGAGCACAAAAATACAATAATATATGATTTTATTTTTTTATTGAAGTTTGTCCATAATAAATTGAATCTTTTAAAATAAAGCAAACACTCAGGGGAAGTGCTGTTATTGACAAATAATCAGCAACAGAGTAGTGTCATGTGGCCCAAAGCAAAGAAGAGTTACTCCTAACACTCCAAAATTGACACTCATACACATCAAGATTTTTTTTTCTTTCTTAAAGAACAAAAAATACATTTATCCATATGTAACTACATTTAATGATATGAAAAAAGTGTAAAATAAGTTAGTTCCTGATATTTTCATTATAGCAGTTATAAACAGTCATTCTCCACCCTGAAGACTTTCTGTTGTCAGAAAACTTTATTTTTAACAATTATGATTTTGACATATAATAACGTATAAGAACTAGTGCATTAACATTAACCTGTGATTTGTCTTGCACCTGGACCTACTGTCCAATCAGAATCGAGAACTCAGCAGCCATATTTTGAATCACTAATAAGTATATAATAATAATAATATGTAATAATAGACCTGTGCAATTTTTAAGAGAACTGTGAATAGAGATTTTTCTTTATTACCATCATGGGAAAAAAAAACTGACTTCAAAGATCTGGTTCAACTAAAAAAAACCACTGATGCATAAAATGCATAACAGTAAAAATGTAAAAGTTTAACAGACAGTGGCCATTAAATGTTCACTGCTTTACAGTGTTTTCTCTATTCCAGCAGAGTAACCACTAACTGCATCTCCTGCTGTTTGTGAACTAGTTAGGTCCATCTTCAGGCCATGAAAATGTTGGATAAATACACACAAATGTATATGATGACTTCAGACAGGCACTCAAAGTACACAGCTTTCAGCTTTGTGGTTTGTCGGTTGGAAGGACTGAAAAGAGAAGCTGTTTTTTTGTCCCCGTCATGAAGTGAAGACTGTTTATTGTAGCAGGTCAGACAAACAGTGTGAATCAAAGCACACTGGCTATTGAAAGGCAATGACACACAGCGGGCTGTCTCAGACGCCCATACAAAGTGTTCATACTGGCACACCTTCTGAGCTTTCAGGGCTTGTGAATGTTATTTTTTGTGACCTCATTACTCATTTTAGTATATTGCAACATTAATATTATAACCATGGGACATGACAATGTGACTAGTCTCCTCTTGAATGATGGCAACTTGTGATTAAATTTAACATGTGCCTGTCATCTGGCTGAATAGCTTTGATATAAAGTATTTACAGTGACTTGCAAAAGTATATACCCCCCAGAATGTATCAGATTTGTCTGAATATCAAATGATAAAAACACATTCTTCCTTTAAGTTACATTTACATTTACAGCATTTGGCAGACGCCCTTATCCAGAGCGACTTACATAAGTGCTTTGAAGTCTCTATCAGTAAATATATTCTGCTACTGATACTTTAAGTTCTGTTACAGTGACTTGTCATAGTCAAAATTAATTATTGGTGAGCAAATATTGCAAAGAAAATCAAGAATTGAAAAAAAAAAATGCTGCTACATAAGTATTCATCCCCCCCACCCCAAGCATCAGATGAAAGATATTGTCTTAATGAGGACAAAACTGATTTATAATTTCGGTGTAAAATAATATCTAAGAGGTTCGACATCCCAGTAAGCACTGCCGTATCAATAGTAAGGAAGAAGAACCAGGCACTACATAGACAAGGTCATCCCTCAAAACCGAGAGCAAAAACAAGACAGAGTCTGATGAAGGGAAGCCACAGTGAGGCCAACAGTGACTCTGAAGGAGTACAGTTACTGAGAGTGGAGCGAAGGTGTACCCGACAACCATTTCAAGAGCTCTGCATAATCAAGGAGTGTATGGGAGGGTATTTGTGTAATGCAGCTGTAATTCAAAAGATATTTTTATATAGTTTATGTTATGTGAATTATATACAGTATGTGCACATTCTATGTTATCATTTCTAGATACAGAAAGATCACTTTATTAATCCCAGAGGGAAATTCATAGATTACAGTAGCAACCCAAAAGTCAAGTGTGCAAGCAAGTGTATTCTGAATAATAAAAGTTTAAATAAAATTACAGTATAGGATATAAGTAAGTATAACCTTATATATTTATATTCAATAGTAATTCAGATAAAATGACTTGTATGGTGCAGCAAACGCCATCTAACCATTTCCAGGACTATAAATTGATTCTCTGGACTCCTCTAAGGCTCAAAAACAGCTTTAACTTTTCACCAAATGTACCAAATTCTCAGTGAAATCAAAAAGAGGCAAATAATTGTTTAATAATTAATAATAACAATAATTATTATTATTATTTCCAATGATGAGGATAATAGTTAATAGTACATTAATTCATCTGACAGACGACTGTATCTAACGTGAAGCACAATCATCAAGAACAAGAATAGTCTAGTTTCCTAAAACTCTTTTAAAAAAAAAATAAATAAAAATAAAAATTGAAGATTTAACTGACAGAGAGAGAGAGAGAGAGACAGAGAGAGCGAGTGCAGTGTGATGCTTGCTCTACCATGTAACTTTGAAAAAAAAGGGAACCTTAAATGTTGAGTTCCCAGTTCCCCTTGATATATTTTTTCCATCAGAACAAAGCACTCCACTGCACAGCACTTGTGCATCTTCGTCGATCTATTCATTTTTGCCTGTTGTTGTCATTCCCCAAACTCATTTAAAGCCTTACATAAAAGTAAAGCTTTAAAGCTTTTACGATGCAACCCCCCATCTAGCCGCATTCACTTCTCATTTGTTCAGTTTGATCATAACATCAGTGGCCCTCTCACTTCCATGGCATTATCGCTCTTCGTATTTATTATGATAACAGCAATTACGATAAATCATGCGAGTGTAGCAGGAAAGTCTGTAAACAAGAGTGCTTTCCTGCTCTGGATTTGATTCTCTGCAGAGACAGAAATGCCTTTTAATGGCCTCGCTCGTTGTTAATGATATGCCGGTGCGTCTTCAACACACCATTGCGCAGATATTGAAGCCATTCGTTTCAGAAATAGGGTGCAGGCATGGAGATTACTTTATCCAAACGGTGTCCTCGTCTGACGGGCCTTTTTCTGTCCTAATGCATCGGCCCATAACGCCGCATTGTGTCATAGCACGTTTTTTTTTTCCACGAGTGCACTTGTGTTAAAGTCTGATTTTATTAAATAGTCAAGGACTTTATTTCCCTGTTTCCTGCAAGCTGCTATGGATCTCAGGAGTCGTGACATCGCATGCTAACCAGATACGCTGTAGAATTCGGTTTTGAAATCTGATTTATTATCTGCGTTAAGAAAAACAATCTGACAGGTGCAGCAGAATTAGTCCATTTAATATTATAACAGATGGACACTTCCTGTTTACTTCCTGGTTTCTTGACTTTATTATATTGTAGTTTTCTGAGTTTATATTCATAGAATTCAAACGAGCAAAAAAAAACTTTGCTGGATTTCATGTGATTTCACATGACTGAAGTTGTAAGAAAGGTAACAAACACTAACCCGACTAACCCTATCTTTATAGGAGATAAAATCATCCAATCGCTTTTGCTTACAACTCTCAATAGCAAAATCAGATTTCTTGTAGAGGGCAGCACAGTGGTGCAGTGGTTAGCACTGTCGCCTCACAGCAAGAAGGTCCTGGGTTCGATCCCCAGATCACCCAGGGTGCATTTCTGTGTGGAGTTTGCATGTTCTCCCCATGCATGCATTGGTTTCCCCCCACAGTCCAAAGACATGCAGATTAGGTCAACTGGATACTCTAAATACACCAGAGGTGTGAATGCAAGTGTATAGATAATGGGTGGATGGATGGATTTCTTGTTGGCTACTTCTAATTCATTATCCAAAAAAAAAAAAATAGGATTTGCTGTATTGTCATTAATCGACATATTCAGTGACTACTATCTGTTTATTTCATTCTTGCCTTCTTTTGTGTATGGTTGAGTATGAATTTGTAATGAATCATAGTATGATTATAGCATGAATCATAATCATGATAGTCTCTTCCTTTCATGCTACATAATATTTAGGTTCATAGCAAAGTGATAAAAGTGCTCCACGTTTTCTACCCCATTATTTCTCAAGCTTAAAGGCAAAGAAATTCTATCCAAGGAAAATCTGGCAACCTCCGAGGTGTAAACTGGATACAATTTTAGTATTCCTAATAGTGAGCCCTGTGTAACCCATGAGAGTATAATAAATAAATAAACTTCCTTTCCTGATTATTTGTGTTTTTTTTTTTTTCCAATTTACAGAACTCTGAGCACGTCCGGGCGTGCAGTTTAACCATAAGCAGATATTTTAATGACATGTTGGTGATATTTGCAATAAGGATATGACTTTGTGTTCATTTCTATACTGGGCAGATTCACAATCACAATTTTATTTTTTTACAATTGTAGTTCGTATAGAACATAAAACTAAACACTCACCCATAAAGGTATTCCAAACCACTGAATTTCTTTGTCACTTGCAACAAAACTGTGCTGTGCCTCTCTAATGCTTAAGCATGAAGATTCATTATGTTGATTCAATTCCTTTAATTTCTCTCAGGTGCTCCGTCTCCCACCTCAGCAGTACTCCGGCTCTGTAGTCCTATTGATCTTCTTGAGCGAGACCACTAAAGGTTAATGTTGCAGATATTGATTTAAATGAACACTTACTTAAGATCATGAAGGCTTCGCTTACCATCTCACACATAGACATGTACCCACGCCTGGGGATAAAATCGTTCTGTAGGAGCTGATAAAGGCAGTCACGTTGAATACTAAAGTTTCTTCAAATTTGCCCCAGGTTTACCGTTTAATCCTTCCGCTACACTGCAGATTGCTCCTTACAGATGAAAACAGATGGAGAATGATTTTTCCTCCAATACAACCTGCTCAAGTAACTAAATCCTACTCAATCTTTACAGCAGCTATAAAATACCATGAAATTTCACATTCAAGTCAGAAACCTTTCATTAATCCTATCCTTTTATTTGGTCATTAGTTATTTCAACTTACTACCACATCATTATTACTCTAAAGCCTTTAACTGACGTGTCATAGCAGACATTTTGTTTGTTTGATATTGACATGCTAAACTTGACCATATTTAAATGAAATACCAATCACAATTCTACTAAGAATGTTCAAATTCATCAAACACTTCAACACATTTAAAGTACCTCTTATATAATATGTAATATCTAATAACACATCTAATAAAAGTACCGTACATTTTTTCCCCGATTGTCCTGTCTCTAACCATGTGACTTGTCTGTAATTTGGTTACATTTAATCAAGTAATAAGTACATTTGAGATTTGAGAGCAAGTGTAATACCGAACATGGCTCCCGTCATGCTAATTCAGCTGCTTTGAAGCAGAGTTTGAGAGAAAGAAAGGAGAAAAGGATGCGCTGGATGAGTGGCTATTGGCAGCGGGACACCGTAGCGTTTGCCAACTCTGCCAGCGGCCTGTGACAGAAGGAGTTCATTTCACTTTCCTCAGCTCCTCTTCCAGCAGCCAATGGCACGGACGCGAGCAGCGAGAGATAATTACTGTGCCCTCCGGCAAAGACTGAGAGAAAAAGAGGTGCTGACATTTGCCTTTGACACGTTTGTAGCTAAATCTCAATAATCCGAGCCATAAAAGTCCTAAAAGGCCAATCGTTTGCCGTCGTTCACACGACGACGTTGTTAAATATCAACATTTTCTGGCCAAGTGGCTCATAGATCTTTTACATCTCACAATGCATCATGGGAAGAGTAGTCGGTGAAGCAAGATGGCATCTACGGATTATAAAGAAGCTGCATCAGGAGGTGTTGGAGTTTGGTCAAGTGTTTGCCGGGCAGAAGATACAGGACAGATAATGCTAAGATGTCACAAAGCAATATAGCTTAACTATCTTAACATTAAGAGTTATTTATCTTTTTAGGTAGTGAGAATTTAACACTGTATACAATAACCATGTTTATATACTGTATGTTAATACATCAAACAATACAGACAGCCAAATGTACTACTGACTAGCTAAACGTTACCCTGCTAGCTCTCTATACGTCCGGTTATGTGTTGGGAATCGAGAATAAACCGAGAGCTGAGGGTTCAAAGCAGAAAGGATCTGTTCACCTTTCTGAAAAGCTGGTGTTTTGTTTAGCTAGCTCAACAAAAGCTAGCTGTCTCACCAGGAACTCATTAACAAGCTAACAAGCTAATAAGCTAACAACAGAGAGACTGGCTTTGGGTGCTAGAATCTAGTCAGCTAACAGACAAAAATTAAACATATGAAGCATGTGTATGATTTCCTGGTGCTACAGGTTGAGCTTACAGTGCTTACAGCCTAGGAACAAGCTAGCAGGGCTAGCAAGCTAGCAGGGTTAAATTTAAGCTAGCTAGCTAACTAATACATGACATGGAAAACAAATTAAAACACTGCTGACTTTATTTTTTTTTTTGTTAACAACTTGGCATAATGTTGTGTTTCCTGTACATGTCTGGCAAGTAAAAAAAAATAGTGGCTGTATTTATTGCTAAAATAGGGAGAAACAAAATGGCTGTTCATTATTACAGTCAAACACTACATTAGCTAGTCATAGCATTGGTGAAGCTAAACAATGCTAATTTTAGAGATTCTCTACTGTAACATAACTGGGTTAACCCTGATCCTTTGTCCTAAATGTCCTGAAATCATGCCCTATTCATGGCTTGCTCTTACAGCTATTAAAAAAAAACCCACTTTGAACACATAAAACATGTTAGCAAGACTTTTTTAGAGTGGCTAATTTGTAGCGTTTACACAGTACTATTCTTTGTGGCTGAGGAAAAGTGACGTATAATATTAGCTGACTCGCTAGCAATGATGTGTGTTTAGCAGTTTATCTGTTGATTTATTTACGTTTCTCACATTATTAAGCGTTAATTTGGCCATTTGCTAGCTACACAAAGACATCCCCACCCATTCTTTAGCTTTCTCTTTTAGTAGGATATACATATACAAGCCCAAAGAAGACTAAGAACTTGCTAGCATTTGTGACGCATCCATTAAGGTGTTACTCACGAGCAGATGGTATAAGAACACGGGAAACAAGGACTACACACATCCACAGTTCTGTGGTGTCATTACTCGGGTTGTTTAATTGAGTAGCATGAAATGAGCAGCTATTTAAAAAAAAAACACTTCCTCTAGAAGACTGAACTGATTTTACTTCGTTTTGGTCGAGCAAACTGTCAAGGACATGGGCTCTGTACCAAACCACATACTATCACACTAATTAGTGTGTCAAAACAGTGTTCTGGTACAGGTGGTGTGTGGTGGTATGTAGATGTACTCACATTGTGCAAATCTGAAAAGTGTGAAAGTGTAAAGATGTAGATGAACCTGTAGGAATGCACACACACACACGGCCATTTTGGTGCAGCCCCTGCCATGTCCTTCTTCAACCTGTGCGTGTGTATGTGTGTGTGTTCCCTTGCCTCAGCTGTTTCACATCTCACTGCCTTCCATATGTAACTCTGTCTGTGTGAGTGTGTGTGTGTGTGTGCGCTATTGAACGTCATTCATCTATAGCCTGCACCGTCGTGGAGATTTATTAAAGGATGAAGGTATTGACGGATTCTCAGAATCCGAGCTTATTGGTTAATACTAGCTCTTTTTCCTTTCTTTAATACCTCTGTGCTTCTCCATTATACTGTCTGCATCCGAAGAAAGAGAAGCAGCAACTCTATGTGCTAAATAACAAAACTGTCTGGATGCACAAAGCATAATAAAATGTGAATCTCTACTAGTCTGGCTTTACTGGCATTTAACACACAATACATTAACAGTGCTGTTGAATTTCTCCAATATGACTGGTCAGGGACTTAAACTGATTAAAAAACATGTTATTTAATAAACAAGAAGTTATAATTGTTGATATGGTGAAGCTTTCTGTAAAGAGGTGCATTTAACATTTATGGAAGGAATCTCCAGCGTCAACTCTTTGGAAGAGTAAGTCAGCTTCCAACCACAGGAAAATCATCAGTACTTTATTTTGTGATTTCTCTGTAATATTACATTTTATTGATCTAGAATCACAGGCAACTTGTTGAAGAATAAAACACTTCAGGACATGCTGTAATAGGAAATAATCTTCAGGGTGGTGAACTGATTATTTTCCTATAACAGCAGATCCCGAAGTGTTTTATTCCTTACGTAGAACTTGTGATTTCTTAAATTGCATATGCAAGTGCTATTTTCAAACTTTGCAACTAACTTCTATATTTTTTTTTTTTTACTTTATTAGAAAGCACTTTCCAGTTTTTCAGTATTCTTAAAAACATTTCACAAGTGGGTGATGTACATATAAGTGGCACAACGACTTTTCCTATTACATTATTGGCAGAATGTGTTTCTCATAAATTTTAAAGATCTGTCCAAATTAATTGACTACTTTGCGTCACACATAGGAAAGCACGCAGGAAGCAGGTGCAAACGAAGAAACTTTAATTTAACAAACGACAGTCAAAGGAACAAAAAAAGGAAAAAGAACGAGCATGGAAACCCAAGGTGTATGAAACACTGAGAGCATGAGCATTGACAAAGACAACACAAGACAAGAAACCTAACAGAAATCAAGGTTTAAATAAATATATATAAACCTAAATAAAGAAGGGATCGCCGTTCGACGCCATGCAGCTCAACGCCGACCAGACACTTTGATTCTACTATTTAATATATTTTATGTGCTTATGTAAATAATAGAATTTAAATGTACTCATTTATTTGAAACAGTCAAGGGATACCAATATTTTTGCCAGATGTCATTATATATTACAGAATATATTATGGAATAAAAGTAAATATGGTAGACTGCAATGCACACACTTTTCCCCCCTTTATTTTTATATAGGGTGCCAATAATTCCGCAACTGATTCTAAATAAGGAATAATTTTATCTACATTTCCTGTTTTTGGTTGACCTCTAATAACAATTCTTTTAATACATTATTAGAATTTATTTTCTTTCAACATATATATTTAAATGTTAATATTTGTATTGTTTACTCGTTTGCTTGCATCATGGCTAAAAAAAAACCAAAAAAATAAATAAATAAACTTTAAGCTTTTTGAGATCTGATCCTTCGCGAAGCTCTGTGAAAGCTTCATAACTGACATGACTGAACTGAGAGGTCACAGTAATGAGATGGATGCGTGCACGATCAGACGTGTTATTAGTGCAGAAGTGTTCGCTGTGACCGGATGTTTTTGGGTGGATGAACAAAATGGCTGCCGGGAGGAGCAGCCTGGCATGTAGCCGTCACAGTGTTACAGTGTCCTTATGGGTCACATTTCAAATGAAAAGTTTACAGTTTAAACACATTTTTAAATATTCCTATTTGTCCTTGCATTCTCTAAATCTTCCTCTGCCCAGTACGGAAGACCAGATCAGATAAAGTTCTCAGAAAGGTCCGAATCACTTATCATGGAAGCACCAGCTAGTATCACTTATCACTCGAGTTAGCATAGCAACGAACGACGGAGTGATTCATAACCAGAAGTGAAAAGAACATAAGTAGATTTTAGGGAATATGTTCTTTACCTCAGCAGGATTGAAAGTATTTCTCTAAATATTGAAAAATCTTTTCACTTCCTGTATTTTAATTTTGAGCTTATTCAGCTACATTAGCTAGTTAAGTTAGCTAGCAATAACCCCCTGTGGTAACTGTTCTTAGCTAGCTGACTTATCACCATCAGTGAATGTAACCTAAGGGTAGATTGTTCCCTTTATAGCCTGAATCTTCTAGCACATGAGCTAAAAGCGGTTAGCTATCTAGTAGTAAACCCACTACGGCTACTTTACTCACTCATCTAAGTACAGATCCTCGGTAAATTAAGAGCAGTTTGTTACCGCTAAAGCTGTAATCTCCTCGCAAGCAGCTATCTAAAGGCAGTTAGCTAGCTAGCTAGCTAGCAATAAACCCATTGTGGTTACTTTACTTAGTTATCTAAGTAAATGTCATCAGTAAATGTAACTTAAGGGTATTGCTAAAGCTGTACTCTCCTAGCATACAAGTTAAATGCATATGCCATGTTAATTAGTTTCCTCTGGATTTTCTGCTTGTAAATGCATTATTTGTCTTAGTATGATGTGATTTCATTCAAACCTTCCATGTTTGTTTTGACTTTTTTCACAGGGAGCTACACTAGCTAGCTAGCATGGATGGAGTCATGGATGAAGGCATGATTTATTTAAAAGAGAAGTAGACAGAGTCACAGCCTTGGGTACTTTGGCTGTCGGTAAAACGTGGAAAGTGGACGTTCGCTTTATCCATGCGAATGGCATTGCGATAAATTCAAAGCGTAACCTTAACACTGATTTTGAAAATAAACACTAAAGGGGGAGCTCAGCTTTGGTTAAAAATCAGAGGAAGGAAGGAATTAGTTTCTACGTAGGCCTATGACATAAACCAATAAAATAAAATGAATATATAAGAACTGTGTGCTGGGCTTATGGATATTATTATTAAAAGGTCGCCAAGGTGTAAATTTGTATCTAAAGCGAGGGAAAGAGTTATTAAAAACGTGGCCACGATATTGATACGTTTTTTTTTTTTTGTATGTCATGAGAGTGGTTGCATCAGTAAGAAGTGCAGGTAATGCTGGAAAGCTGTCTGTCCAGTGTCCTGGATGCGCTACTCATCAGTGAGCCCCAGTATATCCAGACGAGTTGGGAATACTCGTGGCCGTCTTCTTTGTGCTTTTTGGCTCGTCTTCTGCTTCAGGAGCACAAGCACATGCAGAGCAGGTGTTTTGGATGGGGATCGTCAAGGCGTACCAGAAGGTTGGTCCTATTTATCTCATCTATAGTAATTAATCTTATAGTACTAATCTAATACTAGTCTTAATTGATATCTCTGTTTTATTCTAATGGGACTAATTACTTACCAGGCTTGTGCACGATGGCGTGATTTAAAACTTAACTTTTTCTGTTTAACAATATAATATATGGTTTCAAGAAATACTGTTGTAGTTTAAAATAAATTACACGCAAACTTAGGAATTCTTTTACTTTTATTTGTACACAATGTTAAAAGTAGGCCTTCCGCCGACTTAAAAGGCAATATACTGTTTCGCCACATAGTGGTGTTTGATTTACTACAGCCATCGGCAGGCTGTAAAAGTCAAGGACAAGATGCGCGTAAATGATATTTACTGACGATAAGAAAGTCGAGAGGAGAATACGCATAGAATATCATGGAGCTGCGTGCTTTTTTGACTTACATGCACAGGAGAATAGGGCCCTATGTAAGCTAGCAGCGTAAGTGAACATATAAAAGTGTTAAAGATACAGCTACAAGCTGCTAGCACTTAAACTAAGGTCAAGTACATCTCGAGGAGGACAGAGGAGTGTTTTCCATTTTTTAAAAGATAACCTAATCTAAGGTTATGGTTGGAAATAATGGCTACACTATCCTTTGTTTGAGGAAAAGAGTATGTGACAAGAGGGTGGGGATTTATAATGCTGAGAATGGGATTATTTGCCTTAGTGTGATGTGACAAATCATGCCTTTCAAAAAGAAATCGATGTTGCTTTTCCCTTGGTGTGTGAAGTGACAGCGTCTCTGAAACATTAATATATCCCACATTTCTCTGTTTTTGGTCTTACGAGGTAATGTTTTGCAGCAATCAAAGCCCATAATGCAGATTTACCAAGTCTGTCACGTCTGTGTTAAAAATTCATGCTTGTATTGCTGCAGCGACAAACGTTTGTTGTGTAGTTTGTTGTCTTTTTGAACGGCCCCTAAGGGCAGAGTGAGCCGCTGACTCGTGAATTTATGCCGCTGCGTAAATGGGCTGACATTTCACAACAGCCGGCTTCAGAACGCACCCCGACTTTGGCGTGGTGCTGAATTTAAGAGGTGCTTAGCCATCTGTAGATGCCATTGTTTTGTAGCCTCTCTGTGTGTGGTTTGCTCTGCATGTGTTCTTTCATCTCTCTCTTAATGGCACACCCTAAAGTCAAAATAAGAGGCGTTTTTTTTCCCTAAATATCTAAAAATTCCTGATATACATAATTACTGATCACAAAAAAAAAAAAACAGGACAGACATAAAAACGATAATGATCAAAAAGGTTTCAAAGCATCTAAATAGTGTGTCAGACATAAGCATGTTGTACCAATATAAATGCTTTTTGGTGAGTGGCGAGGAGATTAGCATTAGCAGATGAAGATGCCATTTGAAAACAATAATAAACAGAGAACAGATTTATCTGTAGAACAGGAGTTATCTATCAAGATATATGCCATCATACAGGTGTCAAAATTTTTAGCCATCCCAGGGAACAACTAAAAGATGTAGATGTAATGGGACTAGGCTTAAAAAGTGGTAATGTAATCATGCATTTAAAGCTAGTTAACTAGTTACATGTGCTAGTATATTGATCTTTATCCTCTTCTAACAATGTCGCACATCATGCTTTGTGTCAGCAAGCTGTTGGTGAACATTTCAGCTATAAGCTTTGCTGTTCTGTCTTCGCATTGCTCATAAGCCATATTTACATGAGACTAGCACCTTTATTTCCGCTCAAAACTCTCTCTCTACTGCAGACGTGTCTACTGTCAGCTAGATCCCACCTCAGCTGATATATGTAGTGCAGCAGGTGGTGGGATTCGGATCAATTAGCTCTCGCAGTAGTTGCAGCTTCGATGTCGTAGCACCGTTTTGAGCGCTGCACTCCATTTAATGTCGTGACTTTTAATTTTTCCCGACCTCTACCTAGGACAAACCGAAAGGAAACGCCTGCTCAACACAGAATTCCTACTCAGGAAGTGGGGACGGTATTCCCAATCAAAAGACATCAAATCAAAATGGCTTCTCACAGCATCAACAGTAAACAAAGCAGCATCTCTCGTTTTTAAATGAATTATTCTGTATATACAAGTATTTGCTTACGTATTATGAACATACTTTTTCCTTTCTTTTGTTTTTTTTTCATGATATCAAACTATGACATAATGGTAGGCTATAATGTGCGCTATGAAAAATGTACCACTACTGATCCGAGCGCATATGGATTTAACTCTGTTCTCCATTTCCTTCTGCACTCAACACATAGAGAAGAGGAGATGGATCACCTTATTACTGCACCAGAACATGGACACGTGTGCCCCCATCACCACACCACACACACAGCTGACACAGCTATTTGCCCCCTAAAGGCAAGACGATACAGATCGAAACATCAATTGTGGTCATATTTATCTGAAATTCTAGATAAATCGCATTTATAACATGTAAACCATATTAATAAAAATGTTAAAACCAAACAAAAAATATTCATTTGACTGTTTCTTGTCCATTGCATCATCTAACTTAGCAACATTGAAGAAGGCTTTAAGCTCCACCCACAATTGCACAATTACGTCATATATCTCTGATATACAGGTCAGTTTCCTTTATAAACCACACTTACTAGAGTGCAGACACATTAAAGCTCATATTTTTAAAACCCTTTTTCCTCAAAAAAAAATTTTTTAATTCAGAAACAAAGATCAGCTATCTAGTTTTTCAGTGTTGATAATTATTGGATTTATGTTTGATTTATACTTTTTTTTTTTTAAACAGCCTACGGTGTTTTCTTGTTTATTTTGATATACTTTATTTCTTTTGTCTCTTTTGAAAGTATTTTAAGTTTTTTTTCTTATTTTTTCAATCCAAAATACAAGAAGATTGTCCAATATTTAGATTATAAACTATATTTTTATTTATAGATTATAATTATATTTACTCTATCCACCTTGTACTGTCTTTCCTTAAATGCCAAACGATTAATTGACTGATTGGCAAATTTGATTGCATTTCAGGCAAAAGAACAGTGAGAATCTGTTCAATATCCATCAGCGGTCTGTAGATTTCAAGTAAGAGAAGCAAAAACATACAGTTTCTTCTACATATGTAATAATTCATGCAGACTTGTCAAAGACGTCTTTCTTTTTTGATAAACTTCACATCATCAGGATTTCTTCTAGAGAATTGTGTAGAAATTCACATGAATTTGGATTTCATTCAAATGTTTTGATTGTCATCCAAACAGACCATACATCTTGTATGAGACCATGCTCTTTTCTGTTTTAGGAAATGTCATTACACAAGGCATTTTGTCACCAAATTTTTCAGGAAACAAGCTCCAGGCAGCCAAGTTAGCAAACATTTTGAACACATTTTCCATCTAGCTCTTGAATAATGCACATGAAGTCAATGACAAAGCTGGAGAGAGAGGATGCTGATGAGCTCCAAGAACGAGAAAACTATTCTTCAGCTCAAAAGCTGAAACTTCACCTTTGGCTATAAAGCTAATGAAGCGTTGCGTGCATTAATTATTCACACTCAAAGTCTCTGCAGGAGTCAGGACACACACGTCGCCGTTTGAAACACAACACTTCAGGGTGAGTCACGGTTTGTTTGGGTCCACTTTTGTTTCCCTTTCCAACTTTTGCATTACATCTTGTTTGACTTTAGAACTGTGCATGATTAATGATAATTGGTGCCACTTTTATAGCTCTGGATGTCAAATCACTGCTTGATTGGCAGACTGAAGTCTCACCCCTAAAACTGTGTGTGTATAGCAATTGGGTAGAAGACTTTCAGTGACTAGATGTGGTTCTTCACTGACCAGGAGATCCACAAATCCCAGGACTTTCAAAACACCAAAATTCTTAACTTAATCACAGTTCATGTCTTGTCAGAAGTTTAAAGAATAAAATACTTCACTTAATTACAGTCTGAAGTGATTTTATGAGTCTATAAAGTTTCTTTTCCATCAGGGAGGTGTTTATAGCCTTTGTGACCTGCTAAGAGACATTAACTGCTGTCTCGAAGACAGAAGTTATAGTGGCTTCAATAGTTCAGACATCCAGCCTCGGTTTAGCTCCCAGGACACAGGTTTAAATTATAGAGTAATTTATTTACTGCTTAAATACCTGAATTAGTCTAATCTTGTGCTGTGCTGCTTATCGAGTCCTAGAGGACATCTGCACTGTGGAGGTTTATAGCGATATCCTGCTTTAACACTCCCAGTTTGTCTCATGAAGGGCTTTGGAATTGGTATGTTATATTGGAAAAAAGTATTAATTCCCTAAAGTACTAGTTATTCTTTAATATAAGGGATATTACTCAACAACTACCATGAATTATGCATAGTGAAGCTAAATAGGTTTTAAAGCTAAAAGGTTTGTAGGGCCAAGAGTGAGGAACATACACTATGGAACATGCAGGAACATATGCCCCTCTTGTTTTCATTAAAGGGAAAGTTGTTATAAAAAGACATCTTATACAGGGAGAGCAGAATTATTAGGCAAATGAGTATTTTGGCCACATCATCCTCTTCATGCATGTTGTCTTACTCCAAGCTGTATAGG
>JAQQZR010000013.1:8584947-8600380 GCA_030068235.1 Notoglanidium macrostoma | reverse complement strand
GCTGGGATTGGCTCCAGCTTCCCCGCGACCCAGACGGATAAAGCGGTATAGATAATGGATGGATGGATGGATGGACATTGCTACTACATTAACTGTTGACATTTTCAGTGTTATTGAGTACACTGAGCAACAGCTAGCTACTTATGTAACGGAATGACTTGTATGAACTTACTTTCGATAATGTTATAACGAGAAAAGTGACAGGATTATGCAAGGCTACTTAAAGATGCAGTTACAAGATGAAGTACAGAAACATTGGAATTATTTGTTTGGTCTTTGACCCCACAAAGCCCCGCCTCCTAAAATCTACAGTGGCTGATGTTAATCCAAGTTAGTTCAGGGACTAGCTAGATTTACTTTATCTGAACTTTATATCTCATAATCTCATTATACTTGGCCGGTTATGATGAAGCTAATTACGTATAAACAAACTGTAAAATACTGCATAATGCAAAATACTGACATGCTGAATAACCAAGAAATAATGGTGTTGGGATTTGTGTCCACAAAGTGTTTTTTTTCTGGGAGAAAAGTGCTGACATGCTGCTGGGAAGTGCTTTAGGCATGTCTCCCTATAGCATTTTTCTTTGGCATCAGTGCGGCAGTTTTGTTTTTATGACAACTTTATCTTGAAAATATATCACCACTAACAGCCATATGATTGGTTGCCTGAAAAGGATGTGTAAAATAAGTTGTATACCTATATGTTTGATGAGCATATCTTGGTCAAACAGGATTGTTGTTGGATTTCCTGACCCTCCACCTAACTGAGACCTGAGAAATTTCACCAGTTCTTTTGTCTTTAGCTATTTTTTTTTTTTCATCCTTCAAACAGTATTATCTACTGTTGCTAGCAGTCTAGCACTGGATTCTGCAATGTTGGCATTTCTGAGCACTTATATATATATATATTTTTTTTATAAAACGAGTTAAACGTTTTTTTCCGCATGCTTTTTTCTTAAGTACGATATGATACATTAGATTTGATCACATCGTTTCAACAATTATGTTTTGCATGCACTAAATATTTGTAGTAGGAGGAAAAAAAAGGAAAATATTGTCCAGTGCACCATTTAACATTAAGCCCTAAGCGTAATCCTAAAAATAATAATTTCAGATTTTAACAGAGGTCCCTGCTGGCTTGGGCGATCTAAGCGACTGTAGAGCATTGTTACTTAATTTCTGAGGCAAATTTAGAAACTATGAAATGGCAGGAAGGATTAAAAAAAGTACTTGATGGAGGAAAATGCAATACAAGTCAGGGGCTTGAGTTTTTAATGGAACACTATAAGGGTCAAGGACACTAATGTAGCTAGTACAGGACAACAACTAAATACACTTGAGGGGGCATTTAGAGGCAGGACAAATGGTACAAATGCTGGAAAAAGTAAAACAGATCAAGACCCTTAGACTAATGTCTTGTTTATAGGCCTGAAGTTGAATTTCCAGAACAACAGCTTTATAAATATCACATAAAAACAAATCTCATTATTATTTAATAGAAAAGATTTTGCAGGCACTTTTTCACTTGAATTCATTTATATCTACTCATATATTTTTTTCCCCTTGTGTTAAAGCCAAGCTTTTTCACACCAGGTGGACCCATTCAGCGGCGTCCTTGCATTCATTTCCGTCACTCTCGTTTCTCACGAGTCCTAAGTGTCTCCTCCTAGACACGCTTTCTTTTATTGCTAATGAACACTTAACATATTCAACGATCGGTGCGTCATATCCTGTTCTTGTGCATCTGAGGATATAAGGGAAGCGAATAAGAAATGCACCGCCGCCACGGCATATAATTTCATCTCATTGGAAGCTGCACTGAACAAATCTATTGAGCATTTGCTCGTTCTGCAATTCGAAAGCCCTACCTTTAGTCATTGCAGCTGTGTAAATAGATTTTAAAAGCTGATCTGCCAAGCTGGAAGCAAAATAAGCGCTTCAAACAAGAACTCTGTCAAGGAGGATCAGTCATCAAGACGGAGTGCAGGAATTCAGAATTCAATGAGATGTATTTATTTCGGTCAAAGTGAATCGTGCTTCAGGGCTTTAGATTGCCTGGATATAACTCGGTAAATATCCTGCTGTATTAACGTGAGGGTAATGGAAGCAAAAGCACGTCAAAGAAAACGGCCATTATATCAAGCAGGTTAGAGTGCAGGACTGACGCACTCCAAATCAGCTATTTGGTGCCACGGAGTTCAGCATATGTCCTCGACACTCACTGAGCTAATGCAAGACCTTATGAAAGAAGCTAATGGAATACCCTCTGTGTGGAGGAAATTTTATTCCTGCTGATGATTGGCTCATCCAGGACACTGATGGTAGGTCGGATGAATAAAAATACAAAGACAGAAAAATCCATAAAAATTTCCATATACCATGGAACCATATAGATCACTTGGGTGCTTTGCACTAGGGACGTAAACCTCAGGCTTCCACACAATACGAGGTCATTCTGGTTCATCACACAATTCGATATTTGATAATGCTACTGAAATCTGCTACAATATAATATAGTACAATTTCGATTCATAAGGCAACACTTTTTTTTTTTTTTTTTTTTTTTTTTTTTTTTTTTTTTTTTGAAAATACCACCGATTCAGCTACAATGCAATTTGATTTTGATTCTTAAGTCAATGATTCAGTAATTGTCAAGGAGTCGATTACTGGCAAATACCACTGAAGATTTCAATACGGAAGGCAACAATACGGAAATTGACAAATACCATCGGTTCTGCTATGATATGATGTTGATTCATAAAGCAACGATTCTGTATTTGGCATGACCACTGATTCTGCTGTAATATAATAGGATTAGAATAGAAATAAATGCATGAACAATATGAAAAGTTGGCTCTTCTTCGACATTATTGCGGGTGATTAGCACGTTTTTGCTTATCTTATGTTAAAATTACAGAATTGTTACATAGCACGGTATAAGGGTCTCTCTCTCACACACAGACACTCACATCACTGGAATTTGATCTTGCGCGTTCCTGATGATAGATCGAAGGCTTTACAGTTGTACCCGCCTGACCTTAATTTTAATAGCATTCTACACTTCCCCTGTATGAGTTATTACATTGTCATAAATATTTCATTCCTGTTTTTTGAATGTCTGTGAATTGCATCACGTATCACACTGCATTTGGTTCCCACCAGAACAGCAGCATAGAACGCATGTTGGGCTTTACTCATTTAAATCTGCCCCAATATCAGTCTCAGAGAGAACTGAGAAGACTGTTAACAGAAATACAAAATGGGCTTCCAGCTTTTTTCAGGCTTTTTTTTTTTTTTTTTATATTTTTTTAAAGATGACAAGATGAAACATGATGAATGAAAATTTTTGAATTTGTTTAATTAGTAATTTCTCCCTCTTTCCCCCTCACTCTCCATCATGCTCAGAGAAAGATGCGATCTTGCATGTTGACAGTCTGTGAAGCCTCTATCTCATTTTTTTGTGAGGACTTCATTTCATTTTGTGCTTGAGATAAGGCATTTAATTTCAAAGATTACTTTCATGATGGAAAGCAAGAGAAAGAGAGAGCAGAAGAGAAAGGATCATTTACTTTGCTGTTTTTTTTTTTCTCTTCATCAGTCTGCTCCATGACGTGCACACATTTCACAATGATGAAAAAGGATCTTGTCGTTGAATCTGAGGCATAATGTGTACATATATTAAGTTAGCATGTGAATATATTTATATTCAGTTCATTTTAAATAAATGTTGATTGAGTTATCAATTATGCAGGTCTATCATTTTTACTATTACACTATTATTAGTAATCTAAAACAAGATTCACTATTATTATTATTACCAATAGTAGTAGAAGTAATATTGGTAGTGGTAGTAATATTAGTAAAAAAAAAAAGTATTTTTTAAGACATAGTGATAGTATAAGTAGTGGTAGTAGTAGTAATAGTAGAAGTTGTAATAAGAGTAATAGTACAAGTAGTGCTGATAACTAAAAGTAATTAAAGTAGCAGTAGTTTGTGGAGGTAATAGTGGTAGTATTAATAATAGAAATAGTGGTAATAGCAGTTGTATTAATATTAGTAATTGTAATATTAGTAGCAATACTTGTTTTAGTAGTAGTAATAGTATTGGTCCACTACTCTGGACTGTTAGCTTGTCGTGGTGTAGTGGCTTGTGTCTCTCTAGGACCAAGGGCACGTGTCGGTGAGGGCCTTGGCCCTCGACAGGTCCATCCATACTGGACTTGGTCTTGGGGGAGAGGCCTGACAAAAGACAGTCCACTGGGGCCCATGTCCCAACTGTGTTGTGCTCCATGGTGAGCCTACACACAAGTAAAGCATGGAGGTACCATAATGCCATGTGTTCACTGGTGGAATGATGCAAGTATGAAATCAAAGCAGCCTTCTTGCTAGCAGCAGTGAGGACAGCATCCTCACGGTCATGAAACCACACAACCACTACAGATTCTTTGACAAGACAAGAGCAACAAACCAACTGTACCAGGCAAATAGGAAGCAACACCGCAAAAATGATAGATCAAGAGCAAAGCCTTCGAGACCCCTGACCCCGAACATCCCAGAAGGTGCCACAAATACATCTTTCAGATCAAGATTCCAACATCAATTGTGCGAACATTGTCAGACGCATCCAAATCCAAATGTCAGGCACCTGCACAAAGCTCGTCCCTTGTAGCATCAAAGTTGGAAAGGCTGAACATAGATATATTGAATTCACTGGTGGAAATTACACTTTCCTTCATTCCATAAGTAACAATGACCAGCAAGAGGGTGTCACAGTTGTAATCACGTCAAGCCTCAGACCAGCATTGCTTAAGTGAAAGGGTATCAAATCCCGCATCATGATTGTGCACATAATGCTGCATAAGAACTGTAATGCCACCTTTGTCAGTGTGTACCTTCAAAGGACCAATGGAGGTGAAAGTGCTTTTCTTTGACCAGATGACTACAGTGCTCTCTGAAATACCATCTAATGACAGATAGTCATTAGATCGTCTTGGGTGACTTTAATGCCAGGCTTGGCACAAACATTGAAGCATGGCCCAATGCCATCGGTCCAATTGGCTTTGGGGAAGAGAATACAAGGTTTGGCCTCCTCTTCTCTAACACCATGTTTACACATCTGGATATTCACAAGAGCACCCCCGGTCACAGAGATGGCACATGATTGGTTACATCAATAAACACCATCACAAGAGCGAAGTAGCAGACTCAAACATTCACCGTAGAATAGCCTAATGGACAGATCACAGATTTGTGAAAAGTTCAATCTGCGTTTCCATATTTCTAAACACCAAAGACGCAGAGAAATATCTCCTCGCCTGAACACAGCACATCTCGATGTCCCAGTGGTCATGCAATAAGTTCAGGAAGCAATTGCCTCATAGCTACTCAACATTAACTCCTAGAACCTTGAAGAATGATGGAATGACCTTAAACCAACCCTGTACAACACCTCTAGGAAAACCCTTGATTTGCAATGGAGAATGCATCACTGCAGAGATGCGTGAGCTGATGAGGAGCCATGACTCCATCTTCAGAGCAGGTGACAAGATGACCCTAAGAACAGCAAGGGCCAAACTGTCTCGGGCCACCAGAGCAGCAAAGCGTGCACATGGCCAGAGAATCTACAGCCACTTCCAGGACAGCAGCGACACGTGGCGCATGTGGCAGGGGATCCAGGCCATCACCTACTACAGGATGACAACATCTGCCTACGAGTGTGATGCCTCTCTACCAGATGTGCTTAACAACTTCTACGCATGGTTTGACACACAGAACGACACAACCGTGAGGAAGACCACCCCTTTTCAAGATGACCAGGTGCTGCATCTGACCACAGCTGATGTGAGGGAAACTCTTCACAGAGTTAACCCATGGAAGGCTGCTGGACCAGATACCATCCCTGGGAAAGTGCATAGAGAATGTGCAGACAAGCTGGCAGGTGTCCTCACTGACATCTTCAACATCTCCCTGAGCACCGCTGTCATTATGAAGTGCTTCAAAGCCAGTTCCATCATTCCCGTGCCAAAGAAGTCCTCCGTGTGCTTCCTCAATGACTATCACCCTGTTGCACTCAGACTCATCACGATAAAGTGTTTTGTGAGGCTGGTCATGAGGCACACCAAGACCCTGCTGCCGGCCTCGTGGATTAGCGCTGCACTGTTCTGTCTTGTGATGTCTGTGCTGTCTGCAGTGTTTACATAAAGTAAACTTTTGTCATTCTTTGTAGTCTTATATGTAGCACCTTGGTCCTGAGCGAATGTTGTCTCATTTCATTATGTGCTGTATCATCTGTATATGGTGAAATGACAATAAAAGCCACTTGACTTCTTAATATCCTCAGTTTTCACGACGGAAGACTAAAGAACTCAAGACTACAGCAGCAAAGGTAAACAGGCTGGATGATTTCCTGTACGCTGTTGATGCTGCACACACACACTGCAACAACAGCCAAACCACTTCAGAATGCAGCAGATATTCTCAACATAGCTTGCACAGATTGGGGCTCGATGATCAGCAAACCAAAGACGGAAGCGATGCACATCCTCTATTATGAGCCACCGCAATTGCCGTCGACTGCCACCAACTTACCCAGACGAACCAGTTTAACTACTTAGGAGTGCTCTCCAATGATGCTTCCCTAGATGCTGAAATTAAGAGAAGACTTCCTC
This sequence comes from Notoglanidium macrostoma, assembly GCA_030068235.1. Lineage (NCBI taxonomy): Eukaryota > Metazoa > Chordata > Actinopteri > Siluriformes > Auchenoglanididae > Notoglanidium > Notoglanidium macrostoma. Next base: position 8,593,709 of record JAQQZR010000013.1, on the reverse strand, counting down.
ATTCTACTCCCTGTCCTCCACATGCTGGAATTGTAAAGGCCTGTCACTTACCAACAAAGTTACTGTCTACAAATGATTGTGTTACCATGTCAGTGCATGTACAAGAGTGAAACCTGGTGTACCATTGCTTCACACATGAATCTCCTGGAAATGTTACACCAGAGATTACTCCAGCATATCATGAGGATCCAGTGGAGGCATTACATCACAAACATAGGGGATCGCATCAAATCATGATCTTGACAGTAGTTGAGTTATTGCACTTCTGAGATGGCTGGACCATGTCTGTCGGATGCCAGACCACCGCAGTTGATCTTTGGATAACTGGCCAATGGAACGAGATCACTGGTTGCCCGAAGAAAAGGTGGAACGATTGCATTAAATTTCAATCTTTGAATTTCTTCAAAGATTCTTTGCTTGAAAAAGAAATGACAATCAAATGGCACAGAAATCAGAGACTGGTGCACAGCTACAGCTGACTGTCATGCATGGCATCACCTCATTTCAACAGGAAAGGAACAGTCGTAATACTATTATCAATTATTAATACTTGTATTAGTAGTGGTAATAATTGTAGTATCAGAAGTAAGTAGTAACAGCAGTTGTAGTAGTATTAACAGTAAAAAATAATGTAAGTGGTAGTAGTAATAGTAACAGTTATAATACTATTAGTAGTAAATAATATTAGCAGGAGTAATAGTAGTAGTAATAGTATTATTAGTACCAATATTAGTGCTAATAGTATTGTTATTAATAGTAGTAGTAATAGTAATAGCAGAAGTAATAGTAGTGGTGGTCATAGTAGTAGCAGCAATAGAAGTAATAGCAGTACTAGTTGTAATAGAAATAATATTAGCACTAATAGTAGTAGTAGTATTGGCAATAAGCCCCAGACATAATACATAACAGACACTAAAGAGGGATGAAATGGTTTATACAAGTATAGATGGATATATAAATAGGTTTGTGAATAATGGTACTAATTATGCATTACATGTATTAAAAATTGTACATGTATACATGTATTCACAGTTATATTAAATAATATATGTTGTTTTAACAGGTTTACTAACTTGTGTGTAACATAACAGTGCACATTAACTTGTGGTTAATGTCATAGTCATTCGAAAAGTCATAGGCTCATATAAAAGCAAATGTTAAGGCACTTGATAAGGTACATGAAGGTTCTACTTTAGGTTTTTTCTATGAACGGAATAACTAACATTAATAGAGCAAGATTTCAGGTCTCGGAGCTCTTAGTATGACAGATCACATGACCATCTGATGTTAGCTCTGCAACACATCACTGCTACTATAGTAGTACTCTGGAGTCTATACTTTTCAAAACAAGCAAAAAAAAAAGCTATTCTCCCATGCTGCTTAAACACAACTGCCAGAGATGAAAGTATTTCAGATTACCTCATAAAAACAACTGCGAGCTTGTAAATGTTTTTGTCTAATGCAAGAAATCACAAAACCGCAATCATGTACGCTGAACTTGAGACCGATCGAATGGCCTTCCTGCCTCTTGGAGAGTTACCATGGAAACCAAACAGTTTTTCCTTCACTGGCTCGATGTTAAACCATAAGTCACATTTAACCATAATTGCAGTTTGTGGTAGTGTGTTGTTCAGCAGCCTGTGTGAGTGTGTGTGTGTGGACGTTTAGTGTGTTTCCGTTCAGAATCAATCCATGCTGCGAGAGTCATCATGGAAAAGCAGCAGTGGGGGCCTGAGTCCTTTCGCTGAAAGGGGAAAAGGAAAATTGTTGTGAAATTGAGCGTGCTGCCTAATTGAGGCCTTTCGGGCTGTAATTGAGAGAGTTGTGTTTGTGCGTTTCGGCCGATTCGCGTTAACTATAAACAAACAAGGGTCAGACGAAGTGTTTGCGGTTGCATAGACAAGAACTAATAATCAGTTACAATTAAAAATATGCTGTGCTGTTCAGCACATTATTTATGTAGACATTTGAAAAAACATTAGTTTTCAGTACTATTTGTTTCAGAAGAGTATGCAGGGATGCCAGGTGTATGATTTTCCTGATGAACTTTTGTTTTTTTGTTTTACCTACAAGCCGAATATATCTTCGTTTAGTAATATTACAAAATATGAAGCAAGGTAGTCACGAATCTGAAGTTTAATACAGGGATTACACACACACACACACACACACACACACACACACACACACACACACACACACACACACACACAAATAAGGCCATATGAACCTACACAATACCCACTTCCCTGTTATTTTCTTGCTCTATGATTATTAATATTTGTGTGCGTGCGCACACGTGCATGTGTGTAACCTGCTGTATGATTGAGATATTCCAATGTTTTAGCCTGAAGAGGACGGTTTTAGCTTGAAGAGTTCTACCCGGGTACCATCAGTGATGCTCATTTTGCCGATTATAAGAGAATGACAGAAAACGCCATTGACGCATACACACATGCTTGGACAGACAGAATATGTTAAGATGTATATCTTTCGAAAATGCTCTAAATAGACCTGCTCATTTATTTTTCATATTATTTTATTATACATATACGTTTACATTCATATTATTTTATAATACATATACATTACATACCTGTGATGTAGTTAAAAAAAAGTTATTGCCAATCGAAACCAAACTTGCACAGAAACATATGCTTAAGTTTTACTAAGACCCTGTTTACACTTGGTATTAAAATGTGTCTTGGGCGATCTGGTCACAACTGGACAGCGCTAATACAAGTGTAAACGACCTCCAAGACGCATTCACTCGAACCACTTGCCGAGGTGGACGCATTTGACCACATATCCTCCCCGACACGGCCGTAACAGGAAAATACATCATTATTACTGGACGCAGTGGTTGTCTTGGTAACAGCGCGACAAGCTAGAAAAAAAATGGGTGGAGTGCAAGAAAATAATGAAGGTATGCTGCAGGTTTAACATTTTAATACAACTGTGCGCGGAAACCTTCTAGCGGAAGTGATGTAGGCAGTAACAAAGTTTGAAGAAAAGTAGTCAGCTGGACACCTTGGACATGGGGGACACAGGTGTAAACGGCAACGTGCCTCAGCTGTCCATTTGTGACCTGAATGCTCAAGACGCATTTTAAAACCAAGTGTGAACAGGGCCTAAGAAACACTGGCAGCGATACTGTACAAACATGGACATGTCACAATTTGCTGCTTTTGCTGTACAGTACAGACTGCAAAAATGGATTTTTTTATGTAAGTGAAATACTTGGTGCTAATCAAATGTTCAAAACGTTTGTCGCTAACCATCTTCGGTTAGTTACAACTGCTTCATTTTACACTTGGAACTGCTATCGTTTGGAATATTCATATTCACTCTGACTGTACTGACCATATGATCATCATAAACCACTGCCAATGGGATTTTCACTCGCAAAGATATATACTACGTTTTGAATTAGAGCCAGTGCCAGAGCGCACTCTGTTACAGGATGATGAAGCTGATATTCAGTACAGCCTTTACTGTGTTTAAAAGCATTGGAGAAAAATTATGCTTAATTACTCCACTGAATAGCCATTCATTAACTGGATATTCAAATATTCAAATTAGGCAGAAGGAACATCCCTACTCGGTACATATTTCTTCCATCCATGAGCTATACGAATAATTGTCCACCATCGTACATCTACTTCCTACGTTTATTGCTTTCATGCTCCCAGCTTTCACTGCCTGCTGATGAAATCCATTCAGATTTGAGTCATTTGGTACATTTAAATACATCCATGTTCAATGCAAATACAAGGAGATGCTGCATTAACAGCTAATTCTTGCTATTCACAATGGAAATGGACCGTTTTTAGACAAACTCATATTATTGTTAATGAAACAACATTGCTGTTTATCAATATGGTGGATTCTGTGGAAGATAAGTTAGCGGTCAATGCGATGTGTAATTACAGTATAATTTTTGTCACAATAAGTCTTCTTATTCATTTACCAACATATCTGAGGAAAATGTTGATACTCCTGACAGGTTTGTCTTGTTTGTTTTGCAGTCTCTACACCTTTACATTGTTTTATATAAAATTATAGCCATATGATGGAAGCCATGGATGTATGAATGTAATTACAGTGTAATTTTAGTCATGTGGAGTCTTTTCATTGTAACTTACAAAACATATATGAGGAAAATGATATTTCTGATGTTTGTATTGCTTTTACATTGTGTAGAAGACAACACTTCACAGTCATATGCTAGCTAATTCAATCACAATAGTGATGCGAGTTAGCAGTCAATGTTATTAGTAATTATGGTGTAATTATTTTGCTTAGACATTTGCCAACATAGATGATTAAAAAAGGTCGATATTCCTAACAGGTTGGTCTTTTTATATAAAACACTTTATAGCAGACATCCCACCCTGTAAAAAAGTTACAGACTAAAGACTGGGGATCTTGCAGGGTCACTAATGCAAGACTGCAGCTAGATTCCTTTTGAGAATAATTCTGCTTTTATTATATTGCTGCTTCCTGTTTGGTTCTGGAGAGAGCTCACCTATTGGTTGTAAGACATTCCATGAACGAATGACACCTGTTCAGCTCACCTCAAACATGTCGTTTACAGTCATTTATCACACCATGGCCAAGAGAAAAGCCACTTTGTGGCGAGCATCACCGTCATTATTTTTGACCCTTATTAATAATTTTAGTAATAATTAGAAATCTTGCTCTAAAAGGCCTCTCAAACCACTCGGGATTCTCTTTCACTCTCTCCCTCTCTCGAAAAAAAAAAAAGATATCCGGGATATTGTATAGAATTTATGGGAGTCAGGGAGTCGCTATCAATATGCAGGAGACTCCTGGAATTTTGGGAGAAGTGGGATGTTTCTTATAACCGTGTGCCAGCATGATTAGTCACAAAAGCAATGCTTCTCAATATAGTGGAACCTTCCGAATTAGTCGATGCAATAGGTTATTACAATATAATGTTAGATATAAACAGTATACATAGTCTTTTTCTTATTGATCAACATATCTGAGAAAAATATTGATATGCCTGACAGTTTACAGTCTCTACACTTTTATATTGTTTACATGAAACACTTTACAGCCAGGTGCTAGCAAGGTCAAGGCTAAATCACCAGCCTCAGTGATTAGCTAGCTTCCATAATATTTCCCAGTCACCTTCCCACGTCAAAACACAAATTTGATACACTCGGACTCACTCTGACATGAGGTATTTGATATGAACAATTGGAGCGATGATTGAATCGTGGCTATTATCAGGGTTGTGCAAGTAGGTGCTGTGAACAGGATGCTGTTTCTATAAAGGCACATGTATATTACCCACTCTCTAATCATTTCAAGAATTATGAGGCAAAAAGTCTGAAATATGGGGGTGGGGAGGGGTAGAAGAGTGAGACAGCATCTGCAGTGAAAGGATGCTAATTGCAGATTGATTTGAAGGAGCGACGGTCCTATCTGCATTGCAGTGAAGTGTGTGGCTGGCACTTGTCTCTCCCTCTCTGTCTCTGATTAAGCATTGTGTGTGCTGTTTATTTAGCTAAACCACAGGCTAAATTTCAGGTTAAGTGAGCGACGAGGCTGGCTGTTGAGGAAAAGGGTCCCTCTCGTTTCACCATCCGGAACGAGGATGATTTAGAGGCGCAGACAGATGTTCTTGATGTACACAAGCTTGGAAATGAGAGCGTATTGATTGCTGTGCGGCATGAATTAGCTTTGTGACAATCATTGTGTCGTAATCTTGTGGAAAAATGTGGGTGTTCTGAAGTTATGTAGGAATTGGGTGCCCGTCTGTGCACTCCTGCACAAGCTGATGCAAAGCCTCCAGTGCTCCGAACGCCAAAGCTAATGTCTCATAATGGAATGTGATACTTGATTTATTTGCCATATATAAACAGCAACCTATATAGGTGGTTTCTTAAGTTAAAAAAAAAAAAAATCTAGTTCACGGTGAGTAAACTTGTCAAAGTATCTGAACACTGTAATATAATCAGGGAAGCTATATTGTACAGAGACGCCGAGTTGACATGGTGGTTATTTTTTTCATAACATGATGTGACCACAAATTAATATATTGAAGTAAAAAGTTAAGTTTCTTGTGGACACAATTTCATATATTAAGAAAAGTCAATTTTCTCGAAATCTGTTTATAGTTACCACAAGGTACTTATCTCATGGCCACTATTGCGATTTATTTACAAAGAGTGTAACTTGGAGAAATCAATTGAATTAGACCACTGTGGCTACAGGAACTTAAGCATGGAGATGATCGACATTACATTTTACTTCAGTCTTGGAATGATGCATAAAAACACACTGGAGTCACTGGCATTGGATATACCATTGGACTCCATCAGCTTAAGCAAATGTATAATTAACTGGAGTCCATGCACTGGCCACTTACATGATATTTCACAAAACATTACTCAATTCAGGACCAAATAATTATTATTTCATGGCCTCAAAATATGAACTTGTGGCCTCAACATTCAAAATTCCTGGCCATGTCGAATTGAAAACCACCAAGACCCCGAAAAGGCTCTATAATATTGTAACACTGGAAAATTTTAAATAACTAACTCAAGTTGATTTTGTTAAGTCTTATAAGCCCCGCCTCCCAAAGCTTGAAGGCAGAAGTTGCAGAATGTGGATGATAAAAAGGTTCCACTTTTAAATATGGGCTGCTGACCTCCAAAATCTCCATCAATGGGGAGGGGTTAATTACCACTTGTACATTTGAGATTTCACTAAACTATAGATCCAAAAATGCTTATCCATTTTAAAGAATGAAATTCGATTCAGTTTTATTTGCATGCCATTTTCAACAATCGTCACAATGCAGCTTCACAGAAAACTGATGTAGATTTACATCCCTAATGAACAAACCTGAGAGAAAATCTCCCTGAAACTGAAAGAGGACGAAACCAAACTTAAACAAGTATCTGCTCTCTTCTGAGTGGGATTATAAATCATTACAGAGTACAGGTGTAGACAGTGCTAAGTCTGCTGAAAAGATGTTCAGTATGAGCAGATATTGTGAATAAGACTCCAGGGATGAGCACAGGACAGTCTACAAATCTACAGTATACAGGTGAAATTATCCACACATGGCCATAAACTGTTTTTGGGGAGTGCAAATCATAAAGAATGTAATTGCGGTGTGCTTCCACCATAACGTACCAAAAACATGACGTCAGTTTTGAATTTATATACCATTGCAGTCCTAGTTTCAATATACTATTCTGAAGAGCGGCGATGTCAAGATGACATCAACAAAGCTCCAGCCAAAAGACACAATCATGGAGAGGCTGGAACACACATTAGCTGTCGTCATTTAATCTAAAAATAGGCTTCTTCCATTTATCCAGGCACCAACTCAGACAAATGGAGAAACTTGTGTTGGTCCAGTGGTATTTAGAGGAGAAGGTTCTGTTCTAGTGACCAGAAGGTAGAGAGTTTAAATCCCAGGGCTGTCAGAGACCATGTTATTCTCTTAATCATGCTACCTAATGCTAGACGGCTTAGCTCTCTGCTTGGACTGGATTATGTCTCACTTGTATGTTTTATTTAAGCATCTGCCACTTGAAGGAAGGATAATATTTAGGGGTTTGCACAAGTTTCCGTGAAAGAAGCCCACGCATGCATGTTATTTACTATACTGCTATAAGGTGTCAGTATGACTATCACGTTTATAAAGCAGAGGATCAACAGAAGACAAGACGGGGCATTAGAAACAAATGGAGGAAAAGAGAAAAGCTCTCGGTGAGGTATAAACCAGGCGTCTTAATGACTTTGTCAGAGACTGTGAGCGAGAGCGAGAGCTCGTCAGGGCCAGAAATGAGCTGCCATCGTAATCCAGCATGGCACGTCATTTGTGTGTCTCTTGAAATTCGCAGCTGAAAACAAGAGCAGCCAAGACCGCAAAGGTCATAATCCAATGGAATAAGCATTGTGCTGACCCACGAGAACAAATTTGCCGCTTCATCTTGCTCTCTCCTTTTGTTCTGAATGAGTTAATGCTTCGTGGCAGCTGGCATCAGCGAGCGTGGATTGTGTTCTACTGGTGGGAACCCAAAAGGACTTCGTGGCCAACTAATCAAGGGCCAAGTGGTGAGGAATACAATGAAAGAAACATCAAGAAAAAAGAAGCAGACGGTTCCTTGTGCCGTGTGTGGGAAAGCACGATTTACAAGTCTCTCATATAAGCTTCAAATTGAGCTTTGTTACAGGGCATTAAAGAAATTAACCACAAATCTCATTTATCTTGCCGTGTGGTCCTTTTTTATTGATCCTTTAAAAAAATGTAACGTATGCGACGTCATTAGCCGTCCTGTCTTAACACATAATCAATGTACACCTCCCAATCTCATAAGTGTGCATTAACCAGGTCATACATGTAGCACAAGAGAAAGTTTAAAGTAGTTGACGTCATAGCAAACTTTTGCTAGAAAACTGGAAAATATGGATGCTGAACATAAATTTTAATGATTAAGCGTTCATATTTAGCCAACTAGTAGCTAACCATTTAAGTATTTTATACAATGCATCTGCACAGTGGAAATTAAAACGATCCCAACGGTGCAGGAATATGAACTTTTCCCTCGGATGTGTTGGTAAAGTACTAAGAAAAGACTCTGTATTGCGGAACGTACACTTACACTTAGCATATCCATCCATCCATCCATTATGTATAGCACTTTATCCGTCTGGGTCGCGGGGAAGCTGGAGCCAATCCCAGCATCTTGGGGCGAGAGGCGGGGTACACC
>JAQQZR010000013.1:8569618-8584224 GCA_030068235.1 Notoglanidium macrostoma | reverse complement strand
CTCCACACAGAAAGGCACCCTGGGTGACCCGGGGCTCGAACCCAGGACCTTCTTGCTGTGAGGCGACAGTGCTAACCTTCACCACCGTGCCGCCCCCACTTAGCATATCTTGCTAACTAAATCATATTTAGTTTGTAGTCGTAAATTGTAGTAACTAAATCTTGCTAAGTATCGTAGCCTCCCCCATACAGAAAACCTTAAAACTCAACTCATGAATTTGGAGCTAATAGAATATTTTAACTTATGATGATGATGATGATGTGATTACGCAAAGATTCTACATGGCTCATCTATTTTGATAAAAATCTTAAACAAATTACCAATATGATTATAAAAGTTATAGCAGCTGTTATACAAAGTCTGGTCTGGTCAGCCGTCCTGTACATATAGAGGTAATTCAGAGTAATAGAACCTAATCAGAAAGCAGAAATATTTTACAAATTTAAGCTGTAAAATAAGCGCCACTGTTTGCATTTATAAACCACTTCATTGATCATGTTTTGCTGGTTCGCCTTGTGGATATTTAGTGCGTCTGATGTTGATTAAATCTGTTCTTCCTGTAAAAAAATGATCGAAATAGCTTCCGCTTAAATGTAAAGACACAGGCACAGCAGAACAAGACAAAAATAACAGCAATGGCAACATTTTCCTCAGACATGTTGGTAAATTGCTAAGAATAAACTTAGCATGTCTAGAATTACACTGCAATTACACTCGGCACCGACCACCGACTGAACCGCCATGGGTTCCGCCATATTGAGAAACGTCAACATTGCATTATAGCTCATTTCAGAGATGTTTGAAAATGTTGAGAGCCACAAGATTACACTTGTAATATGGAATCTTCTCATGAACACAACTCTTATTTTGTTTGCTGAATTTGAATGTCGGTCTATTTTTTTTTTTGCCAATGCCTTGTGGGTAATTCCTGCTCCTTATGTCGACGCAGTCTCTCCAGTCACCCATGACTGGTTAAACCTCCATCACATCTTCATCATCTCAAGTGAAGTGGAGAAGGGAAGTCGGCATGGGTGTGTGAAAGCACCATCATGGAATGACGCACTTGATTTTAGGAATTGAAGAATGAATCGAACGGCGCTGCATTGGTTTCATTTTTTTCCATTTCACTCCATTCACACAAGCCATCATGACTGCATTTAGCCTTTAATTCACATTCAAAAGTTCTCAAACACATGACAGGGTCCTAATAGACAAGTCATGCTTTAACAGATGATTGTGCTCTACAACACCGAAGTTTGCTGTCATAAAGTGAGTTTTATTAAGGGCTTTCATTGACTGTCGTTATGCCCTACAGTGAGATCTGTACAGACCCCTGATGAGTAGATTGTCTTTTCTCAGCAGGATGTCGCGTTTCTCACCAAAGGGCAGTAATTGAAACCATTACCTCATACATTTGGTTATTCATGTTGGCTAATGTGATGAACAGAAAGTCTAGAGTCTCATTCGCTCTCTCTCTCTCTCTCTCTCTCTCTCGCTCTCTCTCTCTCGCTTGCTCTCTGTCTGGTGTCATTTGTTGTAGATTACTTTAACATCCCTAATATAACGAAATGGATTTTAACTTTCTATGGCGTGTGACATCTTTCGGCACAAGTAAATCCTTCAACAGCAGAAACTTCTTGTACCAAATATTGAGTTCTCTCAAACAGCAAAATGACTTGTATTTGTATTACACCATCAGTGTCCATTAAGGCATTGCCTAACGATGATATGCTCGTATTAAAAGCTTTGGCGAAGACGAGTTTTTTTTAAAAGTAGGAGTCTTTTTCAAAGTAGGAGGCCGACGGTCCCCACTGTGTTCGCAGGAGCTGCTAATGCTCTTACACAATCGTTGATTTGGCCTCGCTATTCATTTCTCTAGGTCGTGATGCCGCTCTAAAAGCTCGTCGGAAAACCTGTGGGTGTGAGATTGAAGAAAAATAACTCAATATCTAACTTTGCTGAATGGAGAAGGCTGAAAAGTTAATCCAACTCATGACCCAGTGAGTAATCCTTTTTTGCCTTTTAAACCAGCTATATTTAAACACCCAGGTCTTGTAGGTAGACTTGTGTAACCACAGTTGATCAGTCAAATGCCAAATGCAAAATACAGAAGTCTATATAACAAGCTGTAGCAACAACAGTTTAGTCAAGCGTTGTGCGATTAAAGTCATTAGACAAACCACAGTATATGCTTAAAAAAAAAAAAAAAACACACTTAAAGTAGCTGCCATAATGCAAAATGGACAGGTTTATGGACATATGCTAGATAAAATCTCTCTGTTCAGCTGACTCTCAACACTGTCCATATTCAGGGTTGAAGTACACACGCACAGTGAGGATTTAATACTGAAATTGCACACATCTATATTCATACCTTGGATGTATCTACAGACTTGAGCACAATTCTGAAGTTACGCAGAGGTTACACATGTGGGGCGCACGTCTCAGTTACATTCGAGTCCGTCCTTGGCCTTAAGCCCATTTCTTGTGCAGTGCCATCTGGAGCGAGAAGCAGTATAAAGTGCACTGTTACAGTTTGATGTAACCACAATAAGAAGATGCGCTGGATCAAGTCCTATTTTACGAGTTGCCAAATAATGAAGGAGGCAGCCATTATTTTGGTTAAAATAAACACATTTCCAGTGATGAATATAATAACTTGTGGGCAAATTATTAATTTATTAGATGTTTATTTCAGCGCTCGCCATCTTCTCATTTTTAGAGCATCGTGCAATTCCTTGTTATATCTTTATAACAAAAGGATTCCATTATAAAAAAATTTTTGGTCCGCATTTGCTATCCTCATTTTATTTTTTTATTTTCTGGACTTAAAAGCAGTCAAGAAAAACCTGGTTGAAGGTGTCAACTACATGCAGGCGAGCTGGATAACCTGAACGCTGGATCCGGTAAATCATCTTAAACTTGTGCATAACCTGACTCTGTATACCTGTACATACGGAGAGAACTTGTGGACTCGAATCAACAGCTCTGAATTCACCACAAAGTTAGCTTGCTTGAGTTTGCTGTAAATGTTGATGTTGACCCTAATTGCTGGAAACAATTTTACTGCCTAAGAAAATCTATCTAACTTCTGTTTATAGTAACACATATCACAATTACCGGTCAGTGAAATTGCGAACACATGCTTTATTGGCGCATTGTCTTTGACAGTCAGTACTGTTTAAACAAAAAGACAAAAGGAGGCCATTTAATTTCCCTCTATTTTCACTCCATGACCTAAAGACAGGCTGAAAACGGCACATTTCTTTTCTAAGATTTCTTTCCATCGGGAATCATCTGTAAATACACAAAGCCTTCACAAAGGTAAGCGAAGATGACTTTTTTTCCCAGCTTACTTTTTTCGAGCTAATTTCCAATTGGGAGAATGTTGAGCAAAAATGGCTACTTTAATGTTTAATTACAAAACCATCCCCAGACTACATGTACACTGGCCATTTCATCTTTCAGCAACAGTGTCAGTGGCCAGAACATCTGGTGAGACAATGTAGTTTCTTATATTGTTTACTCTGGACACACTGTATGCCGCAAAGCTGTTTCCCAGGATCCTGTTCCTTTAGTATCCTTATGCAGTAAATTTTAGCATTTTAATCCCTTCTGAACACACACCAAAACACTAATATAGGCAAAAAGAGTTGAAATGTGTAGGAATGTGTTACCGTGTAATTATAAGCCATTTTAGGTTTTTCAGCAGGGTGGAAGATAGATCTCACACACTCACACTGACTGACAGGCTGATTGTATTTACTGCAAAAAATAATACAATTCAAACCCCACTGCCACACAATTATTCCTAATTATTGGCATTAGCACAGCTGACAGTGGAGTCGGTGAACAGAAAAGGTTAAGGCTAAAGAATATTCATGATCTTGTAATGGGGAAAATGTTTATTGCTTTTTTTTTTTTTTTTCCTTTGTCTAGCCATACAGTTGAACAAAGTTCAAACCATTACCACTAGACTGTTACAGCACTGTCGGATTCTCGATTCAAATGTTTTTAGCACGATGCTAGCAATAGTGCATCTTCCTGCATTATTTTATTACTTCTAATACTTCTAGCTAATGTACAGATAAATGAGGCCTATCAAATACACTCTTTATTTTTATACGTTATATGACGTTGGGATATTCAGTGCAAAGTTAGCGCCAAGTTAACGACAGCATGCCTTCTCATACTAGTTTGTTACAAGCTTATGCTATAGATTACTAGCTTTATTTGTATAGTACAGTTATAAAGTGAGGCTTTGTGAAAGTTTCTAATGCATGTACATAAAGTACCTTTCAACCTGCTCTGTTAGCATTATTAGCTTGTTAACTGTTCTGTTTTAGCTGCACTGGGAATGTAGGCTGATGTGCCAGATTTGAGTTAGCGGATTTATTACCATGGCAAGTAGAATAATATATAAAATCGTAACATCTATGCTTGCAAGCCAAACATATTTGAAATGTTTAATCTTAACCTCAGACATCACAAAGCAAACCACTAAATCCTGTCTCAAACACATGCTATCCCCTGGCAACGATTTAACAAACCTGTAACACTCAAACAAAGGTTGCAAATCATACATTCTTAATTTTTGCCAATCTCTAAAGCCTCAATCAGCATGCGCTATAAATGCCAGCCTGCTTTTCAGTCCTGCAACAACACAAGCTCGCCAACAGCAACAAAGTAGCAAATAAAACTTTTTAGTGGTTAAGCTCAACACGCTCTTTAATAGCAAGCCAAGAGCTAGCGCTGGCACGGTTTTCGGAAGTTTCTGATCGAAGTGACCTCAACTGCACCAGCGTGAAGTCCGCAACCGGTGCAGTTCCCTCCAAATCGACTGCCATTAAATATTCCCTCATACCCTCTGTCCAAATGGACCTAGTGAACCCTCTGGGCTAATACTAGCATGCTAATACCCACTAGTGGTTTTGGGAGCACTCTCAAGTGTTACACACTTGTTTCTCCCTCCTTCGTTCGGACGTTGGGTTCGGCCAAACCGCCATGAGGTCAGTCCAAACAATTCTGTTTTGCTTAGTTACCGTGTCTGTTAGTGCTGTTTGGAAGAGTCACTCATTCCCTTCGGTGGGAGCATGCTGGGAAAATGACAGTCTGCAGGAGGTCACGGTCCAAGGTGTGGACGTGTGTATACGTATCCATTTCAAAATATCCCTACTTTTAAAGTCGTTATGGAGCGGAAAAGCCTGACCACATTGTGATGATCTAATCAGTGAAAATATATTTAGCATTGCACTATTGTTATTATCATATTAGCAGCATCATTATCATTATCCAGAACTCTGTTGTACTAATGAAAATGATAGTCACTCGCTCCATTTCAACTGAAAGTAGCCTATCAGCGTGTTTCATTCATGAGATCATATTTGTGTTGGATTATCAAGGCAAGCCGAGGGAAACAGGAGGCAATGTTAAGTTCAATAACTGAAGCTAACAAGATGAGCAGATGAATCTAAAATGATTGATCACTAGCCCATCCGTACTCAATGCCAGACTCGCCTATACTCACCTGTACTATTGAGTATGAAGGTATATGGTCATATCGTTCAAGCGACGTCTCATCATCAAATTATTGTCAAGGAACAAGAAGTGGTAAAAATGATCATCTGAAACACCGCCTCTGTCTAAAACTGTGCTTTTTATTACTTCTTATTTTCTTTGGGTTCTTTGGTTCCTTAAGGGTTCCGTGCCTGTACCCTAAATCAGAGGGTTTTTCTTTCAGAGAGTGTTCCAAGAAAATTTATTTCAGAAGTTAAAACAAAAACAAGCATTTAAAGAACCCTTGAGGAACTCTTTGTCCAAGAGTGTACACCATTGGGACACTCTAATTGCCTGCATTATGGGTTTTCATGAACAAACTAAAATTATGCCCATAATGGCCAAACCCAACAACCAGTGCACCATGTAGAGGATACTGAACACTCTTAAGGTTAACCCAGGACTCTTAAGGATGTTCAAAGACGTATCTCGGGAGAAAACTGTGTAGGTCAGTGTAAAACCATACGAGGTGTTTCCTTATCTTCCAACTAGACCCTGTGATGAACCTTGAGTTGGTTAAAGCGGTTAAAGGTCTGGGCTACTGATCACGAGGGCAGGAGTGCAAATTCCAGCTCTGCCTAGTTGCCAAACTGTTGGATCGTTAGGGGAAAGCCCTTAAATTTCTCTGCCTGAGGGACACTATTCATGGTGGACCCATGGACTCCAGAGAACCCAGACGAGTCATGTGCAAATAAGGGGAGAATCTCCCAAGCTCCTCATAGATAGCAACTCGAACTCATGATCAAACTGGGAAGAAATGCAACCTGCTGCATCACCAAGACAGGTTATGATAAAGGACAAAATGTCATTTTACCTACACACACACACACACACACACACACACACACACACACACACACACACACACACACACACACATCCTCACCTGAATTAGCTGGGCGACAAACTAATCCAGTCCATAATTTTTACTGTTCATCATCATTGAAGAATAACATTTGATTACTTCTGCTTTTTATACAGTACAGGTGCTTGCTGTGGTGAACCATTAAAATGGAAAGATCCAGATGGCAGATAGTGTTCCTTGTCCAAAATGTTTCCACCCTCGGGAAAAAAGCCAGCACTCCAACTCTGACTGTTATGGCATTTTCATTAGTTTAGTTTATTACTTTGTACAGTCTGACATGGGTAAATGTGCCACAACTCATGCTCACACAGCACATTAAAAATGGATGAGGAAAACAGGAATGTTTAAGGGACCTGGGAGAATAGCCGAGCTGTTGAACACCTGTTCAGTCTGCTAGTGGGAAGATTTAAGAATATCTAGCGTGTGTGTTTTCAGACAGCGTGGGGGCCGTTTGGAGAATAGTGTTATTGTGGCACCGTGTGACTGTGAGAAATGACTGGAGAAGGAAAAAAAAAAAATAGAGGGTCATTAGGCAGAGGGAAAGGGACACGAATTGCCCACAGCATGCGTTTCAGATTCCTCTACTGTGTTTTACGGAAGCGACACATGAAGCCAAAGCTAAGCTGTTGTTGATGGTTTGCCAGCACAGTTCAAAACCAGTACCAACATAAATGCTAATAAGGTATATTCATTTTTTTTAAGCTGTGGTATGTAACTTTACGTTTAAAAATTAAAACTAAATTCTAAATGACAGATGCCCATCCAGATTTGTAATTTTTTATAAATTTCTGGATAACTGCATAAGACAATATCATGATCATTAAAACAACAGTATAATATAATATAATATAATTAATTCTCATTCGTGCATCTGGATTTCCATGCTGCTTTGTATAAATAAAATGTAATTCATTTGAACTCATTCCACATAAAAAAATAATCACCGTCTCAAGGCAAGGACATTATTTTTATTACACGATGAGAAAATCAAATAGGGATGAATTCTGTCTTGCTGTACAAACCTTCCACCCATGCCATACAAATCCAAATCCTATCATCCAGATTGATGGGTAGAACCAGAAGTTCCCTGAAAAGTGTGCACTATACAAAACACACATATACCCCCCAAAAAAATAAAAAATAAAAATAAATAAATAAATACAGCCAGCACTGCATAGTCATTAATTTCAATGCCATGAGATAGCTTTTTTGGAATAACATGGAGAAAACTGGATCCAAGGGATCAGCAAGAATTGCACGAGAAAGCAGGATTAACCAGAATGAGATACAGATGCCATAGAAAATCGTTCTCGTCTGTCAGCAGGTCCTGTATTCTGCCTCAATGTGACAGTCGAATCAGAATCATAATCATACTCATAATCAGAACAATACTGTGCTTAGTCACTAAGATGTAATTACAGACTCTTTGTTGCGGAGCATCCAATAAGATCGGTCATGCTCCTTAATGGTCAGAGCACTGGCAGCAGACGTTCATAATCCAACCAACCGGGCCAGTGGTGTAGTTTGAACCCCCCTGAAATATTTTATGACAGTTTCAAATGTTTATTCATGGGTGGTTAATATGACCCACATACAGCACAACTGAATAACATTAGATTGCGCAATAATTTGTGCTGTAGTGTTCTTAGAATGTCAGTGTCAAGCAAACACTTCGTTCACTTTGTTAACTCTATTCATTCATTGGCCACCAGACACTATGCTGATTAACCAATCAGTATCATATCTGGGTTTATAAGTATTACCATCATGCAAACTTTTTCAGTGGAACGCTCATAAATGTATCATACTTCCTACACATATTAACAAAGTATTGAATTGATTTAGTGATTTTATCTAGCTTTTAGCATTTAGACCGTGACTAAGGAATTAATAAAAATTAAGAGTACTAGTGTTAAGAAATGTGAGGCACAAATTAATTATGCAAGAACGCTTGCAGGGTTTATATGCTTTGGGTGATAAATGTATTCAAATGATTGTCCAAATCATATGGTTACTATATTGGCAAATCATTCTTTACTGCTCACGTTTTTATTTTTATTTTTTAAAGAGTTGGATGACTGTAGCCTAAATAAGTAGAAACTTCTACTTTTCTACCTCAAGAAAACGAGCAAAAATGACACTACTCACTGAACGCTTTAATAGGAACACCTGTACACCTGCTCATTCGTGCAATTATCCAATCTGTCAGTCATGTGGCAGCAGCACAGTGCATAAACTCATGCAGAAACAGGTCAAGAGCTTCAGTTAATTCATATTAAACATTAGAATGAGGGGAAATAAATGTGATCTCCAGTGACTTTGACCATGGTATTTTGGTTGGTGCAGGCTGGTGTGAGTATTTCAGAAACTGCTGATCTCCTGGGATTTGGGAAGAATTTGCACAGAATGGTGCGAAAAGCAAATAATATCCAGTGAGCAATGGAAATGTCTTGTAGATGAGAGAGGAGAATATCCAGACTGGTTTCTGCTGACAGGAAGGCTATGGTGACACAGATAACCACTCTTTACAACCATGTTGAGCATAAAGGCATCTCAGAATGCACAACACGTTGAAAATTGTGGTGGAACAGCAACATCGCATTCCACTCCTTTAAGCTAGAAACAAGAATCTGAAGCTACAGAGGGCGCAGGATCATTGAAACTGGGCAAACCAAGCTGGGAAATCTTTTCTAATAGAAAAGTGAATATTTTATAGAAATAAAGGAATGACTGAATAAAAAGTGATTTTTTCGATTTTCAGTTTGTATACAAATATTACAATGGTTTTAACGAGCATTCATTTCATTACTTTAATGTTTTATCAGCGTACTGAATTAGACTGCAAACACATTCTCTATAAAATGTTGCATTAAATTAAATTGACGAATTTATGGCACAATAAACACCCTGTAAATATGCGATAAAGTAATGCCTCAAGACTGTTACACATCCGTTTTTTAAAAGCAGTAAATATTAAACAACCACATGTGATATTCCATCCGTATTGGAAAAAAGCAGTATAAACAGAGACTATAATTTCACCAATTCTGTGGATGATGTCGTATTTGCCTTAGTTTTGATTTCCCGCTGTGACCTTGGAGCGATCGTATTCTGCTGTGGTCAACGTCTGCGCCAAACTGCTTATTTTTCAATCTTATGTTGATGACGGCTCGTCATAGATGGCACCAAATCTGATTTCATGAAATCCGAATCCCAGTTTAAGGTCATGGCACTGTCAGTCTTTTCCAGCCTTCTTCAAGTTGGATCAGTTCAGGACGTTCTGATGAAACATATGCAGAAAATAGATTTGCTTGGAGGAGAAATCTGTTTATCTACCGTTTGAGGTTGTAGTTCAGATTCAAAATTACGTTGCAGGTGCAATCCCATTAACAGGTTGCTTGATTCATGTCCATACCACTCTTAAAACCAGAACAAGCGTTGGAAATCGTTGTAGCATCACATATACAAACTTAAATAAGAAATAAAACGTGAGGTGGTGTGATGCAGCCCAGGTTGAGTTCTAGTTTCTGTTACCACCCTGAAGTTGATTAAATTCTAATATAGGCATGTCATGAGGTGTTTTTTTTGTTTTGTTTTGTTCTTATACCACAACAATTTGCCAAGTGCAACTTTTAATTAATAAAAAAATATGACTGACTGTTACAAAATACTGGAGCCTCCTTCCGAAAATGCATAGCACATATAAACTTTGCTAACTGATACGAGTGTGTTTAAATGAGCCAATAGATAAAGTGCTGTCTGAAGCACTTTTGGCGATTTTTTGACGTATCCATTTGTTTTTCTCACTTGCACCCAAGCTACAATTTCCTTAATTGGGTGATAAAAATTCATCATTTGGTGCTATTCTGAAAAGATCGACTTTTTGCTGAGTTTTGGAAGTACTCCATTGTCAAGGGGAAAATGCATTCTGCTTGCTTCTCATAGAATTACATGGGGGTACGTTTATATATAGTATACAGTTTACTCCAAAAGTATTGGAACGGAAAGGCCAATGCTTTCATTTCTGAAATACACTGAATACATTTGGGTTTGAGATCAAAAGATGAACATGAGCTGAAAATTTCAGCTTTCATTTCTTGATTTTTTTTTTTTACATTGAGATATAAACATGGCGGCACGGTGGTGCAGTGGTTAGCACTGTCGCCTGACAGCAAGAAGGTCCTGGGTTTGATCCCCGGGTCACCCAGGGTGCCTTTCTGTGTGGAGTTTGCAGGTTCTCCCTGTGCATGCGTGGGTCTCCTCCGGGTGCTTCGGTTTCTCACACATTCCAAAGACATGCAGATTAGGTCAACTGGCTACTCTAAATTGCCCATAGGTGTGAATGCCAATAGGTTGTTTGTCTGTGTTGGCCCTGTGGTGGACTGGCGACCTGCCCAGGGTGTACCCCGCCTCTCGCCCGAAGATGCTGGGACTGGCTCCAGCTTCCCGCGACCCAGACGGATAAAGCGCTATACATAATGGATGGATATAAACAACCTTTTGTTTAAATCTACCCACTGTGTCAGAAATATTGGAACATGAGATTGACCAGTGTTTCTCTTTACCCAGGTGCCCTGTCTGATTGATTGTTTACATAATTAATAGCTCTGAATGTCTACTCTTTGTTTGAGTCCTTGGTTTTTACCTGTGAAGACCGCATTTGTTGTTAAAAAGATAAACCAGCATGAAGACCAGAGAGCTGTCTATAGGAGAAAAGCATGTCATTCTGAAGCTGAGAAAAGAGGCGGAAATCAATCCGAGCTCTTGCACAACCAATAGGCATAACCAATGCAACAATTTGGGATGTCCTAATACAAAAAAAAGAAACCACTGGTATACTAATAACCAGACATCGAACATGTTGGCCCAGGAAAGCGGCAGCAGTTGATGACAGAAACATTGTGAGAGCTGCAAAGACCCCAAAACAACAGTCAGTAACCTCACCAGCAACCTCCACAGGGCAGGGGTGAAGGCATCACAATCCAACTTTGAGAGTAGAAATATAGAGGTCATACCACAAGATGCAAACCACTCATCAGCAGTAAGAATCAGTATTGAAATTTATAAAGAAACACTGAGATGAGCCACAACACTTATGGAACCAAGCTTAACCTCTACCAAAGTGATGGAAAAAGGCCAAAGTGTGGAGAACGAAAGGATCTGCTGATGATCCAAAACATATCAGCTCAAGCACAGTGAAGGTAGTGTCATGTCAATGTGTAAAATATTTTCTGAATATATTTCCTGCAGGCAATACTTAATGCATGTGTACAAAACTAAAATAATAAAAACATTAAGTTAATCTGAAGAATTCGGTTTTTGGAACAGTAATCAAGTCGGCTGAGCTACACGAATAAGCGCTAAATGCCTGAAGGGGAAATGCTGCGTGTCAAATAAATATGAAAAATTGGATGCAATTATGGTTTGCACTGACATAATTCATGTGACATCATTTCATAGTTTCCCTCCTCTGAAATTGCTGAACAGTATCGTTTAACAGGAACTGAAAGTTTTCCCACGTGCGTGTCCTTTCCGCCAGCTGTGCCGGATTCTCTGAGCATTTTTCGGGGTGTTTCTCACAATTACTCTAAAAAACAGAGGAGATCTTAAGAGCAGCATTTATCATAAGCTTGATATTATAAGGAAAAAAATTCCCTATTTCAGTATTATTTTTATTTAATTTAAGGTTCCAGCTTCGAAATCTTTTTTCTTTCATTTTGAGGTTTTCAGCTTCACACAGCATAAAGTATTTGCTTTAGAAATTATTACTTTTTCCCCATATGCTTTTGCGTTTTTTGAAATTCAACAGCCCAGCACTGAAGGCGACCACAGCGGCCGCTCACTCAGCAGTTTTATAACTCGTATATAATTTTCATAGTTATTGTGCAGGGATCAGTCTATCGTTTTCTCAGAAATAAAAAATAAATAAATAAAATCTCATGTGAACGCAGGAACTGCGACCACCCAAACAAAGCATCTATGGTGGATTTTGAAATTGGCAGAAAGCATGTAGATGATGTTAAAGACTTTTATGAGAGATTGTGGTCTTGTTAGCATTCCTGTAGGGCACTCGACAATGTGCCTGTACCATGTTTTGGGAAAACTGGTGGAAAATGAAATGGGGATGTAGAATGTGAGGAAAGTATACTCAAAGGAAACTTAAAATGTCAAAAATGTGTTGTTTCTTAACATCCAATGAAGTCCCCAGTCTTGGCACAGAAATTCCTACAGATATTGGTGTTTTCCTGATTTAACAAACAGCACTCGTAACTCAAAATAAAGTCCTCTAATAAGCGTCATTTGTGCTGGTTCAGGGAAAATACCATTTCCAACACAAAGGTCCCTGAATTAGCCACAGAAGCTGTTCTGGAGACTGAGAACAGTCTTTTCCTTTTTGCAAGTCAGACTTAATGCACTGGTTTTACTGATGTATTTTAAGGAGACTTTAATGCAAAATATTTTTTTTAAATAAATGAAATTTTTTTACTAGGATAGATTCTTTGAATAACAGTTCCACTCTAAAGGGTTCTTTGATTTGCCATTAGCCCTTAAGATAGGGGGTGGCGCTGGGTGACCATGACCAGCCTTGAAATTTCATTAACTACCCCAATGACCACCCCAGAACTAATAGGTCTTTGTTAAACATGAAGCAATAGCCTGCCTTATCAGTTTTCACTTCAGAAATGGTTCCAAGTAGACCCCTTTAAAAAACGAAGCACCTTTTATGATGGGCCAGAGATAAAGGGTGGCAGTGGGTGGCTGTAGCCAGCCTTGGAGTATTATTTCAGATAGGGTTCCAAGCAGAACCCCTTTGGGAAGCAAGCACCACTTTGCTACAGGTTACAAGGTTGCACTGCGGGACTGGGGTCACCCCAGATTATTTTAGAGTGGGTTCCAAGTCAAAGCCCTTTAGGAAGCTAAGAACCCTTGTTTACAAGGGTGAAGCTGCTGTGGCCTGACTTGAAATATCATTGGCCACCCCACTGGCCACCCCAGATTTAACAGGTCATTTTTTAATTTGAATTTGGGGAACAAGTACCATTTATCATGATGCATTCTTCAACCATCATGTGATTCCTGGCAACTTGTTTGGTGGGTTTTTTGTGTATTTATGTATTTTTGTTTGGATAGGATTGGTCCATTTTGTGCGCAGTTAGTTTGGGTTTGCTTATTCTGCTATTTATTTTTTTTTAAAGTTTCAACAATGTCAGTAGATGAAGGACACATCTAAACACTACTTTCATTGCGGGAGATGCAAGAGAATGTCATCTTCCCTGTAAAAGCAATTATGCTTTAGTCGATTCTAATTCAATCCTTATATAAGGATTGAATTTACACAACATTTTGCAGTAGACCGTTCAGGATTGTGTCATGTCAAGGCATGTACGACGGGTATAAGGCTTGTGACAACCATGTAGAATTAGGAGTTTCCAGATTCAATTGGCAGTTGAATCCAATCCAAGCTTGGACCTGGCCAATTCATTACAAAGCATCTCAAACTATGCTTAAATATAAACTAAATAATACATCATTGTTTGTTTCTCAACTGAGCTACACATCCTTTATTGGCTCTTTTGGGCATCCAGGTAGGAGCTAAACAGTACAGAATGTTATATTCTTAGTTAATAAGGATTCTATCTACTGTATACCAGGGCAAGGACAGAACATACCAAAATCTGTAGGACAGGGGATGCTCCAGGGTCAGAGTCGGGTACCTGTGCCTTAAATGATGCTTTGTTTTATGTTTTTGTGGGAACCTTGGGTGGAACCCTACAACAAATGGTTTCTTCAGACACTAAAACCTACTTTTTTGAAGATTGTAATTTAACCTGGAACATAAATGGTGGATAAGAAGAGAGAACTGTAAAATGGTTGCTTTTGAGTTCAAGCTCTGCCAGGTGGCTCTAGACTTGTGTGATTGGCACCAGGTTAGGTGCATCGGTAGCATTTAAGAAAGAGGTGAAGGTGTAAACTTTTTGCACATTTTAGGTAGTGGTAGCTCAATAGTTCAGGTTTTGTGAAAAGAAAGGAATTCAAATCCCAGGGATACCACAGGGCTGCTCTATGGCAAGACCCTTGACTGTCTGGACTTTACACTTGTAGTATTCTTGTGTAAATACAGTAGCTAATAGGATAAAAATCATCAAACAAATGAATTAAGATCCAGTGGAACATCACTTTCCCT
>JAQQZR010000013.1:8545168-8566708 GCA_030068235.1 Notoglanidium macrostoma | reverse complement strand
CCCAAAAATAAACAAACTAGTCACCCGTCACTCATTTTAAACTCGAATGCTCACCCACATGAAACCCCCTTCCATCTGCGTGACTTATCCATCCTGAGGGATTCCAATCCCAATGCACACATCTAGTCTCAACCAGATGGGATGGGATTCTTGCAAGGAAAGCGTTTTATACATTCAAATCTGTATTTGTAGCTGCTTAGAACACATTATCAGTATACATTATTTTTGTGCAACAGCATGGTTTGGAGTGTGTTATTCCACTTATGCCGCAATGATTTGCCAATGGTTACAAGGTTTGATTTGTTAATGAACGACATGTCGCACATTTTAAAGGTTTATAGTTCGATTTAATGTTGTGAAACGTCCGTTAGACGAGTTAGTTTCTGATCTCACCTACGTTATAGCTGCAATAAACATTCTTTCCTCTCTTACAAACCTCTCACTCTCTCTCACACACAAACCCAAAGTGCAGCTTTTCATTTTACTAAGAAAAAGGAGGAAACAAAAATCAGTATCGAGACCCAGAGTGCTCCCAGAGTGAAAAAAGGAAAAAAACAAAAAACACCCACCTGTGCTGTTGTACTAAAATAATGCACACCTTCTGACCAATCAGAAAGAAGCAAATAATGCATTCACTTTCAGTTACGTAACTAATTTCAACAATCATGTATCGTTACTATGACGACAAAATCAGTTGCAAATCAGGCTCAGTGGGGCCTTTATCCAATTTAATATTACTACAATCATTATGCTATATTATCTATACTTCATGCATTGCTAGGATCTTGCATCCAAATCTCTAATGGTAAAGCATTCAACCTTTTTCACCTCATGGGTGGCTTGAAGGAGGAGTTGACTTTTTATACCAGCCAATTGACCAAAGTCAAGTCTGACTTTTAAATATCTCAGTCTTGGATCTTGGTTTTGCGATGTGTGTAGTGGAAACCCTGTTATTGCCTCAAATATAAAGCCAGCTTTCTGATGTATATAACCTACCCACTGGTAAGAGTAAGAAGAGTGAAACTGAGAAGTCTGAGATTCATATATAGCTGAATATTGGACAGAATCCAAACCACATCGACTTCACCACTCTCCTCATTCCATTCCATGGCACTTAAACATATAGTTTTGTCTGGAGATTTCTCAGTTCGTTTTATTTTCTTTGGCATTTAGGTTCCCATAATTCCTAATTTAAAATGGCCACCCAGCTTGGGATACGTTTCTTTCCTCCTCTACATCCTGGATGGGACACTAGTCCATCGCAGGGCTCCAAGTATACAAACGTTCATACCTAGGGGTAATTTAGCATGGCCATTTCACCTGCCGGGCATGTTTTTCAAGAAAACCGATATGGTAACTCTGCAAGAGTAACCTGAGCTCAGGATCGAACTGAAAACCCTGGAGCTGTGAGATGGGATGGCTACCTGCTGCACCACTGTTCTGTCCAATTATATAGTTGACAGCAAATAACTCATGAATTAAGAGGAAAAACAAAATACCAAGAAACACAAAGGAAAGAAGCCATGTTTATCTTGTGGTGGTGTAATCCAAACAACCAGCAAAATATTACTGTGCTGTAGTGGAATAATAATGGTTTTAATTTTAGAAATGCATAAAAATAAAACGGTATAATAGAAATTATTCAGCATTCTTTTTTCAATAATCTTCAACCGAAAGAACATTAAAGCTGGTTGTTTTCACAACTGGGCTGCTAGACTTAAATATTGCTCTTGGACTATTTCAGCAACTGAGGTTTTAATATTTGTTTAACAATTAAGATATTTTGATAAAATATACTTATATGCCCATGTAGTGGAACTAATGATCTTTATAACTGGTTTATGCACTATATCCAATTTCACAGAGTGCACATTTATAGCCTTACTACATACAACAGTGTTTTTGTTAGAGAAATCAAAACCTGACCATGAAACTGGCAGAAACTTAACTCAAAAAAGCATACTTGAGTACATTGATTATCAAGGTGGTGCCTATGCATAAAGTGGCCATTTTTAAGCTTATGTAAAACAGGAGACTAGATTTGTGTGTCAAATTAGTGGACCATTTTTACAGCTTTGGAAGTCCACAAATATCAATGACTGATGTAGGGGAGCATTTAGTAAAAATGACAGCTGTCAAAATAGTCTCTTCTGCAGGATTTCAATGAATGAAAAATAAAACAATGCTATATAATCAAACGGTTTCCACTGTAATTCCCAGAAGTGTAGGTGTTGTATAGCGAGTATTTAGTCCATAATCAGCAGAATAAATTATACTCAATGGATGGCTAATTACACTTTAAACAGCATTCTGGTGGATCTTTGCATAAAATAGAGCTCTATGCATAAAACAATCTATATCAATATATGCTCTGACTGTGAACATATTATTTCTAACTAATGCTGATTTGATTTCTCCCTGGAGCTTGACGGCTTTTCTGTAAAACCAACAGTCAGTGACAGTTAGGAAATTTGGTGTAACCTTAGATTTTGGTTCTAGCATTTAATTTTCCTGTAACTAACGCCTCTTAATCCGTTTATTGTCTGAGAAACATCCAAATAAGAAATATGTTAACCCCGTGATGCTGAAAAACCACCGAAACTTTAATTCAGCCTTTTCCAAGCTACACTGCTTGCCTATTTACTAGAAAGTCCTGCTCATGACGTTTAAGGCTCTGAACGGTTAAAGATCCTGTGCATCTTGGTGATCTCATAAAGCAGTATAGCCCATTACAAACGCGTCACTCAGCTGAGGCAGGATTACCAAAGAACATTAGGAATGCTAGTGCAGAAACTATTCAAGTAAAGAGTTAAACTTAGCTAGTTTTTTTTGTTTGTTTTAAAAAAAATAAAAAAATAAAAAAAAACCATGCACAAAAATAAATCCCAGATTTATTAGTAATGCTCGTAAGACCTAATAAGACCAGACTTGGGCAATTCTGCTTTAAATAAGGATAAACCTTTGTTGGTTTGTGCTAATGTATTTTAAAAAGATCCAGGAGAAAAATTATTCATATTGCAGTTTATATAATGAATGAACGAAAATGCAATTAATTACTTGGAATCAATTAAAATGCATCTGAACTCATGATTCATCACATTAAAAAAGACTGAGATCACTATTACAAATACACAAGCATGGATCAAAAAGGTCATTAAAAAAAAAAGTGCTTAGCCTTTCCTCCCCAAGGTGTAACACCGAGATTCTTTCTTGTTGGCTTGAGGCTGATGAATGCATTTGGAACAAGTATGTATTCGCAGGTGCAGTGCTGCGAATCAATCATATTATGAGGTAATGCTGTATAAAACGGAAAGAAATACAAATTCTCGTCCTCTTTCTCACACATGCACACACACACACACACAAGCTCCGATTCCGTTTCAGCACATGGGGTTCACATCCTTTGGATCCCCTAAATACACTGGTGTGCGTTCATTCCTTCCAGATGCTGTCGTCTCTCGCTTGCCGGCTCCGATCTCCCCAAGGCTAGAGCATGATTCAGCTCGATGAGCATTTTACAGCAGGACTTTAAAAGCGGAAAAATAATACGCATGTTACTATTTAGGCCGAGCTATTGTAATGAAAACACGGTAACTAGCTGAGCCCGGACACGTGCTGTTCTGAATGAGCTCCTTGAGTCCAGATGAACCAAATTTAAATACAGGACTATTTTAATATGGGAGGAAAATAAATCCCAAGTTACTATGTAGGTCAAAGTAACGTACTGAAAAACACTAGCATACCTCTTACGCTATAGTGCGCTGCATCAGTTTTGGATGAACTCGGTTTCAGTGTATTCCAAAAATTTGAAAAAAAAAATTATATGTATACACATTATTATGTAAATCAAGCTAACATAATTAAATCACTGTAACTTGCTCTGCCCTGGTGCTAGAATACACAGTATTAGTTTTGGACAAGTTCTACAAATTCAGCTGAGCTAAATCTAAACATGATTTGAAATTGGGATAAAATCGGGTTTAAACAATGCACACTGCTATTTAGGCAAATCTAAAATTATAAAAATACTGTATCTAGGTTTGCTCTGGTGCTAGCATGCACAATGTCAGTGTTGGATACACTACATTTAATCAGACTAGTCTAATGGGGGAAAATTACACACATTGCTATTTAGGCCCATCTAAAGTAATAAGAAAAACACCAACACTTTTCCTAGCCCTTATGACAGCATGTACAGTGTCACGTCTGGATGAACACTGACAGTCCAAATGTACCACAGGAATATTTAAAAACAAGGAAAATATAATACTGGTAAGGCAAAGCTAATATAAGATTAGCTTAACTTTAATCTTAGCATACATGGTGTTAATTTTTAAGGAACACTGGCAGAACAACTGTTCCAAATGTAAGCAAACGTCACTATGGGTGTAAAAATAATCTACAGGTTATTTTAGGCCAAGCTAACAAACAACACACTAACTAGCTTAGTCTATATACTGGCATGCACAGTGTCTGTTTTGCATAAGTACTGTCAGTTCAGCTGTACCAAATTTACAACCAAATTAGAAAAACGTTGGAAAAAATAATATACACATTACTATTTCACTATGCGAACATGATGAAAGCTAGCTAGCTTGGTTAACTGGCTTCGTTCTCATGCTAGCATGTGCAGTGTCGATTTTGGATACACAGGAGTTCAGTTGGACCAAATCCAAATGTATATATAATGTTTATTAACTTCTTATTCATTTCATGAAAGAATTTAGCTTATTGGCTACTCATGGGTATTAATTGTGATGCAGTAAGAAAGTAAAAAAAAATTACAGTATAATGCAAAATGTCTCTCAGAAACTAAAGACATGGCCCCCCTCCCCCCTCCCCCTCCCCTCATTCCTGCAGTGGTTGGATCTGCTAGTCTGACGCTAATCTCTGATTGGGAAGGAAGCCACACTTCAGGAAACATGGGAAATACAAAACCAGGAATTGCTTCAGCCTGTTTCTCACCTCATCCATCAAAATAAAGCACTGCAACTCCCGACATGGGAACAGCTGCCACTTTCTTTTCTTATTTTGTACATGTTTGGTTGAACCCACTGTATTACAGTCATGACTTCTGGAGATCTACTTATCTGAATTTCACTTCAGCTTGAATGCACCAAATCTGGCTTCACTGCCCTGAGGATCTAGACTATATGGAAAGGAGTGCTAGATTAGGATTATTATTAATAATCTAGTTTACAAGTATTCATACTGCTCTTTGGATGGCTGAATTCCATCCCGAGTGGCCAAATTCTTCACTCAAGTAAAAGTAGAAGAGTATAAATTTGTAAATTTACTTCACAAAAAGAAAAAGATTTTAGTTCCTGGTGGTAAACTAGTGCCTCTTCCTTTTACCAAGGATCCAAGAAATAGGAGAAAACATTAGCTAAATCTAACGAACAACCGCATTATTCCTAATCTCTCAAATAATTGCCATAGCAAGCAGGATTGCTCTGATGATATAAGCAAGCTGAATGCCAACAGATAACTGTCGCAACATACACCGCTATGGTAAATACAACATGTGCAACCGTTAGATCACATTGATGGTATGTCTCAAGGCCACGTCTGTTAAAATTTTGAAACTGCCTGATGCTAAAAACCTACCTTTTGAAATAGTGATGTTTGAAAATGTATAGAGTAGACTGAAGAGATTTTACTTATGAAACAAAATTAACCTAATCCATTACTGGACATTATGAACTCAATTCCTTATATTAGTTTACTGTTTGGTGCTGTTTATTCGCTAGTACAGGGAATATTACATAGGCTGCCATTTTGAACATAGTGTAAATTTGGGTGGTTTTATGTATGAAAAACAACTCACTATAATCTCTTGCGCCCTATTGATTGGTTTAATCTGGAATTACATTCAGATGAAGTGTATCCATCTCTAAAAAGATGGATGCTCAGCGCTGCGTTGCTTGCACTGAAGCTAATGCTGGCCTTGAGACCTTTTCTGATTGCCCCCCTAGGTATAGGAGTGTCAATTGGAGCTGAACAGATGAAGAAAGCCATGTGGCTTCTTAAACAGCTGAGAGAAATGGGAGGAGACACAACCACACCAGTCGCCCATCGATTCGAGCAATTCCTGCAAGGCATTAGCCGCTAATCATCCAAAGGGCCATGTCTCTGATGGCAATTATCTAGAGAGAGCAACACATTCATGATAAAAACACGAGTGTAAGATCCTTCGCTCTCTTGGTCTATATAGACCCAGATCATACAGCAAAAAAAATGACTTTCATAACAGTGAACAATGGTCATCCAATTTTAAGTCTCTATCTGTTATAAGAATGGATGAGTGATACTATACATCCACCTGTCACTAGTTTGGCAGCAGCTTAATGCATAAAATCATGCAGATCCAGGTGAAGTTAATGGGATTTTCCCACACAACAGTTTACAGGATGGCTATGGGAACTCAAATAATCACTCTTACAAAAGTGGTGAGCTGAAAAGCGGCTCAGAATACGCAACCACTGCCATCTAGCAGCTGAAACAACCCTGATCATTTCCGCTTTTCACATCATTCGCTGTGAACGCCAGGAAACTGTGTGTGGGTGAAAATCCCTCAAATTAAAAAGAACATTTATATTTTATAATGAGCAAGTCAAAGTTCAGATTTCACCCCATTTCAGATGCTATTCAGGTTGTTCATGCAAGAAATCTTGGAAATATTGAATAGACCTGAATTAAATATTGAACTGAAATGGTCATGCAATGGAGCAATGGTCTAAAATTCCTCCACACTGAGTAAGTCTTATCAGCAGCTACAGGAAAGGTTTGGTGAAGGTTATTGCTGCTAAACCAGTTACTAAACACAAAGGATCTGATCAATAATCTCAATTAAGAGATCAAAAACAAAAGATATAGTCAAAATATAGTTACGTTTAAATATGAGCACTATGTGAAATCTATTACAAATCCAGCAGTAAAAGTAATACTGTTCCTACGGAGAGTTGTGGAGTATATCTTGAGAATTTGAGTGGTGCCTATTAAAGTTTTGGGACTTTATACACTATAACGGGTGTTTTTACTCAATTTTGTTTTGTAAAATCTTTGCTGAAATTATTGCAATTTAACCCAATGCACAACAAGAAAAAGCTAAAACCGTGGGGCTTTTTGGTGCACAGCAACTGTGACAACATCCAGAAATTTCGATTTTCAGACAAAAAAAAAAAAGGGACTCCAGATGGTCCCTAATATTGTGAGCAAACATCTTCATATTATAAAGGTCATGACTGGGTTGTTAATGGAGACTGGAATCCTTATAATACCAAGGTCATGCCACATCTCCTTAACCTCTTTTAAAAGGGTTGCTGCTATCACACATGAGCACATTTCTTGTTGTTTTCATTCGCTTCGAATCAGCATCCATTAATTCAGCACTTTTCCCTTTTATTCTCATAACCTTTAATGCATTTTCTCTTCTAGGTCTGCAGCAGCCTGTTTTCTACCCAATCCTTGTGTAGATTGGATGTTGTTCCCAAGCTCATTCCACAACCTCACAGTCATGACTTTCTAAAAGCACATGTCTGGGCTAATCTGCGTTGAGACGTGGCAGACTTTTCATGACCTGCTCAAACCCTTTGCGCATTTACCTAACAGTCAATGAAAACATGACATCACATTGCCTCCCTCCTCAGGAAAAAAGTAAGCACTTTTTTACCTAGCACTCTTTCTCGACATCCACCTTCGCCTGCTGCTTCGTCTCAGAGCTGGCCTCTACCTTTCTCAATGAACCTCACTGTTTTTCTTCTCTCTTTTCCTCCCCTAGCTGGCCAGATGTTTTGGCATTATGAATGGAGCGGTCGACGAGCTGTATATTTTTTTTGTCAACGCCTCGTATGTCAAGCACTCCCAGCCGGCTGCTCAGGTGCGGATCGAGTGTCGGTGTGAAATGTGTAAAGCATCTGTAAACAGGGGATCAGCATTAACAGAGTCATAAAGTCCAGGACAGACACACATACACACA
Source organism: Notoglanidium macrostoma (assembly GCA_030068235.1). Classification (NCBI taxonomy): domain Eukaryota; kingdom Metazoa; phylum Chordata; class Actinopteri; order Siluriformes; family Auchenoglanididae; genus Notoglanidium; species Notoglanidium macrostoma. The sequence continues at coordinate 8,558,730 of JAQQZR010000013.1, read as the reverse complement.
CACTCACATATCAAATTTAGCCAATGTAACAAAGATAAACAACACTGATAAATTGCAGGCACAAGTTTGGCATTTTACATTCTTAGGTACGACACAGACAATAAAGAACTGACCTCAAAATATTCTTGTACTGGGGTATTTGTACATCAATTTTTATTTGTTAATATACAGGGATTAGTATATAAACATACATTAGTATTAGTGAAATTTTACCAGATGGTTGGGGGAATGGGGGTCAGGTTTAAGGGAAAGAGTTGGATGCATGTGACTTCCAAAATTTTTTTTCCCCCTATTATTCAGTACCCAATGTACATAAACTATATAAAACAAAACCGGTGTCTCAGTTGGTGTCCCATCCAAGATGCAATCCTACCTCACACCCAGTATTCCTGGGATAGTATCCGGATCCACTGCGACCCTGACCATTTAGTGAACGATGAATGAAGAATGCAAAAGAATATGATGCTAAGCAATTCAATATGGTAGCTCTTCCTCCTTTACGATAATCCTCTATGTGATGTTGACGGGCTGGCACAAAATGGACTTTAATTTTGAAATACTGTTAGCACCATGACTCCAACTCATGCAAGACTTGGCTGAGAGACGTGCCGAGAATTGGCCACGGACAGCAGTGGAGATGACCGAGTGCACTTAAACAGTTTAGAGAGGAGGAATCAAGCACAGTATAAAATTATTGGTCAAAAATTATTGCTCATGTTTCTAAATAGTGAAGGCATTGGGGCCTTTATAATAATTATATATTAATAAATTGAATTTTACCTCTGCAGAGATATTGGAAACAATGCACCCTGATTTCCTCCCAAATATTATCAGGTGAACATTTTTTAAATTGGAGCAGTCGCATCCTTAAGTTTTAAATTGGCGCGCCAATTCGAATTGATGAATCTTACCATCCCTAATCTGTCAACAACATACTCGGGAGTAGCTCCTACATGTCCAATTCTATATCCCTATCCACAGTGAAGAAAAAAAAAAACAAAGATCACATTTGTATCCACAAGATGCCACTTCCAGTACACCAACCTGTTTGGAATTACACACAACTTATGCACAAATTACACACAGCTACGTAAAGCCTTCCATGAGAGCAACCAACAAGCACCACAGTAACTACAAGTGGAATCATGTTGTGGTCAGATGAATCCAAAATTGCAATTTTGAACCATAAGCACCAACAAAGCATTCAAGTAAAGGCCTCTAAACCCTCTGTACAGTTTGGAGAAGACCATGTTAACACTTAGTATGAGGGAATTTCAACCGACAATTTAGTTACCTCTCCAGATTTGATCTCTATTGAAAACATGTGGTCTGAAGTGGGGCGTCCATATGCACCGAGAACTGTCCGAGAAACTCTTAGAAGTGTCTCTAACCAAGCTGGACCATACAGGAACAAGCTCAGTGCTGTTATTTTCTGCACAGGAACACTAAATATTACATGTAGAGATGCCACTAGGTTTGAAACCAGCATTTTGCAGTAATGTTTGAAAACAATTTTGTGTTAAAGTACAACTACATATTTAACGGTACGTAGCTTAACAATGTTTATGCTCTAAATACTGAAAATAAAATACAGCACGGTGGTGCAGTGGTTAGCACTGTCACCTCACAGCGAGAAGGTCCTGGGTTCGATCCCCGGGTCACCCAGGGTGCCTTTCTGTGTGGNNNNGCGAGCGTGTGTGGCTGTTTGTCTGTGTTGGCCCTGTGGTGGACTGGCGACCTGCCCAGGATGTACCCCGCCTCTCGACCCAAGATGCTGGGATTGGCTCCAGCTTCCCCGCGACCCAGACGGATAAAGCAGGAATAGATAATGGATGGATGGATGGATATATTTCACACTTTGTACACGCTTATGCCTCTGAAGGGTGCCAAGAATTTTGGAGACTATATTTTTAAATGCCATGATTACACAAGAGTGTGCATAATAATGAGTGCCAGCCATTTTAGATTTAGAAACGGAGAGGATTCTAACAGGGTATAACACATTTCTGGTGTTTTAGGAATATTCTGATGTGACTGATGTGGAAAAGCCATTGCAAAGCGCTTAATAATAAAGATGTGCTAAGATATGCTGTTCTTATTTCTTTCTCTCTCTCTCTCTCGCTCTCTCTCTCGCTCTTTCTCGTGCTGTCATGCCACAAAGTTATTACAATAACCCATGCCACCAAGTGTGCCATGAATGTTTTAATGGAATCCATGCGTCATTAAAGTTAATCACAGTCTATTCATCGTGGGCCGAATTGCATAGCCATCCAAACGTCCAGTTCATCGACGGGCCATATTATAATCCTGAATTCAGAGTCACTGAAGCGCTGGCCTTGGTCTGCAGAGGGAGGGAGAGAAGGAGAAAAAGTGTCAAAAGAAAAGAAAAGAAAGTGGAGGATAAATGAAAAGGCGAGTAAATGGAATTGGGTTGATGGGGGGGGGGGAAGGGGGGGAGGCAGAAAGATGAACATAAACACCAAGAGACAGACTGGAAGCATCGACTATCAGACCCCGTATGAAGGAGTGAAGGAGAAACCTGCGACTGTCTCATCACTGCATCGATCTGTTGATTCTCTCTCTCTCTCTCTCTCTCGGCGGTCTCATGGCAGAGGAGACGTTTAGCACCAGTTCACAGATGTCTTTAATTTTACAGGCCATTTTTGCCATGAAATCGATATCGTGTTAAAGACCAGGTGGAGGAAAATAAACATTTTTCATGAATTTAGTAGCGAAGCACAGCACTACATGCATGTCTGAGGTCCATTTCAACATTTACTTTCATTTTTCACGTCGTTAAATCTAGACATTTAAAGCACTGGAATACAGAGGGAGACTCAAACACAACAGTCATCCATTGATTGAAGGAAAATCCCAGGAGGATTAATCCCAGGGTGTTAATCATCCAAACAGACAGGTGCCTGATGGGAGTCAATCCCACGCTACAAACGGTTTTCTGTTTTACGAGTAAAAGTAAACTGCAGGACTCGTGGATGTCAAGCCATATTTCTTTTTAAGCTGCTTTTAGCACATGCCTGTATGTTTCATTCCATCACCAGGTTTCCATTTTAACCTCTTAGCCTGTAATGTATTTCACTTTCAGGCCTGTACGAGCGTGAGCTGTGTGTTGACATGGCACGCTCATATGGTGTTCATTCCATGACTTTCTAAAAGCACGCCGATTTCCAAAGAGACATGGCAGGCGTTCCACAACGCACGAAATTTTGCACACTTTAATGTTTTTATACTCATGTTGAAAATCTAATTCAAGACTCTTTCATATTCAACACCAAAAAAAATTGGCAAAGGATTCGTATTTCTTTGCTCAAGAGTTCAAATAGAACTCAAAGAACCATTGTGACGAAATAAAGAAAATACGAGAAATTCCAGTCAGCGTTGGATATCTTGGACCAGAATGTGAGAATTGGCCAACTAAAAAAGCCACCGTGAAGTGTGCACAGCTCACGCACCAACTACAAACAGATGGCGAAAATGAAAATGTGGCACGCAGGACTCGAACGATAATATGTGACGATAAATAATGGGAGAAAAACTCCATGCTGTGCACGACCACTGATTTTGATTAACATAAGAGGACACTACAATGTTGCACAAGTACCACTTCTGACTTAAAAAGAATGTAATAATAGCCCCATTATGCCTAGGGTTTGTTTTTGTTTACATGATCCCATTGTTCAGGCATAATGCCAGAAGTTGCTCATGGATGATTCATTTCATGCAATGTGGAGCTACAACTGTGTTTCCATCACTGAAAATCTGCAACGTTAAATTACGAACACGAGTAGCTGTTTTATTTAAAGAAAAAAAAAAAAAAAAAAAAAAAGACATTTGATGGATTAAACTTTCTAGTGTGAAGCATATCCAAGGAGGTCTGCATTACTTTATTTGCCCATCATCAGCCCACATCAGGACTAATGTCAACATGTTATAATTCTATTTTTAAAAATGTGGCCTGAATCAAAGAAAACATTTTAAAGAGACTTTAAAGCCATTATACACTCACTGTCAACTTGATTCAGAACGCCTTCATACCTGCTCATTCATGAAATTATCCAATCAGCCAATTATGTGCCAGCAGCGCTTCAGTTCAAGTTCACATCAAACCTCAGAATGTGAGCTCAGTGACTTTGACTAGGACAAAAAGCATCCAGTGACAGGCAGTTCTGGTCAAAAAGAAGGTTAGGGTAACTCAAATAACCACTCGTCACAACCATGCTGAGCAGAAAAGCATCTCAAAGTATATACAGTGGCTTAAAAAAAAGGTTCAGTGCGTCACATCCCTGAAACTTATTAGAGCTTTGTTTGAATTGATTGGTCAGGAGTCAGCAAGATACCTCTCAAGATGCTATCCAAAAAGCCTGATAGACTACAGAAAAAGTCTGTGGTTGGCCTTTTGTTAGTCAAATGGTCACTTCATATGAAGGTAGGTGATTCTTGGCCACGTGCATCAACAAAATGGATTAGCAAATTACGGAAAATTTAAATAATAAATAATTTTAAAAAATTGTGGCTATGATTCTTCCAAAACGAGGGAGGAAGTATTAAAACGTGGCCATGATTTAAGTAAAACAAGGGAACAAATTATGGAAACATGGCCACAATTTGACTGAAACGAGGGAACGACTAGATATTGTGGAAATTAATTAATAAAACATGGCTGTGATATATATATATAATATATATATTTTTTCTTTTGTCATGTCATGGAGCTCCATAAGCAAAAACTTTCTGGCATGCAACACTAACTTTAGGGTTACTACTGTAGGCGCTAGACTAGCATGTCTACCATGTACGATATCTGTCTGGAAGGTGAAAATAGCAACCCTCTGACACAATGTCTTCATTTGCATCGCAAGTCCAATAGTAATGAAGGTCTTCCTCTTGTTCATGTTTGTAGTTCTGCCTCCACCCTGCCCTGTCATTGGTTGGTTGTCTGATTGTGTTCACCTGTTCTGTGTTTATTTTGTATTCGTTTGTCTCTTGGACAGTTAGATCAGTGCATTGTTGCGAAGTCCAACCACGCGTATTACATATTGAGTGTTTCCAAGCCTTATTTTCTTGTTTGCTCATTCCCCACACAATGACTACGGATTATCCTTATTAACTTTTAACACTATTGAGTTGCATTATGGTGCTTGGATTTTCCTCAATAAAGCACATTCTTACTTAGAATTAAAGCAATTGTGTCCTGCTTCACACCACATAATACAGCTTTTCCTTTCTGCTTGAAGTCTTTTGATTCTTAAAATACAGTATAATTACTTCACTTTACATTAATTATAATCCATGCATTTTCTAGAACAGTACAAAAATAAAATACTTAAGCACTGCTAAGTCTGCTCTCCCTCCCGTCTGTGAGAGAATGAGGCGTGAGCGTCCTCTGAGTAGCACTTCATGTAGGAGTTACCGGAGCTGTGCATTCAGAGGCAGACAGATGGGGGGGGGGGAGAAAGTTTAATGAAAGTCAGAAAGTCTGACAGTAAAGCTTATCAGCCCACAGACAGGAAAGAGAGAGAGAGAGGTGAGAGAGAGAGAGAGAGAGAGAGACATCATCCCCAAACTGTCTCATCTCTGCTGAACCAGAAGACACTGCAGGCAATGAAGTGAAAAGGGCCAATTCATTCTGTCCCTCTCTCACTCTTTCTCCCTCTCTTTTTCACTCATGCGTCATCTTTCGCTCTCTCTGCCAGGCTCCTGTTCATTCTCCCTCTTTTTTTTTTTTATTCCTTCTTCACCCGGTTCTCAATCGACAGCAGCAAATACGACTGAACAGGACTAAGACCACAGAGAGGAGAAGAGAGAAAGAGATAGTGGATGTTCACAGACTTGAGTCCCACGTGAGGAGAAAAAGGAAAGAATGACTGTTTTTTTTCTGCTACTAAGGATTCCTGGGAGCTGTGACAGGCATTCACTTTGGTGCAAATTTATCTGTGGGCTGTCAGAGGAATTACCAGAGACAAGGGGACGGGGGGGAAATGTGACAAAATGTGGAAAAATATATTTAAAAGTCCAACCTAGAGAGAGAGAGAGAGAGAGAGGGAGGGAGGGAGGGAGAGAGAGAGAGAGAGAGAGAGAAAACCTGGGGATGTGTATGCTTGAAGTGGTTTAAATACGTCGCCTTCCATTTTAGATTTGGAGCCCAAGGCCATCTGTATCTTTCTGCTGCCCCAAATTAATCTCTGCCACTGGCTCTTTTGAATTTCCCATTTAAGAGAAGACAGATGGAGTGAGCGTGTGAAAGAGAGAGAGATTCTGAATTCTGTATCTACTCTGTGCACAGACCAAAAGACCAAAAGGTCATTCTGCCCGGTCTATCAGAGTCTCAGCTGTGTTAACAATCTCAAACATTTCAGAGTTTAACACTGGCTATAAAGTCACTTGACACACGGATGTGTAAAAGCTCAGAGGCTAAAGGGCTTTATAGTCACCGATTAATAATAACTACAGGACAATTGTAGCACCATAAACCATGTTAACCTTCCATTCCCTCTCCTTCAGCAGTCCTTATGTCTGAGTAAACTGAATAAACTAACAAATACAGTCGAGATTTCAATGCACATGGCAATTAGCAAGTTAGAAAAGGCAAGAACGTACTATAAACACGTTTATATTGAAGTATATGTGATGTGAATATACACATTGCTGGCACACTTTAAATGGTATTTCATGATAAAAAAAAAAATTTTAAGTTCATTTTTCTCAAATATGAGATCAGATTTTGCATTAAGTGCATAAATACAAAAGAATACAATGGCTTCTTTTCTCACTCACCATTTTCCAGTGACAGTTGTACAGAATTAATGTCATGTTAATAAGAAATCTACCACAGAAGCAGTAGCTGTTGGTGCAAAAGCTAGACTCAGTTACAGAGTTCTGTCAGAGACTCGGCTCAGCTCGGCTAGAGACGTGGTGAAGGTGCTGGTATCAGTACAAATTTTGGAAGCTGAGCTTTACAAATGAAGAGCTGACAGTTGGACAGGCTAAAGCAATAAAGCGCTGCTGCATCACTTGCCCATGAGGATCAATGACTTGGAGGAGGAGGAGGAATTTGAAGTCAGAATTGAAGTTTAAAGCCAGAACAATGCGATTCATATCAAGGCAAGTCATGTGGGTTTTTAATCGTCATTCCTTTTTTGTAGCATGTACACATTGGAATGAAATGTTGTTCCTTGAAGACCATGATGCAACACATAAGAGTACACAAGACTACATATATAGTGCAAATACACAAGACAATAAATACATAGAACAATGAGAAATAGAGTTCTGATTTGTTGTTAACAAAACTAAAAGTAGCAGACCCTACACTACACACCTTAACTAATCACCACTGGCATCAATGCATTTAAGCTAATGGTGAAATTACAGAAATGTCAGTATGCATGTTTATCTATTTATTTAAACCGCACCAGCCATAATATTCTTTGTACCAAATGACCACCACCAACAAGCGGACCAGCACTGTGTTTTAGCTGATGCAATCTGGATCTTAGGCTCTGGTTAAGTATTTACAGAACCTCTGGTCCACCATCCTGCACCGTGGAGCTCTTTCGCTCTAAGCATGCGCTGATCATTCCCCAAACCCTGCCATCTGGGCCTGGCCTTGGCTAATCAAAATAAATCACAGGCTTATGTCTACAGAACAGCTTCTGAATGTTGTGACGCCTAAACCGACATGGCAGCGCGTATGTCAAGGAGGAACACATCAGTGTCTCACCACTGCGTCTAATCCCAGCAGGTTCTGAGATTAAAATGAATTAGAAAAGAGACAGAGCATGCATTAAAGGGTACATGGAAGGGTACATTAAACATGAATGGGTTTTTTTCCAGACTACATACAAAACTGGAAATTTCATATAGCATGTTCTATGAAGCTTGTATTCAGAAATCAGTATAATTGTACTTCATATATTAGTAACGATTCCTTCTTATCAACTCTAAAAATCTCTTATCCGCTGGGTTCGCCGATTTCTTCCCAAAAACAGAGTAGGGGATTAACTGTGCAAAATGTGTGTGTCTGTTTGGAGCCCTGTGATTCTAGTGTCCCATTTTGTGTGTATTCCCACCTCACACCCAGTATTCCTGGGATTGGCAGCAACCATGACCAGGATAAAGCACTTACTGAAGATATATGAATGCTTCAAAAGTAGTCAACATATTCAATTATTCCTCATTATAGAAAAGATGTACAAGTTGTTTATTTACAACATTATTTTTGTACTGTAATGTAATATGGAAATACAGAATTACAGGCCACGCATCTTAACATTGGACAGACATCTTTATCATTTGTGAACAATGCACACCATTTTTTTTGTAATGTGTCTCAGTGACTCAACATACAATATCAATCAAGTATCCATAATGTGTCCGCAGAAAGAAAGTTATCTTTTTTATATATGAAGGGTGCAAAATGGCGACAAATACAATATACTAAAATCCAGTGTTCGATAAACATTTGCATTAATTATCGATAACATTCACAATGAACGATTCATCCAGTATTCCTACCTCACGCCACATGTTCCTGGGATACACTCCAGATCAACTGGCACTTCCTGAAGCTAAAGGAATGCATTCAAGTCCAAATGTACATGTGGCACTGATCACATCATTTTTATAATGGGAGGTAATATATAAAATGTAATCCTTTGTAATAAACTACTCACATTACACACATTCCCACGTAGGACTCCATTTCCTCCCCATTCAGGGACAGCACGTTATCCGAAAACATTCTTCCCCCGTACAGTGGGAAAATGCTCTTCTGCCCTTTTCACACAGCTAAACGCCACTATAGTAAGCATTCGCGCATGATGACCTCTAACTCCAAGTCTGTGTCCGTTACCTGAAGTACACTTTATTTTTCCGCCGAGTTCCACAGTAACAAACTTTCAGCAGGAGACATGTCTAAAAGCTGCACTGGAGCTGGATTCAGCTTGAAATCTTCTTTGTGGCAGCAACACGATGACTTCCCACATCTCACCTATCACTCCATCCCACCACTTATGCTTTTACTCTCTTTCACCTTCCTTTCATGTTTGTTTTTATTATATTCTTTGTATACTCTTTAATTCACACAATCATCCTTTCTTTCTTTACCACTTTCCCCTCCATCCATCCATCCATCCATCCATCCATCCCACAACCCTCCTTTACACTTACCCTTTTTCTTATCCCCACCACCAATTCTTTTTCAACATTCTTTGTGTCCCTTTTTTTCGTTAAACACACATCATTCTTTCTTTCTTTTAACACTCCATCCATGCTTTTTTTCTTTATTTCACCACCACTTCATTTTTCCCCAACCCATCCATCTATCCATCCCCTTTGTTCATTCATTCCTTCCGTCCAACAACTTCCTTTACACTACCATTTTCTTTATCCCCACCACCAATTCTTTTTTTACCAAACCATCCATCCATCCATCCATCCATCCATCCCCTTCATTTCAACAACCCTCCTTTACACTGCACTTTTTCTTATAGTCCCAATCTCCCCCCAACCTTCATGTCCCATTTTTTCTTTAAACACACATCTTTCTTACTTTCTTTTTCATCACTCCATCCATCCATCCATCCATCCACTCTTTCTTGTGGTGTTCTGCATGCTGGTCAAGGAACAAACAGATGTGCTGAGCTGTGTTTTTGTACAGAGAAATATATGAAGAATAATAAGACTACTGATTGTTAGTAATTGAAAATTTTTTTTTTTACCAACAATGTAACCCAAATAATAATGAAGCCCCACACGGAGGCCTCCTTTCGGTTTCTTTGCTGTCTTGTCCTCTCCATCATGTCTTCTCTGTTGCACACTCGGTCTCCTTCACACTTTCTCCTCTCTGATTCCAGTCCCTCACATCTGTCTGGTTCATGCAGATGAAGGTTAATTTGTGTATTCACACTGCTCTGTGTTTCTCCGCATATTAATCTGAGAATGTTGGGATTTTACACCATTATTCTTAACATTACATAATGCATTCTCAAACCCAAGCCCAAGCCCCTCTGTTCCTCTGCTGACTTCAGTCATGCCAGCTTTCACTGAAATGCCACCTTGTTCTCAGACACGGGGAAAGTCAGGAAGTCATTTCCAGCAGCGATGTTTATGAGTGCCTGAGACAATGCAATCTCCTCAGTGTGTTCGCTTCACAAGTTCCACGTCGCTCTCTATTTATTCCTGACTTTCTCCTTGTCTCTCTCCATCCTTCTGGGCATTTGTCATATCGTCGGGTACTTTCACATACACAGCTTTTAGCTCATTTGAACTGAACCCTGGTGTGTTTTTCCACAGCAATCACACTCGGGTGGGGAACAAAAAAACAAGTCAGAGACCTCACCAGTCTTGGTCGCCTTCCAAGTAAACTCCAGCGCAGTTCAAAAGCAATTCAACACTGAATCAACTCGATTGCAGGAAGAGAACAAACATGCCATGTATTTTGAGGATTCTCTTGCTAAATGGAAGCTCTTGAAGTTAGCCTGTTTCTCGTTCTAAAGCTTTCCCCTCACTCTGTTTGACATTAGCATGGCAGCAGTCTGTCCCCGATGATTGATGCCCTCATCAGTGTGTATGTGCGTGCCAAGCTGTGCGATGCCGCTCCCTGTGCCAGCTCTCATTAGAGCGATCTCGCTAAAGACCCGGTCCAAAGCATCAGCCAAGCTTCAGGACAGAGGAACAAGCAGAGCAGAACGCCAGCTCCACACCTGCCACTCTGCTTGTACACAACGTGCATTAAGCCTAGATGCCTATTTGTATCAATATGTTAAGCGCAATCACTATACAAGTAGCTGACTTTAGTTGCTAACAAGTAACTAACAAGAAATAAACAGCTCGTCCAAAATCTCTTCCATAACTGCATTACCTATAAACAAGAATAAGCTCATCATGTAGCTAAAAGCTGTAACATTATAGCCACAACTCCAAGTTTGCCAATAATAATCCAGTCTGAAATTCAGTATAATTTATTTGAAAATGAAAAAAAAAAAGTTAGTTTAGATATGTCATTTGAAGAAAGTATAAAACTAGATTGAGAATATTTTGGGTAAACCTGACTTCCATTACTTGGTAGTTCTAGCTACATTTTAGTACAACTGCAGTAAAAGAAATTCTGGAAGAAGAGGAAAAAAAAAAAAAAAAAAAAAAAAGGATTTAGGTTTTCAAACATACTACTAACCAAACAGCTTACCTTAAGCCCGGTTTACACTGACGATATTCAGGATATCGGTGATCTTCAAACATATAACATGACATCCTCACTGATGGTTCATTTAGTAACCACGGCGACCAAGGACAGCAGATGACAGTGTCAAAGTTATGGCACTGTTAGAAAAAGTTGTTAAAAATCCTGGAATACGAGTGTAAACCTGAGTGTAAATATGAGTGTAACCCCGGCTTAAGGTAAGCTATTTGGTTAGTGTTCCAACATGTTTGCATGCTACAACACTCTAAAGTCCACTAACAGGAGGATGGCATACAATTGCAAAAAAACTCATGGAACAGCTACAAACGTGGTGGCGGCAATGGGCAATGTAAACAAAACTATTCAGTTTAAATATCTAAGGCTTGGGTTTGAGAAGAGACAGTTTGTTGAATTAGGGAAGGAGACAATGTCTGACCACGCTAATCATGACAGGACAAAACTGGATATGAAATAGAGGGCAATTACAGCTTCCAGATGTGTAGCTAGCAAATTAACACTCTGTATATTAAGCAACTGTACACAACCAACAAGATCCCTCCCTTTCTTTCTTTATTCGCTATAGAGTTAATTAGTTTGATCTGGCAACCCAATATCACGTGCGCACACGCACACTATAACCTGACACATTAAGCATGGACAATCTTTATAAAATCATCTTTTTACTCCACGTGATTCTTCTACAGGAAATATCCAAATGTTCAAATCTGTCAGTGCTCATATGCCAACTCATGAGCTTATCTTATTCATGATTAGCAGATCTACACAAGCTGGGTTTAGCCATCATTTAATCAGAAACCACTTAAGCAAAGCTCCCATGTCTCGCTCCTGTTCTCATTCCCAGGGTTAATTAAAATCTCTGCTCACACCTGGAACCCATTTTACACAGCAGGGTGAAACAAGGGTGCGGGTTAGCTTACTCGCATTATCTTTTAGTCTAGAGCTAGCCCGTATTCAGAAGTGTGTGTTCATTCATGAGTTTAAATGCTAAAAGACTAGCTAAGATGACAAGATTAGCAGAATACTTGACAAGAAAATTTACAAACTCAATAAATGCATATGCAGCACATTTCAGTTTATCAGGTCATTTGATATTTTAGTTAATAACCAGACATGAAATTATTTATTTACCTTTCATTACTAGTTAAACAAGCTTGTAGCTAAAATTTACATCATTTAATTAACATAGGGTGACCAGACGTCCTCTTTTCCCCGGACATGTCCTCTTCCTGAGACCTGGAAATTGTGTCCGGCCGGGGTTTTAGAATTGTCCGGGATTTTGAGCTGCTTAAACATTCGTCACGTCATGGGCATCTCTCATAAACTATTTACTCTCCTACACGCCTATTCACGTCCACTCACGCTAGTGGATCTAAGAGATAAGTGATCAGGGGGGTGAGAGGGGTAGGGGGCAGTTTTGGGCTTCAATTATCTCCAAGATATCTCCCTGATATCTCCCTGATATCTCCCTGCACGTTCTCAGCCTACAGTCATTGGTTGTTCGTCCTAACCTTAAAAAAAATTAATTGGTCAGCACTGCAAGTAGCACCAATCACTGCCATCTGCACTGGTTTCCTCACTTACAACAAGCACATGGCGCTCGATATCTGCAGTGCAATATGCCGAAACGGCGTTGTAAATTCACTGACAATTTACAAAAAAAATACCCGTGCCCGATGCATGAGAGGCTGAGTGCATGACATGCAAAGCAGGCACGTGCGTGTCATTGGCTAATAAAGGTGCCACCGGCTGACTGATGGAGATTTCACTTTTCTTAAGTCTCACCAGAAGTGGACCAAATATTTTGAGAGGTCAAAGAGCATTGATTTTCACTCAGAGCTGCTGAAGATGGCCCACTTGTTGTTTTTTTTGCCATACCTGCTCACAACGCTAATACGGAGCGAGTCTTTTCCCTGATGCAAGCACAATGGACCAAGGAAGGGAATCACTTGAGCGTTGACTCATTGAAGGGGATCCCAATACATCTTAAAGCATAGGACATGCAAGGACTTTCATACTTATGTTATGAGCAATCCCCAGCTATTAGGAAAGATCCAGTTGTCATGGCGATCACGCCGTCGTGGCATAGCTAGATACAAGTGCAGGATCCAGAGACAGAGGGAAAAGCTGTACAGTGTTTATTGAAAACACAACAGGCAGAGGTACAGAGTCGGCAGGAATTCCTGACCCATCCTACCCCTGGTTAGAGTCATCACTTGGAAACCACTTGCTCTTGTTAAATATCACCACGAACAGTCTTGCACTATAATCTTGACCCTAGTATTAAAGTGTATTAGGTGTAATTGCACTATACAGTGTGACCCAAATGAGGATGGGATCCCTTTTG
>JAQQZR010000013.1:8516635-8529637 GCA_030068235.1 Notoglanidium macrostoma | reverse complement strand
GTTGACCTAATCTGCATGTCTTTGGACTGTGGGAAGAAACCGGAGCACCCAGAGGAAACCCACACACGCACGGGGAGAACATGCAAACTCCACAAAGAAATGCAACCTGGGTGACCCGGGGATCAAACCCATGACCTTCTTGATGTGAGGCGACAGTGCTAACCACCGCACCACCGTGCCGCCCCATCATTAACATTATTTCAAATTTTATTTACACCAATAGAACCCCAATACACCAACAGAGTTGACTTTTGGTGCTTGGACCCCTAAAAATCGGGTCACTTTGTAGGTATCTAGTTACTGACTGTAGCCTGACGCGCTCAAGGGTGCATTGAAGCAGTTTTGAAACACAGCCCCTGTTTGTATACATTCTGCTCAGGTACATATTTTGCTCTGGGACTCTCATATCTACAGAAAGCCATCATTTCAGCTCTCTGCAAAGTACATGCGGGTCAAGAGCTCAGCTTTGTCTGCTGCGCACTCAGGAAAAAGAAACGGAGGGGGAGAGAAGAAAGGCACTATTTTGCTCAGCGGGCTGTAAAGTATCACGTCTTTCACTCTGTCCTCATTGATCTCGCCAAACTATTTTCCCCACCACTGTAGGGTGGCGACTTTTTTTTTTTTTTTTTCCTACTGTGAAGTTGCTTATCTGAATTAATTTGCATGGCTAACCTCAGGGATTTACTGAAATTGATATAAATGAACATCAAGAGCTGAGCAGCTAAATATTGATATACACACACACACACAAAACCCTACACGCTCCATTAATCTACAGTCAGCTCCGAAGCAAAAATCTTTTTTATTAGACTATTTATCAAATACGAACGCAAACATTTACTTGGTTGAGGCTTATTATTCAAGAATATGTTACCTGAAGCCGAGGCAAGTCCACGGGATCATAATGTACCAGAATTTCCTGTTCTCACACACTTCAGTTCTATTTTTCAGTCTTGCACCACCACGTATATCGTTCAGCTGGTGGTTCTGCGCTGTTGACCCTACCTACATTGTTTCAGTTAATAAGATCGTAATGTTTTACCTCTGTCTGGACCATGGCTGGTCTCTGTGTCCTCAGCATCTTGACCGTCTGGAAGATGTCCACTACTCCCTCATACCTCATCCTCTCCAGAACAATACTGAGAGTGATGAAGACTCCTGTCCTCCCAACACCCGCGCTAGCGAGAGAGAGAGACGCACGCAGATAAAACTCTTCTCTGCTTCGAGAATGCTTTATATTATAGATTTTGAATGAAAATATTCTTTCTGCGTTCACTGTGAACTGAACTTGCACTTAGCACGTCGGGCATACCTGCAGTGCACCGTGATTGGTCCGTCCTGGCCGAACTGCTCCTTTGTTTTGTGCACTTGGCCGATGAAGTCGATGAAACCCTCTCCTGATTTGGGCACGCCCTGCTCGGGCCAATCAGTGAACTGGAACTGCCGCACCGTCCGGGACTGACCGTCCTACAACGCAACAAATGAACATAGTTTGCTAAGTAACTCATTACAGAACTCTATTTATTTATTTATTTATTTGTATTAAATCACTGCTGGATGCACACAATTTAGTACATGGTCTAGCAAGTGGGTCTATGCAAATATGTGAATATTTGCCTGACCTACACCCTTGTTATACGCATGTCACCGAACGAACTGCACACAACCGGAATTTTTGCAGTTCGCCTGCTTTCTTTTCTTCTGAACAGGAACAGTGAGACAGGATCTGTGAAACGCTTTATTTCATTAAGTGCGTTCTTGTTGTTTGAGGACTGTACATGGTTTTGAAATTGGCGTAGACGTGACCTGGGAACTACACGTGTCTCAGGAGCTCTTTTGGCTTGGGGCTCCAGACGGCTTTTGAATTATTCCACATTAAATTGGTAATAAAATGATTTCGTAAGTGCAAAATGGTTTCTTCAATCATTAAAGATAAGATGATAAATGTCTGAAAATCTCATCTTCTCTGAGTGATATTCTACCATTCTGCAGTTTCTCCTCACTATTATGTTCTTGTAGAGGAACCTTTTATACATACACATGCTTATAAGGAATGGAACAAAACACTAGCGATGGCTAGTGGTGAACCGCACGAACCGGCGTTTTATGGGAATACTGTATTTCGATGACTCACGTTATTAGTAACTATGCCTTCTTAACATCTTCAGCTCTTCATGGCGTACCCTCCAGGAGCAGTTTTGTCATGATTCTGTTTTACCTTAAAGCTCAGATCACACCGGATCGTTTGCTCTGACAGTCTTAACTCAGAAGCACAGAGGGGTATCTCGGCTTCTCGGTAATTGCACCCTGATGCTCCCGCTACTCTTCAAAACATATCAGACGTGGAGGAGTCAAAATCCCCGAGAGACTCAAAGCCAACAAAAGATATCTGGCACTGTTCACCTGATCGTATTAACATGCGGCTGCGTAAAAAAAAGACTGACTCCTTTGATGTGCCACGTTATTGAGCAAAGCTCTGGAGGTGTGACTTTCTTCCGAGATACGCTAAAGCCTAAATATGGAAAGCTACGCTGTTTCGAGTCCTGCCATAGGGCTGAACTATAAACTGAGGAGCGAACAATCCTTAGACGGAATTAGAAGTCACTGCCTTTGTTTCTGGACTGACATGTTACAGTGCCTGTAATTATTTACTCCATTGCACTCTATACCAACCTGACAGAAAAGTTCACCTTTTCTCAAAACAGTGCACATGGAAATCACCAGAAACCCTGACAGAGTAACACTGCAAGTAAAGGCCAGAACAAGTCTAGAGGACATCTCTATATTACATTTTTATCAAGTGCCTCTCAATTGCCTCTTTTGAAGGACTTTCAGATACAGCGTATACTCGTGGACTGCAGGACTGCTCATCCTCAACACTAAATATCAGCTCTGGTGCGCTGTTACTGATCAAGACTACACAACAAACGTGTAGACTACTCATTCTGACATGTTACTGTTCAATGACTTTTCTTCTTTCCTCTGTTGTATACTGTGTATCTATAATTTAAGATCAATTCGATCTAAATTGCTCTTCTGCTGCTGTTATCTCACACCTCCTGCAACCTCCAACCTGACTGGCTAGAGTCCTTCATTAAATTGCCCCTTTGATTTTTATCCAAAATGTGTTTATTTTTATGAACAATTAACCTAATGTTCTTCCAATTTGCCAATGCCTTTCCCATAATCTCGAGCTCCCTTTGTTAAACAGCTCTCCAATCCCAAAAGTGGAAGGAAGCCAACAAATCTTTTCAGACCGCCATTCGTCCGACATCAGAGCAGCTGAGGACACTTGGAGAAGAGCGCTAGCTGCCAAACACTGTTTATGTCAACACTCGTGACTGAATAGCGCTCGCTGTGATCGAAAGATGGAGAGGAAAACTTGGCCATACTTTCTACCCGGAGGCCCAGGCCAGCTATGATCTCCAAGCCACGAATAGCCGTGACATCATCGGGATTTCAACTCTCAAACTCTCAAACGTTCCGGTTACTGTAACGTACAGTGTAACTAGGTTATAAAACTTACCCTGGCGTCGGTGACTTTAAATTCTCGTAGGATGTACTGAGGCATGTTATACTCGGCCATGGGGTCCACCACGAAGTACTGATACCGAGCAGAGCGCTCCGCGGGCCAGTACTGATGGCATTTTTCCTAACACACACACACACACAGAAATAATGACTTGAACAAAGTTATCTTCACTCATGTCACTCTGAAATCATGTAGATCAGCTGACTATTACACTGTTCTCAATGTAAATGAACATGTAAATGGGATTGAAACGTGATTCGATCCACCTAGTCCTTTATTCCTTAGGGAAACCAATTTAATATGTACAATCTTAAAGTACGTGAACAATCGCTATCCAGTAAAAAGAAAAAATAAATATTACAAGCTGTTGATTACGGTCATGAAGTGTGGGAGTGCGGGCTTGCAATTTCTCACTTATTACAAGCTATTGGTTATAGACCTGCCTTACAGTGTAAAAAATGGAACAGCAGGGCATAAAAAAAGTGAGTGTGTGGGATTCTCGTTCCACTCTCCATCTCTTTATTAAAGCATGCTGTAATTTGCCCTGCACTCTGTTTTTTCCAGGTGGGCGGAATTTTCTAACTGAATAACTGAGCAGATGTCAGACGCCTCTCTCTCTCTCACGCTGTCTCTCTCTCTCTCTTTCTCTTACCCTGCCCATCTCTCGGAGTTTAGTGAGCATCACCACGATGGTGGAGTTGTGCTCCCACAGCATCCTCCAGAAATCCTCTGTGGTCTCAGCCAAAGGGCCCTGCGTGGCGATGTACGCCTTCTGCTGCCTGGATGGTGGGAAAAGAAACAATGGATGAGAGTGAATTATAGCCATTACACATGGCAGGATGTCTAAGCTTGAATAACAGTCAGACTTTAAAAGTTGGACATGATTTTGAAGACTCCTTTATCTTTCCAAAACATTCAAAATCTTACCGTTATTTAATATTACTTGAGAATATTTCTGATATCTAATATCCAAGTCATTGATGTAAATGATATCACCATTTAGTAGGAACTAATGAAGGACCTCAGATGGGGGGAGAAACGTCTACATCGTCCAATTAACTCTTTTTGTAGAGAGAGTGTTTTACTCACCGGTACCCATCGATGAAGCTGGCGTTGATGTAATCGGATCCCTCCACCCCTCTGATGGGCTGCAGACATACTCGTGTTGACTCGTATGGCATGATGTTGACCAGCCGGTTCTTGAACTTGTTGCAGGGCAGGTTGGCACTGATGAAGCGTGACGTGTGGGCCTTTGTGTTGGCCAAACGCTACAGATGGAAAAAAGGAGTAAAGACCAAAGCGGTTAGGAGTGACTACAACCATTTTTTTTCAGGCTTTTCCTTTATACAACCTTAATGCTGCCAATTTTTACATTTACTGCTATGGAACTTGATTAAAGTTCCATCTATCAATCCATCCATCATCTATCCATCTAGAAACCTACCCATCCATTAATTTGTCCACCCCATTCTTCAATCCTTCCCTGGATCTGCCGATAAATCCACACAGCCCCTACACCTCTATTTACAAATTCAACTATCATTTCATGCATCCCAACTATTTTCTACACCAGTTATCTATCCATTCATCTATGTATCCATCTACCCATTCATACACGCCGACATCTATGCATGCACCAATCTATCTACTCATCCATTCGTCAATCTACCCATCTATTCATTCACCCACCAACCCAATATTTAATCCAGTCATCCATGCAGTCCTATACCAATCTGTTCATCCACACTTCCATTAATAGGCTACATCTGTTTATCCAACCATCTGAAAATCTGTGGAATATGTGTATTCATGGAATTATCAATTCAAGCCAACAATTAAACCATCCATCCATCGAACCACCAACCATCTTATCATTTGTTTCGATTTCTTCCCCAATCTTTACTTTTACAACAGTCATAAATTCTCTCTCTTCTCAATTTCTTTCTATTTTCTTCTCATCAATCTTTCCATCTTAAGACAAACACTGCTAATATTGTAATAGTAGTAGAAAGGTTGTACACACACACACACACACACACACACACACACACATGACTTCTGGCAGAATGTTTAGCAACACCCAGGGACTGCAGCTGCTCCATTTATGATCGTCTCTGAGAAGTGAATAATACAATGAAATGGCTCCCAGTGGACAGAAAAACAGCATAATTTATCACTGAAATGAGAGAGAGAAAGAGAGAAAGAGCGAGAGAGAGAGACCCATGAGGCTAATCAGAGACTACAAGCACTGACAGCTGAAGCTCGCTCTGATGCTGCATGGATCAGGTTAGATGTAGCTAAATAAACCAGTGGGCTGAAATGATGGCTGACAAATTGAGTTGTGAAATGTGTGGTTTTTAATTTATTCGCTCGATTTTAGTTTGATGTTGCCAGTCAGGGACTGGTATTTAACGTTAGGACTTTATCAGAGGAGAGGTCTGGTTTTAAAGTATGCCACGGAAGAAAAGGGAAACAGGAAGGAAGTGTGAGAATGTGAGAACGACAGAAAGGAAGATGAGGAAAAGGTGGCGTGTGTGAGGATGTATGGGAAAGAGAGACACACAGGAATGAAAAGATGAAAGCAACAAAGCGAGTTCTTGCCCAGGCTTGCGTGAGAGGGGTTTCGGGGTCTTGGGGTTGTAGCTGCATTAAAGCACCGGCTAAGTGGCACGGAAGAAACCACAGGCCCCACACTGTCTGTGAAGCAGCAGTAAAGCCAAGTGGAAAAGAACCCAGTGTGGCTCGGCGAGGGGGTAAAATCATTGCAGCCAAACCTTAGAAACGCCTCACGCTCCAGGACTGGGGCGATTAGCTCAGCCTAGGATACTCCATCACCTTCTGACTCTCAGCAAATACATTTTTCTTTTTGCCGTGTTGTTTGAGGAACAAATGCAGTGCAGGCGCTGTAAAATGTCGCCGAGTCAAATGACACGACAACGCTTTCTGGGACCAGGCGAGGCTTTTTTTCCCAACAGTTCCCGCGATTGACTTTCTGTTAACGTGTGCCGTGAATTGATCGTGCGGCGATTTTTTTGTACGTTTTTCATCTTTAATCTCACGTGATCGCGCCATTTGAAAGACTGTTGAGACATTTCAGTTTCAGAGAACTTGCACGCGGAACGTACAGTAGGTGCTGCAGATATGCTGATTTGCGTCGTTGATGTCTAAGCATTAAAAAAGATCAAAGGTTTTCATGTGTAATGTCATTGGTTGATGTTTATAAACGTGCCACGTTAGAAAATGGACAATAACCATGAAAAGTGTATTATGAAGTAACTTAACATGCTATCGCGGTGTAATCTCAGAACCTTTAACACAGGGTGTTTGCAATTAAAATGGCCAAATTAGTTTAGTGGTAAACTTTTTTAGACCCTTTATCCATCTTACTAATATAAATAGCTAGTGAACTGGTGAAAACACTGCTGCACACCATTTAAACAGCTTCCTACGGACAATGCTAATTAAAAAAAGGCTCAAGTGAAACACAGACAACATGACTAACGATTAAATGGTGTGACAATTGGTGCAACTGAGTCTCATCGCGTTATGGTTGTAGCAAAAACATTAGCTAGCTAGTGTTGCTAACTACATTTTCCAACAAGATAGTACTATGCTGTTCTTCTCTGTTGATAGAGTAGTATACTAGCATCAAACACTTGCTTTAATGTAGTCATGCTAATTTGCCATGTAGCTTGTTGCATTATCTTAAAAGTTTAAAATTGTCAATTCTGTTACTGTCAAACTCCATTACCAAGGTAGAATATATATATACACACAGTATAATGAGTTTTAATAAAACAAGTTTGCTCCTATGTGGATGGTTCTTTGAAGATTTGAAATGCATTTTTTTTTTGCTTGAACCACTTCAGAGAATAGCCAACCTTTTACGCTTAGATTAATTACATTAACCATTTATGTTCAGAAGAAAATATAATATTTCCATGACTAGTTTTGGTATTTAGCGTGCTAGTCCTTGAACGTACCTTGAACTCCAGCTCCATGCCCGTGACGTTCTCTCCCGTCTCGATGTGGGTGAGTTTCTGGATGTAGGCGTAAAGGTTGCGGGCGGGGACCTCTGTGTTGCCGCAGGTCACGGCCTCCAGCAGGGCGTCATGAATGAAGACGTACTGGTCCTCTGTCTGCACCATGTAGTTCCTCTGGGCACGCATCAGCGTCACGTGGCCGTAAATGTCCACCGTCTTCTCGTGCTTGATCCGCTCCAACATGGCGTCGATCACGATGAAGCAGCCGGTTCGACCCACGCCGGCGCTGTTCAGGGAGAAAAAAAATTCTAATACGTCCGTATGATAACCAACAGGTTCTTTTGGAGAACCATGAAACTGCTTAAAAACAATGTCAAATGTCAGCCTGGTAATAAAATTACGTTTTTCTTTTGAACATGATCATGGAGAAACAATTTGTAAGAATTAGCATTTGTCCTTTAAATTTTCAATGCAAATTTGCATTGTATAACACAGGAACGTTGTCATTTTCTCTTTATAAGAGTTGTTTAAAATGTACTTACTATTGCTAGGGTGTGTACTTTCCCATAACCCTTCTGTAACTGAAGGGCAAAAAAAAAAGAGATAATTTCACAGCTGAGCTAAGGTATGTTATCAGCTGTTCGATGATAATCAATAGCAATGAATTGTTTTATTTATTTATTTATCTTCCACCGATTTCGACGTAGCCGATTAGCACTTCTGAGACTCCGAGAGGAACACGAGGCTAAGTGTTTAGCCACCTGCTGTTGGATTGTAAACGCAAGGATCGCATCGTTCTGTGTTTGTGGGAACACAACCAGTTGCGTCTTCTGGATGCACGTATCTTGGAGAGCGCACGCGGCGCAGTAGGGTGCTGCTAAGAGGGGCTTTTACCAGGTGCACACTTCGGGGGGTGAGTGTACAAATCATTATGTACCTAAACGGTGCCAGCATACGCATTATAATCAGAGTGTGATTGCTAGCCAGGAGATGAGCAAACTCATTCATCTGCCGCTGGAAGACAGGGAGGGGAATTGGCTGTGCCAGAGAGCAGCGAAAGCCTTACCTCAGCTTACAGAGCGAGAGAGAGATAGAGAGAGAGAGGGAGGTGTAGCATGCGAGGTTTGGCCCAGTGCACACAGTAATCAAAGATGGTGAGAGATACTGCAGTGCAGCAAACGTGAACTCCACAATTGCTTTCCCACCTCCACCTGTCTATTTGCCACTCACTCATGTTCTCTCTTTTACAGCAACCCACTATTTCACAATCACATCCACCTCTATAAAAGCTCCGTCTCTTTCCTCGTTGACTTTCACGAGGGAACTAAACCCCCCCCCCACCCCCCGCAATGCAGCTGAGTTCGATTAGCTGTAGTTCGATTAGCGCTAGCGCTCCCCGCTAACGAGGCATAATGGCGGGGAAGTGGCAGCCGAGCCAGAGCTCTTCATTAAACGCTGCAGATTTCCACATTACCGCTCCGACTCGCGGTGCGCCTGAGCCCGGATGAGGACTTTTAAACGCTAACATACTTCAGGGATTGGTTGCTAAACTAGTGAGCTGTTAGTTTCCTACGCGCTCGTTTCCTTCATGAGATCAGCGCTGCAGGTCCGAGCCAGGTTTCACCTCGAGCACCTCTCATCAATAAAGGGTCCCGGGATGTGCGTTACTCAACATCTCTATTCAAGAGGCTTGTGGTTGTAATGATACATCCCTGCTCTCACGTCCTCAGTGGACCACACGGAAACAGAGATAGATAGAGAGATTTGTTAATAAGCAGCTGGTGAATGAGAACCCTGGACAAACGGCGAGGGATTCATACAGATATTTTTACAATGAATCACACGTTAGTTTTCTGACTTCATGGGGGACTGGGGGATTAAAAAAAAAATCTTTTTAACTCTCTGCACATGGATTCAATCCTGTCCGAAAGCACCTCAACACACACACACACACTGCTGTTCAGAGAAAAGATGTCAACTGAGACGCAAACTGTCTTTCCCAGCTCTGCATTTTTATGCGGTGTTTATCTCTCTTTCTTTCTGTCCCTTTGTCCCTGGCCCTCTTGAAACCCGAGATGAGAAAATAGACAGCCCGAGTTCCTTCAGCCCTGGAGTCAGAAATGTCATTAAAGAATAAAAAGGGTATGGAGCACTTGGTCCACGTCTCCGTCTTCTCTACAGAGGCTTCAGGTTCACTTCATTAACCCGAGCGGGACTCATTTAGACGGCGCAGCGTGAATGCACAACGGCGCCCGCGCAAAACCGCACACACTGTGCGTGACGGTACACTGTGTACAAACTAAGTTATGTACACCTCGGGGGACTCCATTTTTTTCTCCTATTTCTCTTTGTCCCTCTCTTGCTCGCTCTCTCTTTCTTTCAGGAACCACTGACCCCTGTAACATCCAATCATGCCACTGGATGGACTTTCCCATTTGCTGCCAGAACGCCTGGCTACACACGTCTCCGTGCGGCCGTCGCCACAACAAGCCGCAAGTCTTGGGCAACGGTGGGAGACGCGCCTGCCGTGACTTCCCTCTTTTACGGCCGAACCGGGAAATGCATTCGCGGATTTACCGCTCTCCCATATGAGCTTTACTTCAGCTCTGAGAGAGAGACGGGCTGTGTGATTGATGCGTTTTTAAAGCATGTCTGATTCCACATACTGGAGTCATAAGCGAGCTTCAGCTTTACTCTACGTCTGGGATCGTGCAGCTGTACACATCATGTTCAAACCTCCTTTTTAAAATGACACGGCGATTTAATATCAAGCCCACAGAGTGCAAGATTCTTTGGAAACATCCGATGTCTCTTTTTTGTGTTAAGAGCAATCAGAGGCACCGAGCAGCAGCCATTTCTTAGGCATTTCTCACTGCGTGCGTTTGGCCGCATCCCAAATTCTAATGCTGGACAGAAGGCAGCTGATTAAGAGCGGGACACGGCTGATAGGAGCTACGTCACAAGACGAGACGCTAGGAAAGCTGACTCCGTACTTCTGCAATGCATTCGGTATCAGCCTGCTTACCCGAAGAGAGTGCGCTAATGCTGAACACACCTATTCTCTGGCTGTAACGTAGAAAATGCTGTCCGTACGTTGACGTCAGAGTGACGGAAAATATGATTTAATATCTGCCACACCCCTGCCAAATCTAGCTAAGTATGGACACCGAAGAAGACGTTAACAAAGGACGTTTTTCAGCGCTCCCTTTTTTGACATGACGATGATGTCCTGGACGATGAGACGCTGTGTGTTTTGGGAGCTTGCTGTACAAGATTGAGCCGAGGTCGACTCATAGAAAAAATAAATAAATTCCAAAAGAAATGGCGAGAACATGCAAACTCCAGTCAAGTACAAGGTTAGAACCCAGAACCTGCTAAAATCTTCTTTAGTCTTCTACTAAGGACACTAAAGAGGTAGAGCTTCTGGCATTTTTCGAGAGACGTGGACACATTTTTTAAAAATGTTCTCCGTATTTGTTTTGTTTGGATTGGTTTGGCAAGTGCGAGGGGATTAGGGGTAATCGGAAGGAAATGATCCTTGAAAAAATGAGAGTTTAGCGAGGAGTGTGTGTAAACATGTAAACACACACACACACACAGACACACACACACACTGGCCATTGCCCACGCTAAATATGTCATCAGAATTTGGAGTAAATCTTTTTCACGGGCAAATTCTCTTCCTGCATTCAACCACTTTTTTCACTTATGTGTGTAAACACACACAAACACCACACACACACACACACACACTCTCTCTCATTCTCTTTCTGTCCAGCTAATTACACCAGGAGCTGCGGGGGAGGACTGCTGGTTAATTACCACCAAGCCTAACAATCTCTTCTTCCTTTGTTTAGACTTGCAAATGTGCCTGCATAAACGGCTTCATAATCTTTGGAGCACACATGACCCGCTGCGCCGCCTCGACACCGTCCAAAAGCCTCTGACGGACTGAAGGAAAGGAACTAAATAAATAAATAAAGCGCCCATTTTATCCCCTTCCACCCCTGAAATGGTCAGCTGAAAGGAGCTGGAGATATCGGCGCATGTTTTCTAAAGGACTTAAGGCTTGCAGCTTGAGCTGTCTTTATCTGATGCGGGCCAGAGGAATTAAAAGTCGCTGTCTAAGCATTGACATTAATTCCTGCATTCAGTGAGGAGAGAGAGAGAGAGAGAGAGATACGAGAGAGAGTGAGTGTGAAAGGGTTTTCAATTGAAAGAGGGTCTGCTGGGAGCGCTAATTAACTTCTGCTTTTAATTCCTGCCTAATCCAGTCTTCTTTTTGTCACTTTTCTAATGCAAGTTTGTTACATTTCTCTCTCTCTCTCTCTCTCTCTCGACTACACTGGTATCTATATGATCAGTGGTGTCGCGTATCAGGCTTTCCTATCTGTATCTCTGCATTAAAAAGTTGTAAGGATGATACGGTGAAAGAACAGACAAAGGGACACAGACGGGAAGGTGAGAATTCTGCGAAATAGAAAACGATAATAAGCGAGAGCATGAAATGATGGACGGAGGTGAAGCGAAGTGTTCTTCCCAAAAAAATTTAAATCCTTGCGTTACCAGAGAAGGAAAAGAATAAAAAGGGAACGAGAGGTGTCGAGAGAGGAGAGGTGGATGAAAATGAACCAAATGGACAGCATGAAGAGGAATAAAAGAGTCTGCAGACGCGCTAAGGTGCCACCCAACGCTTAAGGTGCCAGACAAGTGGCAGGCGAGTTTATTAACATAGAACGAAAATGGTGTGAATGAATGTCTTTCTCTTATGTTTGCATTTTACAGTTTTATTGCAGACACATCTGCATCTCCCAGTCAGGATGCTTCTGGAGGCTTGCTTAGCTAAGATTCGATAAACCGCCGTAAACAAAAACATACTGACTTGTCAATACTAGGACTGGTGCTAATGTGCACGGTAAAAAGGCTAGTGAGTACTGCAGCGTGGTGCACGTAAAGGAAATGGAAATTTCCGAGAAAGGTATTAATCATGCTGCATGTCAGGTTGTTGGAGGTGAAAATGTGTGTGCGGTGATGGTGGTGGGGGAGGTGGGAGGATTGCTGTGGTCGGTCGTACCTGCAGTGCACCACCATAGGCCCGGCGTCCGGAGGGTTACAGGCTTTAACCCTTCGCAGGAAGGCCAGGAATGGTGTGGGATGCTCAGGAACGCCGTGGTCAGGCCACGCCGTGAACTGGAACTGCCTCACCTCCCGCTTCTCACTACAGCCACTCTGCAGGAAACACACACACACACACACACACACACACACAGTCGGACCAAAACTCGACACAACGATGCTGTACAAAGTTTTTATACACAGATTTTATAAAGATTTTATCAGTATATCAGGATTGTGTATGTTAGTCAGTGTAAGTGTGTGATGGAGAATGGTTTTCAGTTGGTTGCTATTGGTTTGTGTGTGTGTGTGTGTGTGTGTGTGTGTGTGTGTGTGTGTGTGTGTGTGTGTGTGTGTGTGTGAGAGAGAGAG
>JAQQZR010000013.1:8484032-8516493 GCA_030068235.1 Notoglanidium macrostoma | reverse complement strand
TGTGTGTGTGTGTGTGTGTGTGTGTGTGTGTGTGTGTGTGTGTGTGTGTGTGTGTGTGTGTGTGTGTGGGTGAGTGGAGAATGATAGGATGTTGGGGTTGTTAAGATGTGATATTTTATTGTTGTGTGTGTGCTGGAGGATGACAGTGTGTTGCCTATGTTGATGGTAAATGTTGATTTTTTGTTGTGTGATATTGGTGTGTGTGTGTGTGTGTGTGTGTGTGTGTGATGGTTAATATTGGTCTAATAAGTGAGATTTTTACTGGTTCAGAATTCTTGCTGTGTTGGTGAATATTAGTGTTTGATGATGAATGTAGATTCTTGTCGGTCATCCTGTCTGCGTGTCCGTGTTGCAGAAGGACGAGTGTGTTGGGGGACGTTGGTGTTTGATGGTTAATGTTGATTTCTTGAGTTAAATTTGTTGTGTTTGTTAGAGAGAATGCTAGTAAATTGGTGAATGTTGGTGACGGTTAACATGAGTTTTTGTTAGGTAATATAGGCATGTGTGTGTGTGAGTGTGTGTGATAGAGAATGCTGGTGTTTCATGGTTAACGTAGGTTTTTTTATAGACAATGTTGGTGTTAAAGGGAATATGTGGGCGTGTGTCGGTGTGTTTCATAAGTACGGCTTGATGTTTCCAGATCGTCCCCTTTTCTTGTTGACTTACTTTATAAAGTGCGAACGTCCTGACGCAGTAGGTGGCCAGCTCAACTGTGTCCAAGAGTGTCACCTGGATCAGACCGTATGTTTCTGATCCCCTGTTTGGCCAGTACTGGTCACACTTAACCTGCAAACACACACACACACACACACACACACACAATTATCTCAGAGTGCAAACACGGGTCAGCCAAAGCTTTGCTACAATCACACGTGGAGTTCGGCCAAGACGATGGAACAAATCCACGCAATTACCTCAACTTGTAATCACACCTATGTGTCACGGTCACGTACTAGAACCTGCATACAATCCTGGGAATGTGATCGGATCTGCTGTATAAACACACGATTCGACTCAATGATTCATTCTGTGGCCAACTCCACTCTACAAATACACAGCTTTCCGACAGAGCATGGCTAAATTCGTGTTACAGGAACAACGTTCGGGACGCAAACACGTCTGGTTACCTCAGAGTTTCGTTCTTGGGTATAACTACAGGTCAGCTAATGCTTCGTCGCGAGCCAAATCCACATTACGAAAACAGAGCATTAGCTCAGAATTTGGAAAGAGTTCAGCCCAAATTATGCTGAGGATTACCTCAGAACTCAATTAAATGTTTAAGTCACAGATTTGGTGTAAAGGTGATCAGGGTAAATCTTCTGGACGTCGCCGTCTGGCACAGGAAGAAGATTTGAAAGGGAACGTTCGAAAAGAACAAAAGGACACTAGTGACATCAGGCCATTCGTTCTGTTTTCTGCTGACTCCTTATTTTGCAACGGAGCTGAAATTGGCGGACGGCGCTCCTTCTTAGCCTGACAGACGCTATAATTACCAACCTAACTGCATTTTTTTTCCCAATCACATTATGGCCTGGGCTTTATTATGATTACACACTGTTGTATCCCAGCAAGCCCCCAATAAAACATTGTTCCATTACAGTACGGTTGCTGCCTCGCCAAAATGAGAGACACAGAGTCTTGGTGAGTACTGCTGAGTGCGTGCCTCATCCTAACTATACTGTGCTAATAAAAGAAAAGATGCTCAGTGATTAGAGACGAGACTAACGGCGCATTTATAAGTGTTCGTCCATATCGTACGATAAAGCGGGGAGCAAGAAGGCGTGCAGGTTTTGGCACCTTTCTCTAGGAAAGGACACCGCTGTGTCGTCAGTTCCTTAATTCTGAAAGAAAACAAAAGTAAACTCTTGTCTGTGGCTTTTAAATATTGCTGCTTTGCAAATAGGAAACATAATATGTTTAAAGCCTGAGCAAGCTAGCATACGTATAATCATTTCTAAGCAGCGTGTCAGAAAAGAACAACACGGAGCGATCAGGAATATCAACGTTTTCCTCAGACGTGTAGGAGAAGTGCTAAAAAAAAAAAATGCTGATTATAATTAGCGTGATTACCTAACACCACGGTGAATCTTTATTCCCAGGGTCTGGAAATCAAGACCCAAACGACGCAAAGCTTAGCATCTTAAAAGTCACGAGAGCAGCAAACACGACGTGCCAGACTAGCATTGCTCTGTAAAAGCGAGAGCTAGCAAGCTGGCGAATAAAATTTCAGAAACAAAATGGCGGACAAACATGTCAGTAAAGCAATGAAGATAAAAATGGCAGTCTTGCCTTGGAGAAGAAATACGAAGGCATCTGAAGACAAAACAAGGAGCAACACAATAACAGAAGAAAACGAAGAAGACGGAATGACAGGAAAGGAAAAATAAAGGTTTTCTAAAAGCGACGAGTCTTCTGAACGGTCCACGCTAGCCTGACTTACCCTTGAGCGTTCCTCCAGCTTGGTCATCATGACGATGTTAGCGCTACGTTGCTCCCAGATCATCCTCCAGAAATCGCCGAAGGTCTCTGGCAGCGAGCCCTGAGTGGCGATGTACGCGTTCTGCTTTCTGTAACCGTCGATGTAGTTGGCGTTGATGTAGTCGCTCCCCGGAATGCCTGTGCAGGGAAGAGCGGGTTAGCTGGCTGGCTACGTTTTAGCAGGATTAGCGCTGGAATTGGATTCTGATTCAGGTTTACATTTCTATGCAGGTCACGTAATCAGTGTTCCTTCTGGATTGGGTTAATCTCCTGATTGTAGGCGTTAAAATGGCTAGTGCTAATTGAATGACAACTGTGATAATAGAATTGAACAATTCACTTCCTGGTTTTTTTCCCTCGCTCTTGAAATGACCAAACTTCGGCGTGCCGCGTCAGAGAGGAGCGGCAAACGTGCGGCTTCACGTCTCACCCTAAAACTTGACCCTATTACTAAAGTGTGTTAGTTGTAATCGCGTTCCCGTTTGAGTCTGGTTCCTCTTACGGTTTCTTCCTCTTGTCGTCTCAGGAAGTTTTTCCTGGCCGCCGTCGCCACAGGCTTGCTCATTAGGGATATATATAAATCCATTCAAAAGTTTATATTCAGAATCTATATCCTTCTGTGAAGCTGCTTTGTGACAATGTCTGTTGCTAAACGAATAAAACTGAACTGAATTGGTAAAAGTGCACGCATGAGCGATTGTGACGTTAAACGCTTCGGTTTCGGCGGCCGTCGCAAGAGAATCTGCGCGCGGATGGACGGCTTCCTGGTGCGATGCCTGTACCGCTTCACGCTCACGCAGAGCGAGCTTTTAATGCAGAGCGTATTTTTTTGGCTGAGCTTCAGCCTGCACGCCCGGAGTGCCAGGGTGGATAAAACCGTGCCGACGTCACATAATCTATCTGCCTGCCTTTTCTATCTTTTCCTCCATGTCTGGGTTCCCGTGACACGCCAGTGGCAGTCAGAGTCACCTGTGTGGACGTCCGGATGCTCGCTATTTAATTAAATAATGTTTGAGTACAATAATATTTTCGAAAGGTGCTAAAATATTTTTCACACACTAAAACATTTATTAAGCAAAATGGAAATAAGTGGTGGTTCGAGGGAATGGAGGAGAGAGAATCCCCCCCCCCCTCCTCCTCCTCCACCTCTTGCTTGATCTCTCTAAAATGAAAGCCGTGTGGTCTTTTCCACAAGGTTGACAGCTAGTCGATGCTGGAGAACCGGAGGCCTAGAGCTTGGTGAAACACATGCTGCAGCGAGATAAAGCTCATCTGTCTACAGCGTTCGCTTCCAGGACTCCCCCGCTCTCTCGCTCTCTCTCTCTCTCAGGTAAATTATTCAGCTGAATTAAAAAAAAAATAAACGAAAAAAAAAACCAGGATATAAGCTCTTTCTGAGCTTTCTGTCCATCCGTGCTACTCATTTTATTCTAATCCTCCATTCTTGGTTGAAGCTGTCTGCTCAGGATTATGGACAATGGATAAAGACAATTAAGCTTGCTTTTCTCTTTTCAAACTGTAATGAAACATTGCCACAGAAAAAACAATAGGACGCCGAGCATAAATTAGCGGCGGGAAGGTATGACTGGCACAACTGGAAAAGAAAATAGAAAGATAATCATATAATAAGTGCATTATAAAGTCTGAGCTAAACTTGAGCTTTTATAATATATTATATATCCGCAGTAGTCGATGAAATGACATAAATATTTCATCTCTTGAATATATTAAACCCCTGCGGAACCGGATCCTGATTAAGCAGCATTCTGCAAATTATGGATGACTGATTTCTTAATGTTATGCTTTTTAGGTTTGATTTTTCCTTTATAAGTGGACAAAATACCATTGAATAAAAATGCTAAAGCGGTTTTGTGTTTGTGTATTGCGTGTCCTCTGAGCATCCCGTGCTAATTTGATTCTTTCAATGGGTGCTTTTATTTCGTATAAACCCTCAGAATAAATGAGTGATTCGATTACAACGTAAAGTTCACGTCTAAAGGATGCGCTGTCCTTGTTTCTTGGAGTTAGCGTCATCGTAAAGTCTATAGTGCTGTCTTTGGAATTATAGGAAAAATATATTTGGGGTATTTTTGCGTGGTTCCGGGCTCAGTATTTTACATTTTAAATAAACGAAGCGCAATGTTCATGAATACAAACACAGTTAATTTATTACAAGCATCTCTGCTCTTTCTCCCTCACATGCACAGAAAGACAACCTGACACTTTGCTAACACTCTTGAGAGACATTGCGATATTTATTTAACAGGTTAAATGAATCTTTTCAAAGCCGTGATGTACAGTATATAGAGCTTAAACCTGCTTTATCTGCTTTAATAAAACGATGATGACTCACTACTGCAAATCCTTATTAATCCTGGCTGGAGTAGAAACCTCTGGTATCTCTTTGACTCTGCTCTGATAAAAAGCTGTCACCTTAGCGTTCGGTATCTTTTCGCCAAACATACAGAATATATAATCGTCTACGTGTGGACTGTACAGAATATTCCAGGAGTGAGTCTCAAGACTTCATATTTAAAATTCCGTATTCCGAAAAATGACTGGCAACGTTTTAAGATAACGGACGTTTTATTAGACTTCGTCTGAGAGCAGGTACAAAACAAAACAAAAAAGGCATGTTTGTTTTCTCTGGTGCCGAAGGAATTTTGGTTTATCGAATCTTACTAGGTTTTTAATTAAATCAGCGGCTTCAAAGAGCTTGATAAGGCTGTCTCGTTTATTGACTAGTGAAAGCGTTCTTCATAAAACGCAGCATATCTCATGCCTATATTATTATTATTATTACTGTTTTTAAAAAAAAAAGAGACACAAGCTGGTTGAGTCGCACCGGTCAGTGTGGGTCGCATAATTATGGAGTAATAACAACACAAATATTATAAAAAAATACAGCCGATAATGCATGAGTCCTGTTACTTCTGAATGCCCTGATGAATGGTTCATGTGAGCATTATGCAATGTTGTGTGATTATTTTCCACTAACAGCACTTCCTGTAACGTTGTAGTCATCTCATTATCTTCCCTGTTAATTACACTTTCTTTTTACCCATTTAAATCCATTGACTTTTAATGTTGTTGATCGCTGATGAAACACGTTCCTCTTACGTTACACCTGCTCTTTTTCCTCTTTCTTTAGACGTTCAGACATGTTAAGGCCAAAAGCTTCTCCTGTATCCTTTACGGATTTACCTATGACTGTTACAAAGTGCCGACACCAGGAACCCCAAAGGTGTTATCGGGCCAATAGCGCAAGAAGCGGAGGAGGAGACGTATTGGATGCCGGATCCTGTGACAAATGGCAAGGATTGAAATTAGATTCGTTTTTCTTTCGTTAGGATCAGATTTTTTGGGATTTGCACTTTTATTGTATAGAGAGTGTAAATGATTTGTGTGCGAGTTAGTAGTTTCTAAAGAAAACAGTATCTAATGGCTTACAGCCGAGACTCATTATTGGTATCAGTGTCGGAGGAGCAGAAGTGCTATCTTGCCATCTCTAATGCACGGCTCCTTACAGAAACCTTCAGCATAACCAACAATTTTTAATCCAGAGTTGTAACCACGAGCTGTTGCTATAGAAACGATACTGTATTAGGAGTGCATTAATATTGCTGTGATTTGATCTACTGTTAGAACTGCTGCTGAAGAAAACTAATCAACTCCTGAGCAAGAATTTATTCGTGACGCAGTATAAAGATATTTAATGTTTATAAAAGTATTTAAACTCATCCCAGTTCCTGTTCTACCCTACAGCAAACTGTGTTATTTTCCTCTGTTAGATTTACAGTATATCTGTGTATTAGAAATCAGCAAGATCAGTAATAAAATTCTTCAGCGGGGGAAAGCCGCAGCCAGCTGGCCTGTAAGTATGAGAAGGATTGGTCGACTTCACATCCACTGACCTTTACAGCGTCCAGCAGTTCAGAGATTTAAGGATTCTCTCTCTCTCTCTCTCTCTCTCTTTCATATGGACTGTGTTGAGGCTGTGACTGGATTTCTGGCAGATATACACTCAATCAGTGTTACCTTGCAACAGCATTACTGTGAGTATATTGTGAATAACACTCTTGGGATGAGCACGGGGCAGTCTTTCCGATTACAGCTGCAGATCTACAGTATCCAGGTGAGAATATCCACTGAAGAAAAAGCAAACTGTTTTTTGGAACTCATTATAGCAAAAATAAAAAAATAAAAATGAGTGGACAGATGGATGATTCTCGTGCAGACGCATTGTTAGCTTAATTACTGCATAAGAGGAATAATATCCCATGTAAATCTGCATGGGACACAGACGATATAAGCATCAAGAAAGACAACGTCCTACCCGATATACAGATACAGATTGCATGTTAAACTAAAGTGCATGTAGGACCCAAAGGAAATCCTGGCTGAGAAGCAAACGGGGGTTGATGTCAAGTCTGATCAGTTTAACTATATGCCATTAAGGCAGAGAGATGGAGCATAAGAAAGCAAGGAACACACATTAAGTTCTGCACCCAATCTGTTCCTCAACGTCCCTAAACCGCTGTTTTGTTCTACTCCGTCTCCTGCCACACCTGGCCCAGGTAATCAGAGCTCCACAGTCCGTGATTACAGCCTCAGATGGTGCTGAACGCTGGAACAGAACAAAGATGGAGCCTGGCAGGGGGTCCTCGGGGGCGAGCTGAAAAACTTCAGCCTGGTTCCTACTGCGCTGCCATTTGAAAATTTCCTGATTGCGACACGCATTTCTTTCCTACTGTGTTTATTTTGTTCTGCCCTCTGTGTACCGAATCACAGGCAGCTCGAAGCCGGCCGACGTCAGCCAGAAGCTCTGGCGGACTCTCGCGCGTGCAAGTTTTCGAATCAAAGCAAACACACGGAGGAGAGGGCTCTCAACTCCAGATGTTAGCGTGCAACGCATCGCTTCCACAAATATGTGTGTTCCATCAGAGGGAAATCAATTCGGAGGGCTTAGTGAGGACAAACAGAGGGCTGCGCTGGGCTGAGGCATGCCATGAAGAGGCCTCCAGTGCAGCGAAAGCTGCTATACTGGTGATCAGACTTCCTTGTACAGTGAGTGTCACGCTACATGAAGGGGCAACAGACCTTGAATCTGTTTCATTCATTGTTCATCAGAAACCTTCTCGGTGTACTGTTGCTTCAGCATGGCATTTTAACGTGTCGAGTAATGCATGTTACATGAACGGATATCTAAAAAACCTGACATGTTTTTAGGTCCACATACCAATGGGTAAAAAATTTAATAAATCAAACATCCATCAGCCTGAAAGCAGACCATCCTCATTCATTAGGACATTTATGGAAACTGACAGTTAATATGGCAGAGTGATTGGAAACGTTTTATTAATATCCGTCAACTAATACATGCTAAAATGGCCTGAGGCCAGACGTACCATCGATGGAGGAAAGCAGCACTCTCGAGTGGTCGTAGGCGATGACATTGGCGTAGCGGTTCTTGGCTTTGTTTACCTCCAGGTTCGAGTGCTCCCATGTAAACTGCTGGCCTGGATCTATAGACTGTAATGGAGACAAAAAACAATAATCAGTGCCACTTTTCTGCTCTTGAGTGGTGGAACTGTTAGATTTCTTTTCTCCTTGTAGTTGGTAGATTATAAGTTCAGACTTCGGTCCAGTAGGGTATACGATTCATGCTTTGTGATTGGAAAGGTCATTTTTTATTTTTTTTGATGATCCAACATTCATATCAAAAAAGCAACAAATTGCTTGTGTCAGCTTTTATTGGCTGTAATGAGAAGGTAGGATCTCTACATCGCTTCCAAAGCTGACTAGTTAAACACAAGCTAAATAACGTACTGCTGAGCGTGAAAACTGGTTGCTTTACATCGCACTGGTGCATTTACTGCATCAATGATCTCAGTCAGTTCCTTTCAAATGTGATTTGTCTTCATGATCTCTCTATAGACATTTAATGACAGCTCGTATATGAGAGCATACGATAAAAGATCAAGGTTATAATCTTTTCTTTCATTGTTATGTGTCGAATAGTGAGTGGAGGACTGAAAAAATTCATAGAGTTGGTCTGAGGAATCATTCCAGACGATCTTTTGCCTTTACTGTGTTATATATACACAATGTATAATATATATATATATATATATATATAATGTAATAAAATACTATTAGATTATATTATGTGCACATAACTAAGATGTAAATCAATTCAAATTAAAAACGTTTGCTTTTGGTATGCAGTACAATATATATGGTATGATATACAATATGCATGGTAAACATTGTTAATGGTTAATACAATGTTTGTTAGGCTATGTATTCAACACGGCACTTAGCATGCCCCTCTTATGACAAAAAAAAACCCAAAAACAAAAAAAACCCAACAACAACAAAG
Organism: Notoglanidium macrostoma; assembly: GCA_030068235.1. NCBI lineage: Eukaryota > Metazoa > Chordata > Actinopteri > Siluriformes > Auchenoglanididae > Notoglanidium > Notoglanidium macrostoma. Next base: position 8,507,633 of record JAQQZR010000013.1, on the reverse strand, counting down.
AAACTTGATTCAAAAATCTAGTGACGTACATTTAAAACTTTGGCCTGGATACCACTTCCATGTTTTCAACCAATTATATCACGAGGATACTCAGATACTCAGCCTAGTTTGCCAGCAGCTCATTTTCAAGCTCTTGGTCTCAGCCTAAATAGAAAGATGGCATGATAGGCATCCTGCGTAACTGACAAACGTCTTAAAATAGAGGCAGTTCTCGCGTTTGGGACTAAGTAGCGTCAGGCATCAACATGAGCGACGTGAGTGGCTGAAAATAAGGATTCAGAAATGTCAAGTATATAGTTACAGCCTGCTTCCCCGTCCTGGAATATCCTCATCTGGCTTCACCTCCTCTCCATCATCCCATGTCTTAGACTTCTTGTGGAAAGTGGGATTTTTATTTGGGTCAGTGTCTGTGACACACACGCAAAGTTTGCTCCTGCGGCTGTCAAGCGAAATAAAAATCACTTTGCGCTTCACGTCAGGGCGAAAAGCGACTCGGTAAAAAGTTATTGAACTAATCCACTATCAAAGCCTTTCTCTGGCAGTACAATTGCAGAACACAGTGTTCTAAGGCAATTATCCTAGATTAATATGCAAGCTTATGGACCATTCTTCGTGCTCCTCGTTAATAACGCAGGTCCAGGTTAAATCTTCTGGGTTGGTAGGAGTTTCAAATAAAGCCCCGTTTTGTTGTGCGTCTCTCTTCAATCATCGTAAGTGCCCTGTTATAAGTCTGGCTCATGGGGTTACAGTAATAACAGTCTGATTTTCTGAGGAGTGAAACTATGGAGATCTTGTTTCTGGCAATAGAAAAGCTTTTAACAAACTCTAACAAGCCCCCAAATGGTACTTAGTGGGAACTTTGTGTTAAATGTTACATCAGAGTGTGAGAGAACATGAACAGCTTCATTTCTTTAGTAGGGTTTCCATCCTCCTGTACTCTGGAGAGCTGGTAGCGTTGAGGTTAAAGAAATAATCTGATGGGGAAATAAAAAATAATCAGATGTTTACAATGTTCTCCTTATTGCAAATTGGATATAGGTTCAGGATTTCCTTCTTGGAAATAGTACTCTTTCTATTTGCAGTGGAATTAATGGAATGGAATTGAGTTGAATTTTTTTTTTATGTATTGAATGGTCTGCTACGTTTTTTTTTTTTTTTTTCAATTTAGTCTGCTAAAATAGTTCAGATGGTAACCCCTGCTTTAGATGAAAGTATTCGCTAAACAAATAAATACACACGTCCTTCTGAAATGAGTAAGATTCAGTTAAAATCTTGTGAAAGTGTCGATCTCCGAGGATGAGCTTTTGAGCTGGTTTAACCAGCGCTTCTTTATTTAACTCTATTTATTTTAATAATGAAATTATTCGCTTTCCTCGGTGTCTGTTTGAAAATGAAAAGATACGCATCTGCTTCCGGGCGACTTCCTCTCCAGGTTGACAAATTTCAAATTACAGTTTTACAGAACAGCACAGAATGAATGAAAATGGGCCACATAAGCGAGAGGGTCATGCGTTCATGCTATAAAGGGGGGAAAAAAAGCCAGAACATGGCCATGAGGTCGCTTCAAACCTGATCCTTTGTGAGCTGACTCGCCTAGCTGTACTTTTTTTTTTTTTATTTAAATAAAAAAGCATTACTTCATAATCCAGATGTAATCAGATTACCGTGTCATGAACACTGCAGAAAAAGAAAGCAGAGAATATATAAGGTAAATATCAGTAATGTAACTGTAAAGCATCGACTTGGCCACAGAGAGAAAATGTAGCTTGGCGGGTGAAACGCTCCGAGTGGTTGCATTTTTCTCTCAACGTGGGTCACGTTGCTGAGCCACGCTGCATTATGAGAGAGAACAAATCTTCTGCTAAGCCACGGCATTTCATCTGAATATGTTGAAACAGCGGGTCGCAACATTGCTCATAATGAAACGCGGCCTCATTTCATTGTGCTCTCAAAATGATTTTCCGTGCCGCTGCGAGGGGGAAAAAGTGGCTGGGAATTACAATTCGATGTAGTTAAGCTGCAATAATGGCAGGGGCAGCCTGGCTACGTGCCAGAGGCTGACCTCATCGGCTGGAGGCGTCTGTGGCAGAAACGCTACCCGCAGTGCTACACTCTCACATGCACACGCACACACACACACACACACACCAACCATCACACAAAACCATAAATAAACAACGCTAGGGTCTTGCCAAGTATCATACATGCATGCAGAAGCACAGAAGTGGCATAGTAAGCACACACACCCACACACCCACACAGTTTGGCACATTCACATTTGGCATTTTGTACCTTTTAGGCTCTCATCAGGTTGCTTAATCTTTGATCTCTAACACCAATCCTTGCGTTTCATGCCACTCTGTGTGATATGAGCACTTCTGTTAATCTCAGTTTTTTTGGTCCACAAATGAAAGAAAAAAAATCAGCTTCCCTTCTTCACTCTTGCTTCATTTTAGGGTTTCCTCGTGAAGCTACCTGGCCTCTATATAGTGCCTTGTATAAATATTCCACCTCATTTGAAGTTTGCCACATTTTGTAGCCTTACGACCTGGACTTAAAGGTGCAATAGGTGATTTTTTTTTCATTCCTCATTTACTACAAATAACCTGGAAGATAGGTAGAACTTGATTGTTAAAAAATGGAATAAGTTATAATAAGTATGTACCATACAGGGCACCGTAGATCCTAGGAGTGGAGCTTTGTAAGCATGGATGGGAATTGTTCGAAAATGTTGAACCCAAGTGTTAGAGACCTAATCTTGAAAAAGAAAATGACTAAGCTTACCTAATGCACCTTTAACGGTGATTTGTTTTACCATTGAGAGTCACAATATGTCTAACATTGGAAGGTGCAAATTTATTTTCTATTGTGATACAAAGGGTAATTAAACAAAGAAGCAGAAATGTGTTGATTGCTTAAATAGTCACGCTCCATGGGTCAGTCTTGGTAGAACTACATGTGGCTGCAATTACAGCTACAAGTCTTCTGGAATATGTCTATCAGCTTTACATCTGGGTCTTGTTCTTTTGTTTTGTTTTGTTTTTTTGGTTTAGCCACAGATTTTCAATAAGACTCGGTCTGGGTTTTGACTGGACCACATCCGGTTTCTCAGTTTTGAACCACTCCACTGTAGCTTTGGCAGTATGCTTGGGGTCGCTGCCTTGTTGGAAGGGGAAACCTCCTGCTCCAGTCTAAAATCTTTTGCATACTAGGTCAGGCGCTCCATCCACCTTTCCCTCAGCCTTGACCACTTTCCTAGTCCCTGCTGATGAAAAGTACCCCCATCCCCCCCGCCACACACACACACACACACACACACACACACACACAAAACTTAATGCTACCACCACCATGCTTCACAGCATTCTCAGGACAATGAGCAGTGCTGCGTTTCTGCCTAACGTAATACAAAAGTTTAAGGGGGGATACTTATGCAAAACCTTGTATGCACATGTATTTTAGCTAAATTTTACCCATAGTTTACTCTTTCTCACAGATTGTTAGCTTTGGAGGCAAGGTCAGACCTCTAACTCTAGAATCAGGAGTACGTCAGAGAGGAAACCAGATGATCTCGACAAACTATGCAATTTTGCTCCAGAATATTTGGAGAGCTCATGTCTTTTCAAACATGTTTCATTTGTTATAAAAAAAAAAACAAACAAGAATTTTGTTTTGTTAGGAGTCAATGATGTGATTAGACAACTAAAAGATGCGATATGTCTGTCGTCTCCTTTGTGTGGTGTGATGATGAAATGTGCTGATTCTCTTTCAGATTGGAGGCTCTGAGGTCTTTTTACTACTGAAAACACTACGTCCATAGTAGTACCTCCATTTCTCTGAATAATAATAAAAAAAAAACAGATCTGGAGTATTTCTGTTTCAGTGGTAGCTTAGGCCCAGCTTCACGTTCCTATGGAGTGACCTTCAACTTGATATTTAAAAGTCTGAACCTGGATTTCTGCAAAGCTGCTTTGACAACAACCGTTATATAAACAAATTGAAATGGACTCTAAAAACTACATTGAAGTCGCACTTGGCTCTCCAGCTTTGGCCACATGCAGGACTGGCTTCTTCCGTCATCGCTCTCCTGCTCCATTTAATAACACGCCATCTATCAATGAAACCCTGAGGCTTCTCATACAATTCACCCACCAGTGATGATGGATAAATAAAAAAATAACATTGTGACAAATATGATTTCTCCCCTGCTTTCTGTTGCTCGAATCCAATCAGAGGCCAGCTTCCATCAGCCGAGAAATGACATCACGAACTTCAATCTGTGTGCTCTGGCAGTGCGTCGCCGTTCTAATGACCATAAAGAGATCTTCACCTCTTTTCCATCCAGAGATAACAGGATTACCCTTTCTCTGTCTTGCTTGACCTTTCCAACTCTGCGCCGGTCTACGGCAACTGGCAGCTTTATTACGAGGAAAGTAGCTTCAAACGAGACAACAAATGTTTCACTTTTTCTCTAAATCTGGAGGACTTATGTGTGTGCAAATCACAACCATATGACACATTTGGAATTAATGCAAAAGTTTGGACCTGGACCTAACTGAAGGGTCATGGTAGAGGAATAAGTGTGCTGTGTAGTTTCACAAAAACCTAAAATCAATCAATCAGTGCCAGGCCAAGCCAGAGATCAACCCTTACTCACCATTACACACACGGGCTGATCAAAACATGTAATTTTTTTTTATATTGAATTACTTGTTTTGTAACTACTCACATAATGTTTGGAAATCGTTTCTCAAACATTTGTTGGGTTGTAGTTTTCACACTCTGCTTTCTAACCTGCACGTTTGGTTGTGTAAGGCTTTTTAACCTCATCAAAAAACGAACTCGTAATGGAAATTCGATTGTCCGTAACCGTGCAGACGAATTTGATTGTGAATCATTGCAAGTTTTACCAGTGATCTGATAATGACTGTGATCGCTGCAACAAGATAACAAGCCATTAGGTTCGCCTTGGCTTTCTGGTGCTAATCAAGTTCGAGTTAGGTTCAGAGTCGAAACTCGGTGCTGTAGGCGGGGTCAGGTTCGGACGGAATGTTCGTGTTCAAAATTTCAGCAGTCTTACTCTGAGACGTTCGCCAAACATGCTAAATATCTCTTGGCTTAGGATGAGAATACAGTAGGCACTAATGGCAGCCTGACGACTGTATAACTTTAAATGTCTTTATTATTATTTGGACTATTACATTCATCTTTATATTAGTAGATGAAAAATCTCTCATACTGTCATATAACTGTATAGACATGGATTCAAAATCAGCAGCCTTGCATTAATAGCCCAATAGATATAGAAGCACAGCTCATCAGCATTAGAGATCAGTGTGACGGTTTGGGGTTTTACCTCATATTCCTGTGAGAACTTGAGGTTGTCATTGGCTTTGAGTCTCTCCAGGTGGTCGGCCAGGTCCATGATGGGAATCGGTGGGTGGTTCGCCATACCTGCAGATATACAAAATCCAGCAATACGGCATTAGCATGACGAGAAAACCCCAGAACTTTATACATAATTAGAGATGAGATTTATTAGAGAAAACAGGTGTCAGATGGAGAATGTGAGTATTGTTAGAAGAATCACTCAAAGCGTTAAGCATGCTCTCAGATGATGGAGACAGAAGCTAATGGAGAACTCCAACTGGGCATTCCTGAGGTGAAAGAAGAATGTTATTCGCACGCAAGCGGCGTCCGTAGTTAGCATGGCAAAAGGAAATGAATAAATAATGTAAACAAATACATCAACAACAAAATAAAACGACGTAAGCGCTGGATGTTCAGCGTGTGAGCACATGACATGGAGCTCCAAGGTTTTCCTGCGATGCCATGAAAGTAAAGCATTATGGGTTAGACGGTGGGAAGCCTCGATGGAAATGATTGAAATGGGGGAAAAAAAAGGAAGATGATGAGGATTAATGTGGAAGAAATATAATGGCATGTGTATAAACGAGACCAACTAACTTGACAGATGGAGGTTACTGGGATAACCGGAGGCACCGGAACCTGCGGAGGAAAGGGGGGCGCGGCGTAAATCAAATGTCGCTGAAGGTTAAAGCAAATGTGGTGATCACACATCCTGAAATTAAACAGGAAGCTGCACAAACGATGCAGACTCATATGCCGTCAACGAGACATTTACCTACTCCTTTACACGTCTGTTTGTTAGTAAGAACACAAAGTGTTACATGCTAGTAGCTGACAAACATTCGCGTGCAGGGAAAAATGAGCAACTAAACATACAACATTGCAACACTGATCACAAGAAAAAGCCTGCAACAGCAGCAGAAATAAGCAAGTTTACAAGAGATCGGATGAAAATACGGAAGTAAGTCAAAAAAGCTGACGAAATTGTAAAGTCTTTTTTCAGTTTTTGAGAAAAATAGAGTGGATGACCTTAAACAGTTGAGGCATTTTAGGCTGCCGGCTGACTGCAGATCATTTCAGACATGTGGGAGATTTGTAGGTTGAAATTGCATAAGAGTGAATGGGCCAGGGTTGCAAGAGTGAAGAGTCGAAGGGAGGAATATGCCTAGATGGATGATGGGAAAAGTGGGAGGGGTGGGGGTGGGGGTGGGGATGGTCGAAGCGGGGCTTTAATAACTAGTTTGCATAAAAGCAGATGGCGTGCAAGTGAGAGATAGGGAATCACTAAAAGGGAGAGAGAGAAAGAGAGAGAAGGATGAGTATGTGGATGCAGCGGGAATGGTTCTTTCATCCGAGTGGATGACAGAAGTAGGCATTAGCTAATGGAAAAAGCATCCAAGAGCGCCCATTTGGCGCCACTCAAGATCCATTTCCAGGCACGACGACAATGAAACTGGCACTTGCCGAGTGCGACTGTGCTGACATCGAGCACCCTTAAGATAAAAATGGGAGGTGGACAAACTATGCACATGAAGAATTTCAAGGGGGAAAAAGGAGAAAGTGTCAGACTAATGTAGCGGCCCTCAAAAGAGGTCCAACAGTGTGTTTTCACTGGATGAGAAGTGGATGTTTGGGCCACTTGAAGAACAGGGGCAGGATGGTGAACCTTTCCAATGGGTTCTTTTGTAAGTCTGAATAAAAAAAGACTCAGAGAGGTTTGAAAGGCCAGTTAATGGTCTAAAACACCAAACCTCTTATGCTGAATATTTCTGAGTATTAGTATCTTTTCCTTGCGATGCTACAAGAGCATGAGTGCCATCGTACCCGCTGTTTCTGCAGCATCACTTCCTCTCATAGATCTTTCTGGCTGGATGGTTTGGGTCTGAGTGGCTCTCACCTTGTCAGCCAGGGTTAAGGGGGAATAGTTATGTTCACAGCTCATCGACTTCCACATTCCTCTCTCTCTCTCTCTCTCTCTCTCTCTTTCTCATTCCCTCTCTATCTTTTTCACTCCATTCCTCGCAAATACACTGGCTCGGGTTAATTCATATTTCACAGAAGGTCAGATTTGATATGCTTGAAAAAAGCATGGGATAATTAGAAATCTCATGATTAGCCAACAAAACCAGGAAAGGACATCTCAACTTTGCTCATTTCCGACTATACAACGCAGCAGCGCTAAAGTCTTGAATTTGTTGCCCTTTGCCATTAGCTATTTCCTGTCGATGTTAATACAGTTAGACCTATTAGCTAGAGAAGTTTCTGAAATACATTTGATATCTCTCAATCATAGTTCCATCTTAATGCCATCATAATTCCTAATATAAGTCTAAACATAGACCTCTTCAATCATCTAATCTTAAATTTAATCTTGTCAGTGGATTGGTTGTCTCAGCCTCTTAGACGTTCCTGCCTACTTATCAGGCCATAGACTTTAAAGTCTTAAAGGTTGCAGTCTGATTGGTTACTTGCACTACAATACATTGGCTTTTGAAAGGGCAACAAGATTCTAAACACTATGAAAAAATTAGATTTTCCTAGCAAGGTATGGTTACTGGTTTGAAAAAAAATTCACAGCGTCAGTAAGTTCTTGACCACCTAGGCTTGGTGGAGATGGTCACGATATTTAATCATTAAACTTGTACAGTGATAGAATGTCACAGCCTCTGGAGGTACTTTGACCTTCTGTGTTTTTTATGAGTCAGCCGTCCTGATGAGTCCATCGAGTGACTCCATTCATCCATTACACAAGCTATGGTACATCAGTTGCCTCCACAGCTAAACAAACATCTCGAGAGCTCTTGTTGGAGATATTAAGCCTGTATTTCCAACATACTGTACATACACTACAGCACACACATGGGGATTCTCAAAATATATCGACTATAATATTTACTATTCAGGTCTTCTCACAGATCAATGGTTTATAGTGCTTTATAGGGTCTGTGGTAGCTCAGTGGTTAAGACAGTGGACTAGTGATTGGAAAGTCGTGAGTTCAAATCCCAGCACCGCCAAGCTGCCACTGCTGGGCCCTTGAGCAACTCCCTTAACCTTCACTGCTCACTTGTAAGTCGCTCTGGATAAGGGCGTCTGCCAAATGACATAAATGTAAATGTAGTGCTTGGCACCTGATTCAGTTTCTACAAGGTGTGATGATAAGCTGATGGGTTAAATCAGGAGTGGTAGAGAAGGAAATGATGTGCAGGACGTGAGGTCTACAGGACTGGGACTGAAGTGCTGTTAGCATGGACCTCAGTGGCCCACTCAGTCTGCCAATGAATGACATTTAATTATGTGCAATTGCACATGCAATTTAGTGATTCTGAATGCCTTTGAATTTATTCTAGGGGGAACGGAGCTGAGTGGTTAAGGCTCTGCAGTAGTGACCAGAAGCCTTTGAGGTCAAGTCTTAGAAGTCCCACTGTGAAGCGCATAAGTAAAACCAATGACCATTAACTACTCAGCACTTTAGATAAAAGCTTATGAAAATTAATCAGCACAAAATTAAAACACTGTTTCAAGACAAAAGGCCAGCAATTCCATCACTATGTTACTATCACTAAACTTACTTCCTATGCTGGTCATATTCCAACTGGATAACATATAAATTATAAATGTGAGGACAGAAAGATCGTAATGAAATTGGATCTGATCTCTACTCCCAAAGCAGGTGATCCGACATACTGCTTTAAATTTAAGTTGCTGTACAAACACTTAAAAATGTTCCTCAAGGATTTCTGAGTGGTTAATAGTTTAACCTTTACAAATATGAAGCCTCAGTTGTAGCATTCCACATATGTCTCTCCCATAGGGACAAACTGAAGAACAGTAGTTAAGGCTATTAGAGAGAACATTTTTGTAAGCGCGTACACTCAACATGATGTCAGCACCTGACAAACAATACGATTTACGGTCTTTGGATTCAAACTGACCCTGATTACCGTGACGAGATCACTGACGAAGAACAAAACAAGCCAAATAAGATATAAACAGATCCCTGATTTAAGTGTAGGTGATGGCTGGTGATGATGTGGATGAGGATGAGGATGTGTCACAGTTCTTACCGGGTGTTTGGAAGTTGAGACGCCGTAGCTCCACTGGATCATTGGGATGATGGGACGGCATTTCCTTACTGTTGGGCAAGCTGCCTTTCCTAGCCTCGGACTCGGCTCGTTTCCTAAAACAACATGGGAAATGGTATTGTGTCACACATCCAAAATAGCAGAGGTGTCTTTTGAATTTTGAGTTTTGGAGACGGAATATGTCACCCCTCCCACCAAGCGTCTGGATTCAAAATCCTCCTGATGCTTTTCTGTTGCGCCACTTGTGAGCACCTATATGAAGTTTTCCAAACCCAATGGAATTCTTATATCTCTGACCTTTTCCACCAAAATTCTACTCTCAGGCACCTCGAACAATTTGATCAATCAATGCTGTTATTTCCTCGCCGGGCCTTGACTTGAAGTGTCTCAGCACCTCCTATTCATCAACGGACACCTGACTAGCAAAATTCACACATTTTTTGCGGGTCTACCATTCTCAGCACAGCAGTAATACTAACATGGCAATGTGTATTGCACTGGCACGAGTGTGTTAGAAAACCTATACAGTTGATATCTGAAAAACGGCCAATGTGTAATTGCAAATGTACGTTGGTGCTTCTTTAGAAGAGCTGCTGACTACAGCAATCATAGCTACAAACATCCATTGACAAGCACAGAACCTTTATTTGCTGTACCAAATGGTTAATATACAGGATGAGCTCTAAAAGCAACGTTCAGACGGGGTTAGAGTGGAAACGGTCGCACTAATGCAGCAAAATTCCCCACCAGAGCTAAGCACAATCGGCCTTAGAAAGACACTATGTGGTGTGCTGCAAATCGAGTCAAGTCAATGGAGACGGTGCTTTAAATGTCTTCGTGCGTCCTGTAAGTGGGACACAACACCAGTCAACACAATGCCCAATTTCAATTTAAATGCTCAACCTGCCATTTTTGATCCTGGCTTACCTTGGAATGTTACTATTTTCTAAATAATCTATGAAAAAGGAAGGTGTTGTCTTTTCAGAGATTAGGAAGGATAAAGAAAAATCCATTAACAAGCAGATTGTATTTTATGTACTGTACCTAACTCATAGAACTCTTATCTAGTTGGCGTTCTCACTAGAACAACAGCTGTTTTTAAGAAACTCTTTGTAAATGTTCGACGACTTGAACCAGTGTGCTAGAGTATGGAAGAAACAACCATTAATCATTCTAGTAATGAAATCAAGAACTACCTGAAAATAGATTTATATTCCAAGGATTATTTGGTAACACTTGACTGAAAAGCAGTGTTCATAAGGCTACATAACACCTACATAAGCACTGCACTGACATCTAATTACTGATAATAACCTATGGAAAAATATACGGAGGCTTCAACAGGCGTAAACTGTCAAAAAGGCTGCTTTGTTCATTTTGATTTCATCTTTGTTGACATGCAATGAGTTACATTGCATAACACTCTCCAGGCTGACTTAAGTTACTCAGAAAGCATCATAGCACAACCATGTGCCGACAAAAATCAGCCATTTGATTCAAAAGCGGTCTATATGACAGTGGGTGTTTGTTGAAATGATGCCTCGTTACAGTAAGTGTATAAGCAGGTTCATGTAGGTGTTGTGTAGCCTTATAAACTCTGCTGACTATTTCTCCGGTTTCTATACAACTCTGGAGTTCCTCTTGGTCTTACCTGTCAGGTTTGCTGCTCCAGAGGAAGCAGAGAGAAAAGAGAAAATTGGGGTTAGATTAGGAGTAGCAGGTGTCCTTAAGATAAACGTGAATCTCTTCAGGACCGTTTCCTGTTTTCGCTACAAGGCCCGGTCTTTCTTTTGGCTTGGACTAAAGCTGACATTTTCCAACGCTGTCCTTTCAAAGGTTCTTTCTTTTCCTTGTCGGCAATAAAGTTGGCACTAAAATAGAAATCATCCGTTCCTCGTTCCTCTTTACGGATGTGACGCTCAATTATGCTATCTAAAGCAGCAGTCTGTATTTCTGAACACTGCAATTTGTGAGCAGGTGGATCCACTGGAGCTGCTTTGTATTCAGCGCGACATGCGTCTTGCGAATGCATGGATGCCTTTTTCCTTTTCACCTCTTTCATGAAAGGAGAAATGAGAAACGGGAAGTATCTAGGAAAAATCTATTGTTTACAATTATTGAAGTGAAGCAGTCTCTTTCTGTCGTGCTGTTTTGTAGCGCTCTGAGATTAGCATCAGTACGCGCGCCGCTTGACTCGTACGAGAAGAAAATGATTAACTTTGCTCTTTTGTACTGTAGATAATCTCATAAAGAATAACAGCGACAGTATGAATCGTTTGTGCATTATGTGGAGTGTGTAAGGTTATGACATTGACTCTACTGTTGGTGTTTAAATCTGCCACAGGTACACACACACATACACACACCCCAAAGTGCACTGTATATTCAGGGCCCTGATGTCACAGGTGGCCTCTTTAATGGCTGCGTAAATTTACAGTCAGGCCTCAAGGCCAAGCCATTGAAAACCCTGAAAAGCAATGGATCATACAGTTTAACACAAGGCCTAGAGTGTTCAAATCCATTTCCTGTTTTTCTAATATACTCAAGTAGGTTTGTTTAAGGTAGGAGTAAAACACTTGGGCGAGTGCTATTATAGGAAAGTAATCAACGACAAGGTGGTGATGTGACCTGGAATTACCATGTATGTTTCATCCCTCTTATACCACAGGATTTGTCACAAAGAATGACATACTGTGTATCTTTTATAATATCCAATTATATTTACATTTAATGTTGTGGAACGTCCACGAAACAAGTTTTCACTTAACGCTACAGAAGCAACAGTCATTTCGCTTTTCAGTTTCAGATTGTCATGTTACCGAAAAACAGCTTCAAAAAGTTACTTCACCACTTCAACAATTTTTTTTACGTGTATGTTTTATTTAATACTATACTGTAGAAACAAAACACCCACCATCTTTTAACGCTGTTTAATGAATAATGATGGACTTTATTAGATAATGTTCATGTTCAGTGATAAGCAATTTAATTTCACACTGATTACTTTACATGTGTATGATGTAAACGCACTTGAATTTCTGGTTCATGCTCACCTCTTGTACAGCAGAATAGCGATGACTATGCAGATGATGAAAACTACAGCCAGGACAGGCCCCACGACCCAGATTAAGCCTTCCTCTTCATCGATGATAGGCTGGGGGTCATTATCAGCCGAAACCACCGGGTCCGAGTATGGACTTGTGGCGTACAGGGTCTACAAGATGACAGACACATGCGGTTATCACACAACTATTCAAAAGAAGTGGAAGTCCAAATTTGAGTTGCAACTTCCAGTTATCTTGAAACAACAATTTACATTTTTGCTAAAGAAAAACCCAAACAAACAAACAAAAAGGCCCAAATATTAAAATATTCATCCTCTTATCATCAGGATGTTATGACTTAATTTCACTTCCCAGTGGCATCTAGAATCAGCTCTTTAACCATTCTATACAGACCAACATTAAAAAAAAACCTTCAATAATCTGATAAAATAAAACTGTAAATAATTCCAGGCACATAAAAGCTCAGACATAACTAATGTGCTTAATTAATTAATCAAACCTAAGCAGACTCATATGCTGTGTTGAGTGCTCAGTGGTTTCCACAATGCGTACAATTAGAGGTTAATTTAACCGTCTTGGCTCAAAAGCTGAACAGAAACATCAGGACAACTCAAACACTTTATATCTCGTAAAACATTTAAATAAAACATCACATGCATTCAACCTCATTGTAGGTGAGCTGAATGATTTCACATTATTCTGCAATTTGAACAAATTGGAGGTTGTCAAAAAAAAAAAAAAAAAGTTAACAAAATGATATCTTACTCTTTATTTCTTACTCTGTCTCTTTAATTTATCACCCCTTTACTAACTGCAGCACCAGCAAAAGCAGTACAAGGCTGAATTAAAAATACTGCTCATCAAATGTGGGTTTGAGGGAGTTCATTCTCTCTCTCTCTCTCTCTCTCTCTCTCTCTCTCTCTCTCTCATTCTTTCACACATACTGCAGCGGAGTAGATAAGGCGTCCCGTGTATCTGGTGCTATTAAAGAGAAGGCAGTTATCTAGGCATTCCTGAGACTGACAGTCCTCTGGGGCCTTCACTGCCTGCCAGCCAAGTTTAATTTACACACACATACACACACACACATTCGTCTTACTATCCTTGTGAGGACCTTCTACTGACATAATTATTGATGCAGCTAATTAATGCACCTAAACTGAACCCCAACCTTAACAAACCTTCTGAAAACCTTTAAAGATTTTTATCTTAAAAATACCCCCCCCCCCAACAACAACAAAAAAAAGGGTTCCTCGCAAGGACCAACCAAATGTTTTGTCCCCACAAGGTCAAAACTGTCAGATATTCCAAATATCCCCTTAAAGATACACGTACACCCCTGCCCAAGCATACACACACCCGGCCTCTACGGATTCTCTCATCTGAGTGAAACATGCAAATCTTAACACAAGCAAAACCAATTTCTTCGATTCAGCTGAGCCAGAAGTTGAAATTCCCCCAGAAACAGAGAGCGAATGCATGACGAAGGAGTTTATCAGTCAATGTCCGCTGCCAGTCGGGAAAAAAAGGACTGCCGAGAAAAAAAGCATGAAGATGGGGGCGGATATCGAAAAAACTCACATTTTCGGAGATCTCCAGCACTGCAAGAACAAAGAAGATGTATTCATGTCCGTTGTGCAGCTGCTTGTTCTCGAAGTCTCCGTACTGCTTGTTGTCTCCGAGGGTGAACTCAGTAGGCAGCTCTTTGAAGAACGCGGCGATGTAGGGTTTAGGCTCAGCCTGTCTTCGGAAACGCACACCTCCACTCGTCCGGTTTATCTCTCTCAGAAGCTAATGATAGAAGAGAGAAGGAGATAAAAGAGCTGATAAAACCAACACAAACATATGCAAACATTCATAAAGAATCGTATATATTTATATTTATCGCTCATAGTTATTTTTATTCGTCTGCAGAGGCTTTTATCCAAAGTGAGAAAAAAAAAATCCAATCCAATCAGACACATGAGCAATAACGGCTTTTCTCCAATACAGGAACCTTTGGTGAACTTTTTAAAGAACTCAGAAACTTTAGGTGCTTTTCCACCCACGACAAACCAGAGCTGTGTTTAATGTCCATCAGAGTAAGTACTTACTTCGGACCAGAGGCGGAGATTGTCATACTGAACAACACTGATTGGTCAGATGACCTCAAAATGGGGACAACTTCCTCCAAGCACTAATGGAATAACAGGATGACTTGCGTTCCTTACTTCTTTCTTGTATTCTATACCGTATTTTTCGGACCATAAGCCGCACATAAAATCCTTTAATTTTATAAAAAATCAACAGTTGGCCTTATAATCCGGTGCGCCTTATGTATTGATTCTGGTTGTGCTTACTGACCTCGAACCGATTTTATGTGGTACACGGTGCTCAAAAATCTGTCAAAATGTTTTAGAATGACTTTGGTAAGCTACGAAGCCGCACCGCTTGATGGATTGTTGGAGCATTACGGCCACCGTAGTCAGGGGCCTCGCGGAGTAATACGTACTGTACTTCAACATAATATTACGGTGTGTTTATTAGGACCCCAAAATGGCACCTGTTAAGAGACATGCTTACGAAGCGGATTTCAAACTCAAGGCTATCAGGCACGCAGTAGAACATGGGAATAGAGCAGCTGCGAGAGAATTCAACATTAATGAATCAATGGTGAGGAAGTGGAGGAAGCAAGAAGATGACCTGCGCCAAGTAAAGAAGACCAAACAGAGTTTCCGAGGGAACAAACCGAGATGGCCACAGTTAAAGGACAAACTTGAACAGTGGGTTATTGAACAGAGAACAGCAGGTAGAAGCGTCTCTACAGTCTCTATTCGACTCAAGGCAACAGCGGTAGCACGTGACATGAAGATCACTGACTTTCGAGGAGGTCCTTCTTGGTGCTTCCGTTTTATGAAAAGACGTAATCTCTCCATCCGCACAAGAACTACCATCTCGCAGCAACTGCCAAAGGATTACAAAGAAAAGCTGGCCATTTTCCGCACTTACTGCAAGAACAAGATCACTGAAAAGAAGATCCGGCCAGAACTCATCACCAACATGGACGAGGTCCCCTCACCTTTGACATCCCCGTGAACCGTACTGTCGAGAAAACAGGAACCAGTACTGTATCTATACGCACCACGGGGAACGAGAAGTCATCCTTCACTGTAGTTCTTGGTTGCCAGGCTAATGGCCAGAAACTACCACCCATGGTCATTTTCAAGAGGAAGACTTTGCCAATAGATAAGTTTCCGGCTGGCATCATCATCAAAGCTAACCCAAAGGGCTGGATGGAAGAGGAGAAGATGAGTGAGTGGCTGAGAGAAGTTTACGTCAGGAGACCGGATGGCTTTTTCCACAAATCTCCGTCTCTATTGATCTGCGACTCCATGCGCGCCCATCTCACCGATACTGTCAAAAACCAAGTGAAGCAAACTAATTCGGAGCTTGCCATCATTCCGGGTGGATTAACCAAAGAACTCCAACCGTTAGATATCGGTGTCAACAGGTCGTTCAAAGTTAAATTGCGAGCTGCGTGGGAGAATTGGATGACGGAAGGCGAACACACATTCACCAAGACAGGAAGGCAACGCCAGGCGAGTTACGCCACTATCTGCCAATGGATCGTGGATGCCTGGGCTAAGGTATCAGTCTCAGGTAACGTCCGAGCTTTCAGGAAGGACGGAATCGTCACTAAACAGCTAAGTAACAGCAATGAGACTGATTCGGATAATGGCGAGAGAGATCCGGGCATGCTTGATGCTGAAATCGCCCAACTGTTTACCTCAGACACTGAGGATGAAGAATTTGATGGATTTGTGGAAGAGGAATGAACTGAAAAAGTGAGTGTATTGTTTTGTATTTTATGTTGCAACTGAACAATGTTGAGAATTATTGTGAATGAGTTGAATAAAGTTTGACTTATCTGACTGTTTTGTTTCGCTGAATGCGCCTAATAATCCGATGCGCCTTGCGTATGAAAGTAGACCCATTCATTGATAATGCGCCTTATAATCCGGTGCGCTTTATAGTCTGGAAAATACGGTATATTACTTTACCTCATGACTTAATCTTCAAACAGTGTATTCTTTAAAAAAAACAGTGTTAAATAGTTGGTACACTACTGCAATTTATTTTTGTAACACAATTCTAAAGAATGCTTCACTGTTTCGCGTTGCATCTACTGCTAGCTAGCTAACTGAAGGTTTGATTTGTATTAAAGACTCAAAAATTAACAATTGTATTACACAGTATTGTCTAAAATGAAAATAGACCAGTATCAGAGCTCTACATTTCTCTGTTTAGCTAAACTAGCCAGAGTGGTAAGGAACGAAACCACCTCAATCTAGCTTTGTTATTGTTGCTACATCAAATGAATTAGCATGCTACATTCAAATGACGTTGTGTTTATCTTTATCCTTACAAGAAGATACCGAATAAACAGACTATTGTTGAAGTACTCGTTACTTCAGGAGACAAAGTTTACCTAAACATCTGAAGGGATGTTTTTTTTCCCCATCTTATTTCCATGGAAAACCCACCTTTACTTCCAGATAAATGTAAATACCTGGCTTAACATGCTAACTTAGTGCTTTCTATATAAATCGCCTACTTTTGTTGTATTTACAATTTCAGGAGTTAAAAGTTACTGAGAAATATGAATTGTGGCACAATTTTGCGTAGTATTGCAGATTTAATGGACGTTTCATTAGCGGCTAAGTCGCTGCTTGGTATAAGTGTAATTTTGGTCAGTATTTCAGCCTTTTCTTTATACTTTTCCAACAAATCTGAGGTAAATATTGATGTCCTTGGTGATTTTGTTTTGTTTTCACGGTCACTTTGCCATTCCCTTCTCCATATAAACATAATCAATGAAGTACCAGCTAGCTAAAGCATTATTCTAAAGTATTACTCAGCAATCCCCAACCATTACTTGGTCATAACACAAATATCTAGTAATGCTTTTAAGTACTAGAGATTTTGCTGACTTAAAGCAGTCAATCCTGTCCTCAGACTGAGTTTCAGATCCATTTACTGAGAAGACCCTGCCCTTGAGCTATACTGTGCGTTTAAATACAGAAAAGCAGCACTTCTTCACTGCTGTATTGTCATGGGAGCTAAAGACACACAAAGCGAAAGCTTTAGCTCTCCAGCTGCAGGGCGTGCTCAACTGTGACATAAGGATCCAAATGGGATGCAAACTACAGCACATCTGAATCCAAGCAAAACAGCCAATGGCACAAAAAGCTTTGCAATAGAGACAAACACAAAAACAACATAATTGATAAAGAACTACCATGGACAGTAAGTGTTAGGATTAGTACTGTCCCAGTAATCATTCAGTGCTCTGATAATAGCCGCGTTGCCAGATGGGGTTAAATACAGAGGCTCTCGTTCACGAGTCGGCTGCCGCAGCGCAATAATACTGCTAGTGTTTGCACTGTGACTACATCCTGGTTTATGAGATCCCTAACTCGCCACATAGCCACTGAGGAATTCTGCGCACATGGAGATCAACGGGGGAGATAATACCGAGACAAGACCTAGTGCTTCGGCTGAATGTGAACTAAAAAGTTGTGACCTGATGGCAAATTATGCGTTATTACTGGTGTATGGTAATAGCCACCATTTCTAAGGGTGTTGGGATTTATGGGTTTGTCTTTAGTGTGCCCTGAGATGTTTTATGTGCTGACCGGAGTTTGCCCCTTTCGTCTTTCACAAAGAACAAAGGAAACCTTAGCATACGGTCCCTCAAACGAGTACCCTGCTGCAAAAAAAAAAAAGAGGAAAAAACACCATTGGTTTTCTTGGACTTCGTAGTGGTGTGGATTTGCAATGCTTGGTTTTTGTATTTTGGTTGAGATTAAGATAACATATCCTAATGGTTTCACTGATTCTGTGTATGTCTGAAGGAATTTCAAATGGTCTTGTGGTCTCTGATGGTGACTTTCTGACTAACAGGCTGGTGATTCAACGTAACCAAGGGATTATTGCGATATTTGCAGATAAAGCTTAGGCTTTCCTCAAGAAACGAGAGAAGCACTGATATATAAATACCATTCCTGGTGATAGAAAGAAACTACAGTTATACTGGGGAAAAAAACCCTTTGAATGGAAACCACTGCACCAAATTCTCCAACAAGAAGTGAAACAATACATCGAATGTTCATTTCAACAGGTGAAGGAAGCTTTCTGAGTGCCTGCAACACATGCTGAAATTATTAGCACATGTGTAAGCAATATCGGGACCTGCTGTTGGTTCATGACACACCATGACCAATGACATTAGCACATGCTTGAAGGCTGTAAAATAAATCAAGGCTTTGCGTGTCCTCAGACGAGACGTGTCAAGGCAGGGCGATATGGTTACTCTTAGACACCATGATAATTTGACTAAATATAACATAGGAATATGACAGATGTTCATCAGCCAACTGAGATCTTCCCCAGACCTCTTTTCAGGATAAGAGCGTGTTGTTTTTTTATTTTATTTCCAGGGAGGAGTGTGAGAGACAACACAAACTGTGTTACACATGTAAAGACTTTGCTATCATTACGTTTTGTCAAGGGCGCGTATACAAAGTCAGGATCAAGGACTATTTTGTCTGTTGCGTATCTGAGCTGTGATGAATGACAAAAATACGCCTCTGTATTCAGTCTGAATCGGCAGATAAACATCGGGCGTCTTTCTGTGGATGAGTGAACTCATTTGTGATTACAAAAACATAGTACAGGCCCAGAAAAAAGTGTTTTCTCAAAAGTACTGTTTGAGGCAAAATTTACACTAGCTCATCATCTCACTAGCTAGAAATGTTATGCTAGCACACGGTCGGTAAATAAAGGTTCATTTACATTAGCAAGCAACAAGGCGTCAGGTGAACATTCATTTACTGTGAAGGCATGCGACTACGCTTTTAGCGAAGTTAGACTTTCTCGACTTTATGCAAATTAAGTGCGACACGGTAAAATGACAAAACCAAATGATTGGCTGGAATAAGTCCTCAGATGAAATCATATTGTGCATGAGGTACAACATTTTCTCATTCCACGCGTCCATCACCTGTCAAAATACAGAATACACCTACAAAATACTGTCTCTGTTGTAGATTAGTTTGTGCTGCTAATGCATTAATAGCTAATATAAAGCCTGGCATGTAAAAAGTAACACAAACAACCAATTTTCACCCTGATTAGATGGTTATTTACTTTATGTTTTACTAGTTAGAAACAGATGTACTGTTTGTTTATGGTGGTGCCTCTGGTGAGTGTATGTAGTACTATCTAGTACTGTTAACTTGTACTGCTAACAAGGTTAATATGAAGCCTGGTACGATATGAAGGCCCACTTTCCCCCTTTTTTCATTTTATAACAATATTTGAATTCAATTTTAGGCACATTTTAGAGTGAAACAAATTGTATACTGTAGTAAATCATGTACTGAGGCTACACTCTGGCCTCTACCCTTTAGCATCTGTGCTAAAACGGCTGGATAGATGGTACACGCCTCCAAAAGGGACAAGCTACAAGTGACATGAGCGGCCTGTTAGGGTGAACACAGGGTAATTTCATTGTAAAGTTTCACTTTATAGCGAACGATTCAGTTCAATTCAATGTCTTGTTCCACTCACTCCGAACGTTACAGACCTAATGCCGAGTGTTTGCTTCTTTAACTCTGCACTGAAGCTATGAGGCTAATGTAGCTAGCAAGTAATAGGAGTCAATATCTAAAAGAAATGAGACATGTCTTGGCTAACCAAATACCTTCGGCATAAGGTGAACGTTGTGCAAATTTATTATTAAACTTTCTTTCTGGTGCGTCAAAAAAAAAAATTTAATTCGATGCCATAAAGCGCTGGCGCAGAAGGACAGTGGCAGCTGGAACTCCAGAGCCACAGCTCGCTTCGGGGTCAACCGACAAAGCCCTGATTGGATTAAAGTTTAAGCCGTGGTGTGTGAAAACCAACCGTAGCTTGAGCTCCACAGCCTGCAGCCACATGTGTTCACTAAAACAAAGTACGAAACAAGAATTTTGCACACACTGAACACTTAAATTGACATATATAGAGCTAAAGAGACAGAAAATTCACACTGGATTTATTTTGGCTGAGTGTGTGTGTGTGATCTCATTCCTGGATACTTGCATAAAAAACAGTGTGTGTGTGCGTGTGTGTCGCGGGGTGTTTGTGCATGCATGAGTGTGTGTACAGAGAGCCAGCTGTTTGTGCTACTGTTGGCTTTTAACAACTGATCTGAGACCTGGCCTCTTGACCCTCACTGTTATCACTCACGCTTACCAGCAGGACAACCAGACAAGCCCCAGGCCAGCAGCTGAGGTCACACACACACACACATACACTAAACCTAGTAGCTTTTCTCCTCACCCCGTGACTAGGGTGAAATCTGATAGCGTGAACCTGTACTGTCCGGGAGCCACTCCAAGGCCAAAGACAGCAGACATAATAAAGACAAATGATAATAAAAGATAACATGGCATGTGTTTAAAAAACAGTGGCTGAATATTAGCTTGTACTACATGGCCTGAAGTTACAAACTTACGAAAGGACAAAGCAAAGGTTATATCCATTCCTACGCTTTTGTCCGTACGAAAACTGTCGCCATCATGGTCGTCATGGCAACTAGAACCAAATATTGCCCTAACAAAAAAAACCAAAAAAAAAACCAAATAAAACCAGAAATGTAAATCTGTTACAGTTCCGAGCTTGATGCGAACCCAGAAGATACATCTGGAGTCAGCGACTCCTTTCTGACCTTTAACCTTTATGAGACAGGGAGCTGATTTAAGCCCAGTGTGGCTATTTTACTGCCCCCAGCGCAAGGCGACGCTATGGTACGGTTTCCGCAGATTTCGTTTTGTTTAGAAGAGATAACACAGATTCACAGTGTGAATGGCAAGACGTGCAAACAATACTGTGTGAACAACGGTCAGACGAGGATCTTTCTGAATCCGATTTACCGCTGATGAAAAGGACAGTGCTGTCAGAAAACTATACTACTACGTTGTGTATGTGTGTGTGAGAGAGTCTTTAGCTTTAAAGCCATATGTACACCGCACTGATTTGCCTAGGGAGTGTTTAAGGCATGACGTTCATTTCCACTGCAGCTTCCTGGGATTAGGAGGAAAGCAGACAGAAACAGTCTGCAGTCCTAATCGCCGGCTTCCTGATGACTGCGCGCGCTGCGTGATGTCATCACGGGTCAACGTTCCTACAAACCTTGCACTCATATCCGCACAGGTCGTGTTGGACAAAATCCCAGCTCGTGTAAGCTGTACCGAGGCAATCTGGATCTTGTCGTTAGGCATGGAGTGAAGTTTGTTTCGGAACAGCTCTTAATGCAGTGCTTACTTTTATCCGTGAACCATAAAAACACACTTCAGGTAAAGGAGTGCACTCCAGCTTTATCGCTCAGGGCAGGACATGATAATAAAGAAGGCTTGTTAATATCGAATGCAATCCGGTTTCTAGAATTTCCGATAACCAGGTAAAAGGTGAAAAGCCGGTTACCTGGTTCAGGTGTGAGGAAATACAGGGCCTGGGAAAAAAAGGTACTAAAGTGTAGCTATCCTTGGTATACCAGTGAAGTGTTAATGGTGCCATTCCAGTGACAGAGAAAGGGATCACAATTTAGTACCCCTTTTTATTCTGATCAGAGCAATCATGGAGTTTACAGGACATCATGATATAATGATTGTTGATTCTGGGACCTCAGCTGGGAACCTGGTTCTAATCTAAAGCATGAGATGAAAAGAAAAAAGCTCACCATTTCCTGTTTGAGGAACAGCATCTTGCTCTCCAGTTGTTTAAGCTCAGAGCTGGTGCAGTGACTCTGAGCTCTACTGGACTCTAATGGTTTTGCTCTGTGCGTAATGGACCGGGCTAAGCTCTCCGGTACTTTGCGACCCAGTTTCACCTCGATGTCCCTGAAATCCGGCACGGTGCTGTCCTCCTCCATAGCCAAAGACGCACCGAATATCCTCGCCTTGACACACAGAGACCTAAGATCCCTGCGTGAATAATAAATAAAGCGCCTTCGGATCCGGTTGCACTTCAGAGGGATCTCCTTTCCGTAATCCGGTTCGTTCGGAGCTTCTAAAGGACCGTGTGATACATTTCCATTTCAAACAGTGAAATCGTAGTTGTTTTTTTCTTTGCACGAGCTCGCTTTAAATAAAAAAAAGTTCTGCTGCGTGAACCAAGTCGAGCCGTTTGAGCGGATGGTCGCGCGCGCTTATAAAGACCAGAAGCTCTCCGCGTGCACGCCGTGACCGTGCTATGGAAAGCCAAAAGGATCACGGACGAAACAGGCTCGTTTGAAAAACCTCCCCGAACGACTTGGACGTTAATCTTTTTAAAAATAAATCCAAGACTTTCAGTGGCGACCAAAATGTATTTTTGTAATGAACTTGAATGAGTTGGCTTTTTAGTTGAAACTTCTTTCATCAACCTATTGGTCTATTATTATAATTGTTATTATTATTTGGTTATTTTTTTCCCTACATTACTCACAATGCTGACAGTCGTGCCATTGGGGAATATTGGTTGCAGAAACTGCATCTAGAGTTTTCTTTGTAATTTTATAATATCTCTCAGGAAAATGTTGATATTCAAAACAGCCTCATCTTTTCATTTTGTCGTTGCATTTCCTACATAAGGTTACCGGCTGGTTAGCTTGCTATATCATTAACCATATCCTCGCTGACTTCTAGACAGCAACAGGCGTTCATGTTGCGGTCGCCTAGCAGTTTTGTTCTCACAACGACTTACCGCTTGAATGCTAAGCATTTCACATACGCGACTTCTCATGTCGTAAACACAAGCTCACGATTACGATCATATAGCTGTTGTAAGACCTTTCTCATGCACACACGAAGGATTTTTTTTGTTTGCGCTTGTCGCTTTAGGCCCTAACTGACTTTTTCCTGACTTTGGAAAAGTAGCAGCTTGGTTCGAAAAAGCTTTGACGTGTGAATACAGTTGGCTTACCATTGCATTTTGCCCCTGACGGCTTGTGTTCAGCGCATTCAGATGTCGTGTTATGTCAACTAAAAATCCCAAATCAGCCAGCCAAAAAGGATCAGAT
>JAQQZR010000013.1:8438617-8483932 GCA_030068235.1 Notoglanidium macrostoma | reverse complement strand
CCCCCCCCCCCCCCCCCCCCCCCCCCGGACCAAAGATGTTTGTTAGGGTGACCTTGACTCAGAACACATGCTGACAGTTCAGTTCTGACCATCACATATCACATTTCATATAGTACATCAAACAACTGTGTGAGTATATATATATATTTTAAATGATATTAATTGTTAAATACCCATTTTTAGGATCTTTACATTAGGCATGATAGTCCAGGAATTATGGTATTTTGCACTTAAATGTAGTAAAACACTTAAAGTGTTTCCATTAACCTGCTTCATGTGTATTTTGAAATTGGGAAATTAAAAAAACAGTAATGGAAACACGTGAATTTCAAATATCGCAAGTTTATACACTCACATCAGGTGGTTTTTTGGACGTTTTACCAAAGCAGTATTTCTCGAAATTCAAATGAAAACACGTTTTTAACTAACATGATTTGACATGAAGAGCAAATAGGGACGCTAAAAAGAGCACGCTGTACGAGCTATCACAAGAGGAGAAAACCCAGTTTATAATAATCTCATAGCATCATTCAGTGTAAATACAGACCATTCAACCCGCCTAACCTTCTACTAACCTAAATCTAAAAATCAAAATTGTACATTGACACATCATAGGTAATTAAAGAAATTAGATCATATATGGATCTGGAGTGATGCAATACAAACAGAAAAAAATAAAATGGTGGGTAGTTTATTGTGACATAAACAGTGTAGTGATTTGATGTGGGTCAGAAATTTAAGAAAAAACATAGAATAACTAGACACTATAATCCAAGTGTATACAGTAATCCCATGGATGCCATTAAACACATCGTCAGAATCTTGGAGAAGGTTCATTACCTGCCTAAATTATAGTGCAATGTCAAGAACAAATAAATGGAGAAAGTGAAGGGGCAACAGCTTCTCAGATTTCATGTGTATACAACACCTGGATGAGCAAAGAAGCTACATAGAATAAAAAATGAGCAGCGTGCCCTTGTATTGACATGTTGGTGCTTGCAACTGGAGCCTTGTTTTGCTAAATCAGCGAAACATGTTCATGGAGTTCACTTGCCGTAATCCAGAGTAATCTCAACCCTGTTGACGATACTACAGAGTGGCGACACTGCTCCATGTGTGAAGAGCTAAATTTCCCAACAGCCAAGGTGTAAAGTAGGGATTTTAAAAGGTGTGATCGGCAAGGACACATACAAAAGGCAAGGCTGTGATCCCACCCATGGAAAGTAAACTAATTCTTCGCATCGTTAGTGAATAAGTAGCCTGCATTGGAATTTAAACTCCAGGCCATTTGCCCAACCAGACTAACCAGTTCCCAAGACCACAGGTACTGAAAGACCAACAAGGTGAAATGGTTTTTTTTCTATGGAGGTTACTCCCTGAGAACAAAATAAAACTATACCAAACTGCTAATTAAATCTGTAAACTAATTATCACACCCTTTGTGAGCTGATTGATTAGGGCTTTACTGTTAACGGCTCCCGAGACACTTGTAATCGCTTGACTTTTGTTTATTGTTCAGGAGTAAATTATCTGCAAAGCCATCAGTGCTGAGTGCACATAAGCACTCTGTAACATAAAACACATTTCTTTATCAGACAAGTTCAAAAGACAGACGTGACACAACTGTCAAAAAAATACCAACTTCACAGAGGTTAACGTCTGTCCGAGTTGTGCAATAATAATGAAATTTATCAGTATGGCAGAAACCATGGATGTAGCATTTAATGCTAATTAGTCTTATTTTAGTCCTATGTAGCCTTTTCTTAGATTTAAACCAATAAATCTGAGATAAATGTTGATATTCCATTCCCAGTTACGTGTTAACTAGATTGGTAAATATGTCTTTACTTTTAATAATTTTTGAGTCTATGGTTCTATGGTGAGTCTTTTTTTCACAACTACATATTAATATTAAACACATTTATTAAAAAATAAATCCCATATTAATACCATATTCGCGTGATATTTATTTTAATAAGTTGATATTTAGAGAAGCTCTTTGGTTATGAGGTCATGTTGACATTTCTCAGGTTCACAGATCCCATGTAAGGCTGATTTGGCTTTATTGCAGTCATACTCAAAAACAGAGTCTTTTCTTAATAATGTATCAACAAATCTGAGAGAAATATTGATATTCTTCATTATTCTGTGTCATTTCTACCGTTCCTGTGTCTTTCCATTGCTCGTATAAAAGACTAGCTAGCTATATTGTTAGCCATGTTTCTAGCAAGGAATCTTTCAGCAGCCATGTTTCCCAGCCATTGTGTTTAATAATGCGTCCTTTTATTTTGTTTCACTTAGCCATTCTGTAACGTGTTTCTAGCTTTGCTTGCTATGTATACGAACAATGTAAAGGCACCGTTTTGGTGAAAACATGACAGGGCTGTTAGGAGTATTAATGTTTTCCTCAGATTTGTTGTGAAAATACTAAGAAAAGCCTAGAGTTACACTTTAATCACACATAGCATTGTCTGCTGTAAAAAGCACATTGAGAAACATTAGCAATGCGTCCCAAATTGACTTTATTTTATGAATGTGTCATCTTAAAAGTATAGTGAATACGATGATAGGAATAACAGATGTGATGGCACGATGTAACCAGTGCACAAAGGCAAATGCAGGATCCACCCATCTATCTATGTTCATCATCTAGGGATCCTTTTGGGAGTCATCTTCACCAAGGTCGAACACGGAGGTGCGTATGAACCACAGTCGCTTTATAAAGTCTGCTGCTTACCTGCAAACTCTATTATGTGTCAACTGAACAGATTTGTCCGGGCTAGAAGCCCAGGGAACTGTATTCATGTGGAATTTAAAAACAGGACTTTAACATTGTAAGGGAAATTGTACCATTAGCTAATTTGTGTAGTGATGGAATTACAAGTATGTAATGACATTAATAGTGATCAAAATGGTAGTGACTAATTCTAATGGCTCTCAGTACTGGACGGGAGAAGGTAAAACAGGATAAAATGTGATATTTCCCTACATTATTTACCACTCCTTAAACTTAAATCCACAGACAAAGCTCATATTCTCAAATTCAGACAACAGAAAACTTGGCTATGTTTATCCTGGATTCAACATGGCTCATTTAATTTAGTCACACTGCATAAAAGTACCAAAATGAATAAATGTCCATCCTCATCCCTAATTAGTAAAATAATGGGGCTTTTAAAAATCACAGGGATCCAAAAAGGGGCTCATGAAAACAATATATTATAACATTTTCACCACAAAATACAATTTAAAACCAGTACAGTAATAAATTAGGAGCAACTGATTTTCGATATTGTACAGTACAACGGAAAAGTATAAAATCTCACACAACACACTCACACTCAGACACACGCAAGTCCAGGTTCAAAATTAACCACATGACTCTGTAATGTCTTTAGTGGGCTGCTCGTAGTGTACACAGTATGAAAAAAAAAAAAACAACAAAAAAGTTAAAAAGTGGACAAGTAAGTCTCAAAGGTCCTCTTTATAAAAACAGTGTTAACAGTTCAGTAAGTAATTAAAATACAGACTAGGTTAGACAGTGGAAGGGGCAATAAAAATTCAGTCTTTAAAACTAGGAGGAAAATATTTTTATCATTGGAAAGTATGGCATATTAGCAGAAATTGCACTTTTCAAAGCTTCACTGACCAGAAAGTGCAGCAGTGTGATGTGATGTGCTGTGTGTAATGTATGTTAACGTACATTAGCTGCACGTTAATGCTACATACTAATCCGAAAGGCATTTGTGAAGATTTTATTTACCACTCACATCTGCGTAACTTGAGACCTCCACCATTCTGTGTAGTAACTCGAATGTTACAGCAGGTGTTATGATAGTTTCAACATTCAAGTATTTGTTAATGCACCCTTGAAACTTTATTTAGTTATAGTCTATGGTCAGTGAAATTCTGGTTTCAGTGTAGGTAATGTTGACTTCTGTCCCTTTTTACGTAATTTATGTTAGCATAGAGATAACACTTGTTCGGGGAAAGCTAGCAGGGTTAATGCTTGGACCTAAACCCTGACATATTTGGACTAGTTGCAGGGAAATAAACTAAGACACTGAACATTTTTTGACTCATTAAGAACTTAGTGCACGACATAAAACTTTATTCCCTGTGCTTTTGAAGAAAGAGTCATGTAGCAACTGCCGCTGTACAGCAATAATCTGGATCTGTAGTTCACTTAGAACCTTACATCAGCCAATTAAAGCCCATACAACGAGTGCTGTTATACCATTAGTGTATCAGCAGTAGCAGCACATGCTAATATCTAAAAGCTAACGTTGAGCTTGGACTACCTGCATTTCCCCCCCAGCTGTTACTTCTGACTGAACATTTTCATTCATTCATTCATTCATTCTTTAAGATGACCAGCTGATTCAGGAGCTGCAGCACAAGACGCCCCATAATCCTTTGCAGTGTAGGTTAGCGTTATCCGAAACAGTAGTACTCGTCCGAGTCCACCCTGGGTCGAAGCGGAGATTTACTGAACGCCTCATCCTTGATGATGGACTGGTCATTGAAGCCATCTGATTGGTCATTGGAGAATGAATGTTCCAAGTCCTCTCCTAGCGTGTCCAGGTAACTGCCGATTGAAATTCCGTCCAGTTCGGCCGTCCTGTCTTGGAGGCTGCTGAAGCTACCGTGATGAGACGCGTCCTGGCTGTCTGAGAGGCTGTACACGCTGCCGTTTAAGCTGCTCTCCAGGCTGGCCACGCCCCCTCGCTCCTCCATTATCCAGCGGATGGATTCGATGCCTTCGTTGATGGAAAGGAGCTGTTGCATCAGTTTGACGTCAATGGCACGGAGATGGGCCTGTGTTTGGGGAGCAAATAAATAACACCAATTAGATCACTACATGATTGAAATTTCTGTGATTACAAGTTCAATATACGGTGCTTTGATATATCCATGTAGACTGACCATATTCTAAGGCTATATTTTAATTAATGCCTTGTTCTTTATTTAGATTTGATTACATTGTGAACATTTCTAAGGGTAATATTGCAGTTTTATAGAACAAGTTCACTATGGGCCTTGAGATACTTCTGGGTTGATAATGGTGAGGTAGCAATAGCACGGACTAGCATATTAGGAAAGCAACAACACAAGGTATTTTGAAGACGAGCGCTTCTTGAAGAAAAAGCCTATTCCGATAGGCTATAAATTACCCGAGGTGATTTGTATAGGTTCTTTTGTAATAGGTAAAAGGCAACCTTTCAGGACACAGGAATGCGGACACTAAAAAATTCAGACGGGACTAAAATTCCTGAGCTACAGTGGTAATAATTATATTACCGTATTTTCCGGACTATAAGGCGCATATAAAATCCTTAAATTTTATCAAAAATTGACAGTTGGCCTTATAATCCGGTGCGCCTTATGTATTGATTCTGGTTGTGCTTACTGACCTCGAACCGATTTTATGTGGTACACGGTGCTCAAAAATCTGTCAAAATGTTTTAGAATGACTTTGGTAAGCTACGAAGCCGCACCGCTTGATGGATTGTTGGAGCATTACGGCCACCGTAGTCAGGGGCCTCGCGGAGTAATACGTACTGTACTTCAACATAATATTACGGTGTGTTTATTAGGACCCCAAAATGGCACCTGTTAAGAGACATGCTTACGAAGCGGATTTCAAACTCAAGGCTATCAGGCACGCAGTAGAACATGGGAATAGAGCAGCTGCGAGAGAATTCAACATTAATGAATCAATGGTGAGGAAGTGGAGGAAGCAAGAAGATGACCTGCGCCAAGTAAAGAAGACCAAACAGAGTTTCCGAGGGAACAAACCGAGATGGCCACAGTTAAAGGACAAACTTGAACAGTGGGTTATTGAACAGAGAACAGCAGGTAGAAGCGTCTCTACAGTCTCTATTCGACTCAAGGCAACAGCGGTAGCACGTGACATGAAGATCACTGACTTTCGAGGAGGTCCTTCTTGGTGCTTCCGTTTTATGAAAAGACGTAATCTCTCCATCCGCACAAGAACTACCATCTCGCAGCAACTGCCAAAGGATTACAAAGAAAAGCTGGCCATTTTCCGCACTTACTGCAAGAACAAGATCACTGAAAAGAAGATCCGGCCAGAACTCATCACCAACATGGACGAGGTCCCCTCACCTTTGACATCCCCGTGAACCGTACTGTCGAGAAAACAGGAACCAGTACTGTATCTATACGCACCACGGGGAACGAGAAGTCATCCTTCACTGTAGTTCTTGGTTGCCAGGCTAATGGCCAGAAACTACCACCCATGGTCATTTTCAAGAGGAAGACTTTGCCAATAGATAAGTTTCCGGCTGGCATCATCATCAAAGCTAACCCAAAGGGCTGGATGGAAGAGGAGAAGATGAGTGAGTGGCTGAGAGAAGTTTACGTCAGGAGACCGGATGGCTTTTTCCACAAATCTCCGTCTCTATTGATCTGCGACTCCATGCGCGCCCATCTCACCGATACTGTCAAAAACCAAGTGAAGCAAACTAATTCGGAGCTTGCCATCATTCCGGGTGGATTAACCAAAGAACTCCAACCGTTAGATATCGGTGTCAACAGGTCGTTCAAAGTTAAATTGCGAGCTGCGTGGGAGAATTGGATGACGGAAGGCGAACACACATTCACCAAGACAGGAAGGCAACGCCAGGCGAGTTACGCCACTATCTGCCAATGGATCGTGGATGCCTGGGCTAAGGTATCAGTCTCGGGTAACGTCCGAGCTTTCAGGAAGGGCGGAATCGTCACTAAACAGCTAAGTAACAGCAATGAGACTGACTCGGATAATGACGAGAGAGATCCGGGCATGCTTGATGCTGAAATCGCCCAACTTGTTTACCTCAGACACTGAGGATGAAGAATTTGATGGATTTGTGGAAGAGGAATGAACTGAACAATGTTGAGAGTTATTGTGAATGAGTTGAATAAAGTTTGACTTATCTGACTGTTTTGTTTCGCTGAATGCGCCTAATAATCGGATGCGCCTTACGTATGAAAGTAGACCATTCATTGATAATGCGCTTTATAATCCGGTGCGCTTTATAGAAAATACAGTATTTTGTTTGGATTTTCTTAATGTGCAATAGTCTTTTTCAATAGTTTTTTATTCATTACTTAACTGGAAGATATGTAGAACATTACAAAGAAAAAAACACAAAACAATGAATTTACTTCTGGCCTTAGCAAATGTGTATGAAGTTGGTGAGAAAACCTATGTGGAAAATGGACTTCCAGTCTGGAATGCTTGTTTTAGGGTTTGGATGCTGCTAGTCATTGTATAGACTCTCTACTCTATGGGCCACCTAAGGTCCTGGGGGCAGAGCGTCATGAACATGGACAGAAATTATTAAAATATCAAACCCACCTAACTATTAGAGACCTAATCTAATTTAAAAAAGACCAATCTTTAAAGAAAAAGAAACAGACCAATATTACCTAATGCACCTTTCATTTTCACGTCTTCATTCTGACTTTTTCAAATTTATTTTATCATTTTCTTTTTCTTACCTATTTCCTTTCTTCTTTCTCTTCTTTCATTCTCTTTGTGAGTTCCCTTCCTTTCTTCCTTCCTTTCTGTTTTTATGGTCATGCATTACATTTAAAATGACTGGAACCTGACCTTTTACACTTGAACACACATTTTGGAAAAGCTAGGACTGAAATAAAAAGAGGTTATGTGAGACAACAAAGAAACGAAAATGAAGTGTGTGTGTGTGCGCGCGCAGGCTTTAGCTGTAAGGCACACGGACAGTGTGATAATGTCTTCAATCTTCACTGCCTGACCCGTCACAACGCGCTCAATCCCTCTGCCCTTGGGCCAACTTTCAAAATATTTGTGAGCGCAAATATTGACAGAGAAATAAATTGTGCGTGTGTATGAACATGCCCTTGAAAGGTGAGCCACTTCTTGTTTTTAGCTTAACATGTTAACCAGTACATGCAAACACAACTAAAACCTACTAATATAAACGATACTTTTCATACAAAACCAACAGTAAACTTCAAAATGGATGCTTAAATCTACATCTTCTATACCTCTTCTACTAAAGAACCTATGTAGTGCACTGTATCCAAAAAAAAACCAAAACAATCCGACATGAAATATTAAAGCGTGTATTTTTTTCCTTCCGGTACATGAAGATCATAAAAATAAAAAAATAATAATCATTTGAACAGTCCTAATGGATATAACCTCCATGATCTGACTAAATGTTCAGCAATAAACATGCACACGCAAATGAAACATTATTCTGATACGTTCCAACATGCTTTCATGCTTCTCTGGTATGTTAATGCACAGTACAAATATTTATTCATGCCTAAAATAATGTGCCACAGTGGGTGCAACATGTCAATAAAATATCCTCCCTCGCTGCCTTTCTTTTATTCTCTCTTTTTTTCCCTCTCTTAATCATGAGCGTCTGCACTTCAAAAGAAGAGGTAACACATTATGGTGTTAGTGCTCGCACTGTGCCCATTAGCCTATCAGGATCCATTTGCATATGAATGTGGCCCTGCTCGCTGCTCTCCACAATGTGGGCAGCAGAGGCGGAAAGATGGAATGACTGGGCTAAGAGTGCCGAACTCTCTCTTTGTCTCTGTCGCTTTTCTGCAGCTCGAGTGCAGCTACTTTCAGCGCTGTCATCAACGTCTCAGATCTCAGTGCTCTGATGTTTCGGCAATGCGCTAACTTGTTTTGATGAAAACCAAAGGCAGAGGGAAGAGCCACTATTGCTAGGGTGACCTTGGAAATACAATGTGCCTGAACTTTTGATGAAAAAGATAAAAAAAAAAAAAAAAACATAAATGAGAAAACAGAAGGTGAGATTGTTCCTACCTCCTCCAGATTCATCTCATCTGGGTTGTCCCAGGGTTTGATAAACTTCCCAGGGCGCTGTTTCTTCAGAGGAACCACCACAATGTAGTATCCCCTTCAGAGAGGAAAGCATAACCAAAATATATAACGTAACCATTTGTGTCAAAATTGATATTGATAACTCCTCTAAAAATCTCCTTTTGAAGGTGCTCGTTCATTCATTTGCAGCAAGCAAACAAGTTTAGTGTTGAAGGAATCAAGGGCTTGCTTTAGAGGAACACGCCATTGATCAAGATTAGCTAATCAATATGAATTAGCCTTCTCCAATTCGTCTTCAAATAACACAGGATTAAACATACTCAATAAAAGACAGAAAGTGCAAATAAAAATCCTGAACTTGTTGTTAGCAAATAAACACAGTCTAATTTTGCAGCTGTTACCATGTCGATAAACCTTGGCTAGCACTTAGAAGGATAAAGAGGGGCTTCTCTGGCTCTGGATCTAGCAGCTGTCTGGCGGAGATGAGTGGGGTTTCCCCAAGAAGAGGACAGCGAGGAAGATAAACGCTATGCCAAGGGTAGAAAGAGTGGGCTGGCTGCAACAATGTTAGCACTGGCCAGGAAGACAGAATGGTGCCTTGATCAAAGCTAATAGCTGACTAATTAGCCTAGGCCTTGGCAGAGAAATGACAAAACAACAGTGGGATCAAAGAAAGACAGAAGACGAACGGTCATATGAAGCAGAAACAGAGTAGGAAGAAGAACTCACTTGACTTTCTCAGTGGTATGCACGGTGGGCAGCTCCACTGTGACCATGCCGTCAGAGTTGGTCTTGCCGATTAAGTAGGGTTTGGTGCGCAGGATGTCTGGGGCGGTCATGGTGGAGACGCGGTGCTGCAGACCGCCAGCGCTGTTCCCCCGATTGGTCAGGAGGAAAGAGTATTGTGTCTCTGGTTGCAGATTTGTGATCAACTTCTGGGTCAGTTTCCCATCCACTTCTACACTCTGGCCATTATCATACAGAATCTACAGAGAAAAAGACCATACACCTCTCAGACAGGAACCCTAGCCAACCTTTTAAATCAAAAACATAACTGACTTTTCTATGCAATCAATTGTACTAATTGGTTAATACACTATGGTCAAAGGTATGTGGATGCCTGACCCTCACAGCCATGTGTGGTTCTTCCCCGAACTGTTGCCACGAAGATAGGACTATTAATTGTATAAGATGCCTTTGTATGCTATAGCATTGATAGTTCCTTTCACTGAAACTAAGAGGTCCAAACCTGTTCCAGCATGACAATGCCCCTGTACACAAAATGAGGGCCATGAAATCGTGGTTTGTCAAATTTGGAATGCAAGAACTTGAGTATCATGCACAGAGGCCTGACATCAACCCCGCTGAACACCTTTGCGATGAATGGGAACACCAACTGCACATCAGTACCTGACCTCACTAATGCTCCTGTGGCTGAATGGCTGAACCGATCCCCATAGCCACACTCCAAAATCTAGAGGAGAGACTTCCCAGAAAAGTGGAGATTATAATGACAGCACAACGGGACTAAATTTGGAATCGACTGCTCAAAAAGCACATACAAGTGTTACGGTCAGGTGTCCACAAACGTTCATCTATATAGTGTAATTCTGATGAGTAGATAAAACTCTTTTCAGTGTACTAGTTGTAGCCAAAGCAACATTTGTAGAATTCCCTTACGGTGAAAGGCTGGGCGGGATTGTAGTTGTCTGGAATCTCCCAGGTAAGCAGCACTGAGGTCTTCGTGGCAGCTTTCACATGAAAATTTTTTGCAAACACTGCTAAAAGAAAGGTGGAGTAGATGATTTAGACAAACATGGCCAGCACAAACTGTTCTGTTCTGCCTGTTCCTTTCAGAGAAGTGGTCACACACTACAACCTTACCTTGTTTTACACTTCTTCCTTCTACACAGGACTAGCCCAGTACTTTCACCTTACCTTTTTATTTATTCAGCAGCAACCACTGGCTCACAGATTTCTACCCTTCAGAACCTAACACTTATTTTACACAAGGAATTTAAGACAGAGGACAGCCCCAAAAACTATCTGCACTCTCTTTCATAAATCCACTGCTTGCTTGAGGATTAGGGGGTAAAGTTGAGCAAGGTTGGGAGAAGAAGCTGGTTGGTTGGATGTTGATTCGGGGAGTGTTGGAAGAGTTGGTTTGGTCCTCCTACCTTGATCAAGTGGTTGAGTTCTGAACTGGATGCTTGGGCTATAAGGCCCAGGGCCCTTGCTGGTGAAGGCACACATTTTAATATCGTAAGTAGTGTCGGGTCTAAGACCATCCAGGTTTACGGTGGACTCAGGGGCAGTGATGAAAAGCTCAGACGGACTCCTGGGACTGTTGATGTCTTTGTATTGAAGGGCATATTTGATAATGATGCCATTGCGCTCTGCCAGTAGCACGGGCTGCCAGGTGACCTGAATTGTAGTTGTGGTGGCGCTTTCAGCCACAATGCCTTGTGGGAAACCAGAAGGTGTGTCCTCAGGGGTTGTGATCTCTTTAATCGTTTCCTCACCAAACCCCACCTTGTTGCGAGCTGAGAGTCGGAAAATATAGGATGCTCCCTTGTGAATTTCTTTGGTGGTGTAGTGATTCTCCCGTTCGGGGAACTCAATGACCGTCAGGGGCTCGACATCTTTACGTCCAAAGCGGAGCCGGTAGCCCTGGAGTGGCCCATGTGTATTAGGGGGAGGGTGCCATTGGAGCAAAGCTGTGCCCATGTTAGTGGGACTGACCATCAGGCGAGGCTTCTCTGGGACTGGCAGAAAATAAAACAGAAGGTGAATGAAGAATCTATCAAATATACGCATTGTATCGAAGATACACATGGTATCAAGGTTCTGTCAGTGCGTTTCAGTCAGAGGGCAGCTTTCTAGGTAGGCAGCAAGTCTGTAGAGAATCTGTGTGCTAGCAAGATCAGGACTATCCCAGACAGAAGCACTGCCCTTTGAGGATTAAAGGTTACATCCTCGAAGGCATGCTTCCCCATGTAGGCAATCCCAGAATACTGCTTACTGTACTATGAATGTTTGGACAACCATGGAGCACCAAACTGTCAATCAAATGGAGGAATACCTTTACAAATGTAAATGAAGTGCTCAAGACTTGTGTTTGTGAATTGTTGAAGTCATTATTTGGTAAAAATTTAACTAGTTAATGCAACACAGCTTACATAGATAGCTTTAGGTAATGGTTCAGTGTGCCTTTCTAAGGATGACAAAGTCAGCTGCCTTCAGAACAAAACGTACTTTACATGTGTTCATTCAGATATAATATAATAATACATTCACAAACACAAACAGAAAGTACAATTTCTTATCTTATGCTGGTTGATTGTATAGTTTAATATTCATGGAAAAAAGTACAGATACTGTGGTGTATTCTATTAAAATGTTTTACAATTCTCCGGTATTTTATTCGTGACACAAAATTTCACTATTATTTCATTATTCACTGTGAGCATTCCAAAGTCAAATCGGTAAGTGAGCAGAATTACAATTGCTGCCATAATTGAAGGGGCAATCGTTGCTATTCACTCTTAAAAGCTGCAGAGGGAAATAGTTTATTCTGCTTATTTGTATGCTGCAGTTGCATGATGTGAAGCTGGTTTACACGGTATCTTATTTAATCTCCTACCTGCACCCATGGTTGTGACCACTTTGGGCTTACTGCGAGCTCCATCACCTTTTGTCGTGTAGGCAGCCACTGTAACTGAATAAGTGGTCTCTGCCTGCAAATCGGTCAGGATCATTTCCTGCAAAAAATAAATAAATAACAACCAATAAAATAATTCAACTTAAAAACTCCTAATGAAAAAATAATATGGATTGGAATAATAGAGCTAAATCATGGACAATTCAGGAATACAGTATTTTAACACAAAAAATAGGAATATAATGTACTACAAATACCATACATGCTAATCCAGAAACCAATACATACTGCCATTACTTTCATTTTTTTCTTGAATGAAAGTTTCCTACACTGACCAATGCGTGTAGGATCGACTACATTAACTGAATTCATCAAAGATTCACTAACCACCTATTACAAATGAGTTTGTTCAGAACATGCAACGAACACAAATAAAATGAAACGCAGCCTTTACAATAATTGTCTGTGCTTTTACACACCTTTCAGCTGGCTTTTTGTAAAGAATGTAAAAAGGTGTTGGAATTAGATTCACTCACAGATACTTTTATATGTACTCACATATTCAGTTGAATCATCATACTCCCACTGGATAAGATGTTTGAGAGTG
Organism: Notoglanidium macrostoma; assembly: GCA_030068235.1. NCBI lineage: Eukaryota > Metazoa > Chordata > Actinopteri > Siluriformes > Auchenoglanididae > Notoglanidium > Notoglanidium macrostoma. The sequence goes on along the minus strand of JAQQZR010000013.1, from coordinate 8,470,810 downwards.
AGAGTGAGAGAGAGAGAGAGAGAGAGAGAGAGAGAGAGAGAGAGAGAGAGAGAGAGAGTGAAAAGATGCTGAGGTACATGTGTAATGTTAGATACAGGTAAATACACAGAGAGAAAATGGAGAGGAAAAAATATAAATCTGAATGACAGTTCACAATATTTTATTAATATATGAATGGTGAAAGAGGTGTGATGACAGATACAGACTGTGTCTGTTGGATAAAAGCTGCAACAACTCCTTTAGATGGATGAGTATAGGCCGATTTCATCAGCATTTTTTAAATTAAACCCATGCTGTCATGCAGATATCATGTGAAAATTATAATGGGAAAATGTAATGGTTCTGTCAAGTCTATTATTAAACATATATATCTAACAGAGAGAAAAAGATTCCAATTTCCATTTTCCACAGCTATTGATGACATCACTCAGGCTATTTTCCCTTTTCTGTATTGGTAGTGAAAACTATCCAACAGAAACTATCCAAAGTGAGTTGTTTTATGCATGGTTACTCATAGCTGTCTAAGCCATATTATGTGTTATTAGGACATAAATGGTCAAAAAAGAAATTTCCACATGACAGTGTGATGTGCAGGTGTGTGCCTACCTGAGCATCATCAATCAAGATGTCCTTGATGGCAGAATGGCCCACTGGTTCCCCATTAAGCATCCTGACATAATGCACCTGGTAGCCGCGAATTTGCCCGTGATGTCTGTTGAGCACCGGCGATCGCCACAGCACTTTAACAGACGAGGAGTTGACAGCCTCCACCTCGACTTTACGAGGTGGGCCACTGGGAACTGAAGGAATCATGGGATAAAAAAAACAAAAAAAGGTCAACATTACAGCAGACCCTTTTCCCTCTGACCGGGCAACTCCCATGAACATGGCGGGGTGAATAAAAATCTACTGTTAACGAGTTGCATGACACTAATATTTCAACATTGGCAAGTTAAAAAAAAAAAAAAAAAAAAAAAAAAAAAAAAAAAAAAAAAAAAAAACAACCCCAAAAACAGGTCATAAAGGTGACCTCATTTTTTTTGCAAGACAATAAAAAATGAATTTAGTGGATTCAAAATATGAAGTAAAAAATGGTAAAAAAATAAGCCAAAGAGGGTTCTTCAAAGTTTTGAAGCACCCAGAAAGAGTTTGGCTTGAATGTGTTGAAAAAAATAAATAAAAAAATTGAGATATATATATATATATTTATATATAAAAAAAAAAATGTCATATGGGCCATTGGTGAAAAAGAAAAGACTTCCTTTGTTTCTCTTTGCCCCTCACTGTCCATTTAAGTTTTTGCTTGAAAAAGTGGATCAGCAAAGTAAAAACAGGTGTTGTTCAAAAAGAAGAATATAAAAAATTTCCAAAAATAATTTAAAATGCTGATCAAAAAAGTGTGAAATCAGACAGTTGGGACTGTTGGAAGCTTTAGGCCTGGGGTTCTTGGAAAAAAATGCCATGTTATTGTTGAAATTGTCTTGTTTTAGAAGCAGAAAAAGAAGCAATTCAAAAATTCACCAAAAATGTCTGTGGTACTGTTAAAATGTCAGTACAGTTAGCAGAAGCATCACAAATAATCCAGGTTAATGGGATTAGTCGAAAAATAAAAATCGCCATATTCTTTTAAACGAAAGCAGAAAGGAAAGGATTTGGGAGTGTAAAGGTGGCTTGGGCCAAAAGCAGGACTTTGGAATGAGAAACGATTCAGGGATGGGGGACAGAATAGCAAAAGGGCACAGCGTTTTGGCAAAACATACCATCCTCCTCTGTACGGATGAGTTGGGGTAGGCTTTCCGGCCCTGCTCCAACATCTGTATGAGCAGCAACTGTCACGCGGTATTCCGTCCATTTTTCCAAGTTTTCCAGGAGGTATCGTGACTTTTCTGGCAGAATTTCCATGATCTCCTGTAATGAGGTGTCTTCCCCCTCTGTAGCAGCGTACCGAATGGTGTATTTGGTAATGATTCCATTCTGCAGCTCCACAGGTGGTGGCTTCCAACTTACCAGAATACTGGTGGAACTGGAACTAAAACATGTAACATCCTGAGGTGGGGCTGAGGGCTCTGGTAGGAGAAGGGTCCATTCCAGAAAGTCAGAGTTGTTGTTTGATGTGAGTGGTTGTTTTGAGTTTGGTTGAATTTGGCGAATTCCAAGTTCAGTTGCGGGGTTATGGTAGCAGGATTTGTTGTTTTGTTTAGTTTTTGTGATTGAAATGGATATGGTGGTGGTGGTGATGGACAAAACAAACATAAAAGAAAAAGGAAACATAAAAAGGACAAAAAATGAGGATGGATCACACAGACCAACATAAAGGATTTTGAAATAAATGGTTATCAATAAATAAATGGGTCTCTCAAGAAAAGATGGCAAAAATGTCAAAGACATCTTAATGAAGATCAACAGAATAAATTCACAAACATAAAACACACATGGTGAGACTAGAGGGGCAAAAAGAAACGTTCACAACATAGAACCTATACCTTTGTAAAACTAACTTGGTTGCTTACTAAGTCAGTATACTAATCTACCTAAATCTCAATTTTAAATGCTTCGCCTCATCTAGTTCTACTGAACACTAACTAAATTGACTTATCTAAAAAATACACCTGTCAAAATCAGCTAAGCATGATTGTAAAGCCCAACCCTGCATTATATACCCCAAGCAGTTACCATCAATCCAAAAAAGTAAAGGTTGATGTGTCAACTCTATCAGAATCAAAAATGTTGCATTGCTCACCAACCTTTCCGATGCCTGTTGGTTTGAGGTAAAAGCCTGATCGATCCAAGAAAACATAAATGCTGTTTAAAGTCCTATACTTTGGCATGCAGACAGACTCTCTCATACTCTCCCCAAAGAACAGGCTCAAGTTTACTTCCCAACATCTGAGAGACTGGGCTGCTGGACTGATACTTACCTGATCTACACCCTCATTACTTCTTCAAAAGACCTCACATGTATTCAAATAGTCTTTACAAGACAAAGTCGGGCTGTGAAACGTACAAAATTAAGTTTTCCTGTCTCTATTCTTTTACAGGCAGAGCTTTTAGTGAGTGCTCATCAAATGGTCAGGAGCTCAATTTGAGAAAAGGTTTGATAAATGTGTCAATCATACATTTAGCTGTAACTCAATTTAAATAAATGAATGATAAATGTGAGGTCTGTTATTGAATGGAAAGCTGTCCTTTGCTTCAATTGTTCAAAGTTGCATTTGAGCTTTCTACAACGTTTTATGATTTCAAATTGGTTAGGAGGTTATTGTCTAAGAACAATTCCAGAAAAGTTGTTTGTAAAAAGTGCAAATGCAAACACGGGAGAATTATGGCTGACAATTAATGTCAATGGACAAGGCACAGCATATCAGCCCCTCCCATGAAGACTTTCCAGACTGATACAGTATGGAACAGCATCACCATGTCAACACTTTACTATTCTCCTAAACTCTTTTTGTCATGTCCTAGAGGTGAGGTTGTACTGAACCAAGTGGCCTTGTCGATTGACCTCAATGACCAGTTTCAGTGCCCATACAAGATTTCCCTTTGTTTGGGCTCTTTAACGTTTGAAATATCGAATATGGGCCTGAGATTTTCTGGCAGTTCCATTTTCCAAAACCTTCTTCTTATCCGGACCTTTTGAGGTTTGAAGGAACTCAGACAGAAACCATCTTGGATGAATGCTTGGGAAAATGGAAGGCTTCTGCTTTACAAGGGGGAAACAGGAGTTTGGAAAAGGACCTACGTGTCTGTGGTGTTTCTGCTGAGATCTCATTGGTGTAGGCACCAGTGCCATGCCTGCTCCTGGCTGCCAGCTGGAAGGTGTAGGTGGTGAAGGGCCTCAGATCCTTCAGGAGGTAGGTGGTGGTGGGTTCAAAGCTCACACGTTTCTGCAGGAACAAAACCATAGTGTTTGGCTACACGGACTGCAGCATCAACATGGATGAGGTTTAGCAGCCATTACAGGTTGTCTTTGATTGCAAAGCAACAAATGATTTTAAGGAACGAAGATGAAAAGAAGAAGATCATTTTCACCAATTGGTAGAGATATTCAACAGGAGAGCTTACAATAAATAAAGTTTATTTTGTGCTCATTTTCATGAAAGGTATGAGTAAATCTGGAGTTGGCTGTCAGTTGCTGTGCTGACAGTTGGTAATACTGTAGCCGATGTTGCTAGCTGTCGTACCTTGCCATATCTCATATCTTATTTTGTAGTACTTGTGTAATAATAATCAAACCCAATAAAACCAAACCAAAGCCTTGAGTTGAATTGATTCAAACAGCCCAAGTTTCAACACAGCAGCACAGACTATTTGGTCATAGTGCATCACTAACTGGTCATGTTATCGCTAGGCTGTGTCAAATTCACCTGAAAAACATGCCACAGAGAGCTCACCTCCTCCTTCTCATCTTTTCTCTTGTAAAGCAGTTCATATCCAGCAATTTGACTGTCCTGTCCGGTCTGTGGAGGGGCGACCCATGACAGCAGAATACTTGTCTCGGATTTGGCTTCAGCTTTGAAGTCTGTTGGCTGAGACGGAACTACAAATCGAATAGTATTGAATTTCAGTTGTAACAGAACACCACCACGAACATCAACACAGCTTGAACTTAGCATAGCACTTACGTTAGTGGGCCAAAGAATAAAACTGACCCAACGAAAGTCAAGAAAAACATACTGAATTATAGCTCTAGGAATTAATAAGGCTATTACTTCTGACCAGCATAGGTTTTCATCATTTGATAGGTGTTTTTATCATCTTATAAAGGTGAAGGTCAGTACTGGAGGCTAAAATAATCTGACCTCAGAGATTATGGATGTTTACATGACTAGTGAAAGTATGAGAGAAAGTCAGAGACAGAAAGAAAAAAAAATCTAGAGACAACCTGTGCAACACATGTGTGACACTGATTGTGCTGTCATGAGGTCCATAATTTTCAAGAGTCAGTGTTACAATTCAGCCTAAAAAAGACCAGACAAGCAAACAAACAAGAAGGTAACACCAACCTCCAGTCTTGGCTATGATCTGCAGGTCAGGGGAGAGAGGTCCATCTCCTACAGATGTGTACGCCAAAACTTTGATATAATATGTCTTATTAGGCGTCAAGCCTTGGATGGTAAGAAAGTTAGCATTCCGAACAATCTGTTTATCCCACTGATTGACGTGCTGACTTGGATCCATGGTGTAGTACACCCTGTAGCCCATTATCTGACCGTTAGCCTCCTCAGGTTCTTCCCAGTGGATAATAGCTGTTGTAGCACTTAGCATACGACCTCTGACTTGGCGAGGAGCTGTGCTGGGTGCTTGCTCAGCAGTTTTGGCCTCTATTGATTCGCTAGAGGGTCCACGACCAATGTTGTTCACAGCAACTACACGGAATTCATAATCAGAGTACGGACTCAGGCCGCCCACACTGTAGCGAGTGGTGGCTACACCGTCAATCTCCTTGTATAAGTCTTCTGAGTATTTTGACTTGTGTTGAATGATGTAATAGGAAACTGGCTCCGGATTCCCAGAGTCCCACGTGAGGGTGATGCTGGTTGCTGTGCGTTCCGTTACTACAGGGATACCTGGTGGCTTGGGTAAAGCTAGAATAAAAATAAAATTCCAATTTATATTTATTCATGTGGATTTAACTGATGCAATTTAGCAGAAATGAAACAGAAAACTAATCAAAACAGATAGGAGTAAAGTGTTGAGGTTCATTCTAGACCTCCACCTGCATTCATTCTGGAATTACTCCAGCTAGACTGGTTCTTGAACTCCGGTTGCTGATGCTAGAACTCTAGATTGACTGATTCTTAGACTGGACTCCCGGCTAGACTAATTACAGAACTTCGTTTAAATTGATTCTAGAAATCCAGGTAAATTGATTCAAGGACTTGAGTTCAATTGATCCATGCACTCCAGTGAGACTGATTCTAGATCTTCAACTAGATTGGTTCTAGATCTTGAGACAGATTGGTTCGTTAACACCAGTTAGACTGAATCTAGGACTCCAGTTAGACTGATTCTAGAACTCAAGCCAGATCGATTCTAGAACTCACATTGAATTGATTTCAATACTAAAGCTGAATTGATTCTGGAACTCCAGCTACACTGATTCATGACTTGAACTCATAACCTTCCTATCACTAAAGCAGAGCCTTAACTGTGGAGGTACCACCTCGGTACGCATCCAGGGAAAACATAAACAACTGTAATTAACTAATTAAAATAACTCTAACTCATATAATATATTTGCAGGTGCCTGTAAAACTACCACATTCCCGTTCCTGTACCATAAAACACCAAAAGATGAACATATTTTATGCTTAAATTATAAAAACGGTTTAATTAAATGAATTATGATTTCTAATTACATTAAAATTGTGCAAAAAGAATTGCTTTGGCAGCTATCTGTAGGCTAAACGTGTTGAACGGTGACACAGTTATTAGCATTCATGAAGCCTGCGTTTGCTCCCGGAGCGGTGCTAGCTGAAGGTTACCCTTCACCCCAGACAAACAGAGGCACTGCTCCGGAACACCATCCAACTAATGTAAAACAGAAAAGGGCCTAAAGCCTTGGCAGAGTCCTGCTGATAAAAAAAAAAAAGGTGACAAGGTCTCTCTGGAAGACACGTATTGTATCCGCTTTTGTTTAGGAGGTAACAAAAAGTGAACTCAGCATGATTTATGGCTTTATTTCAGCGAGTATAATGTAAGGGAGCAGATATGGGGTGATGTGGTTTCTCTGGAGGTCATCACCCATTAATGTGAAGATAACTCTTCAGCCTGGGAGAGACTGTGACTAATACTGCTTTTGTTGTGTCTTGTGGCAGGAAGTGGGGCTATGTGGGTATGTGTCCTTCTTTGCATGAATATAAATATTTTTTACTTCACAAAGCAAGTTATTTATCTGTTTAAAGCGACAAAGGCTACTGCACAGACTAAACAGTTCACTGTAGTCCTTTAATTTCATGCTGACTGGGATACATCATTTTGACTACTTGAGAGATTTGGGACATAATATAACAAGTGCTTTGGCTAGACTAAAAAGGGTCAAAGATCTTTTGATATTTGGTATATTTTTTATTGCACTGCTGATTGTTTTAAAGTCAGTCACCTTTGACTGTAATCTGTGCCACTGCTTCGATGACACCCAGTGTGGACATGGCTACGCAGGTGTAGTTGGCTGACTGGCGAACGTCCGTGAGCTCCAGGACATTTCGCCCGATCGGCATGTCGTCCTCCGGGGTCAGGTCCTCCGAGCCCAGCATCCATTTGACATAGGGCATGGGTGAGCCCACTGCCACACAGGTGATGTTCACGCTGCCCCCTGGCATGATCTCGTTATCCGTGGGTGGGATTGAGAAACGTGGTGGAACCCGGCGAACTGCAAGATAATATATGGAGCTGTAGCCACTTGTTGTGGAAACTTCAGACAATAACCGGTGCTAACTGCGCTTAGTAATATCATATATGCATGGCAGTCATGGAAAACCCTTCACATGTATGAAATGCTCTAGTAGTTCTAGTAGAAAACTACAGACTTTCCTGAAGTGAGTCTGAGCTGAAGATTTAATTCAGATTGCAGCTCAGGAGCAGTGTTTTCATTTTACTAGGCTGTATTTGATTCCAAACCGTTTCACTATGACATGTAACTTGATCACTGTGTGACATTCACCATGTGAGGAAAAGATGCTTAGCTAGCACGGTTTTAGCCAACACGATCTTTGCGGGATGCGAGAATTAATAATAAATAAAAGCATTCATGTTGATTTGGTGAAAGATAATTACGGTTTATTAAAATTAATGCGTCAAAGTAATTTATATGCATAAAAACCACTTTTTTTGCCAATACTTTTGTATTTTGTCTCTTTGCCAGATTTCAGCTGCAGCAACATCTGGTGGGTTTTCCCAGATCGCCTCACATATGAAGTCACTGCAATATTCCAGTTTTTGCAGTTTAAACAATCCATATCTATCAATTCGAATGGACAATTCCAATGCTCGTCATTAAAACGTTGTGGATTTTAATCAACCCACCATGAATAGCTCTAGCACTGATGGTCTGATGGAAAGGTCAAGAAGCACACACACGACATACATACATACACAAGTCCATTTCTAACTGGGTTTCAGCAGCGGGCTAGTTTTCTCACATACGGTAATTCATGCACAAAGTGTTCCATTCCAGTCCACATGTAAAATACAACACGGGGAGGGAACTGGAGGAGCGACGGCATGCCTGACCTCAATGCTGTGTTCTTCCGTTTGATGTGAAGGAATGTGCTGCCTCACATTGCCACATCAGACAGACATAAAACACTTCACAAAATGAAAGGGAAAGGGGAATGCTTGGAGAGAAAAAAGACAGTTATAGTAAAGAAAGTGGATATGGGTCTTGAAAGAAATGAAACGTGACAGGAAGAAATTAGAGACGGATTAAAAAATTACAGCGGCCACTTAGGCGGCGGTAAACAGGTAAACATGCCAATTTTAGAAAAAAAAGGAGAAATCTCTGGCAGGAAAATGATGATTTGGGAAATGAAGAGAGAGAGAGAGAGAAGTTAGGATAAAAAGGCAGAATGAGAGACAAATAAACAGGACCAAAAATAATAATAGAAGAGTGGAGTGACATGTAACAGGAAATTAACAGGATTATCTGTGAAAATGAGCCAGACAGGGCTCAGAACATTAGAAGAAGGATAAAAAGAGGGGAAGCTAGTAGACAAGCAAGATAGGAATCAGACAGAGGCAAGAAGTTCGAGCTTCTCATTCAGGAAAGACCAGTAGCATCAGAACAAACAGGGAGGACAAGGGACGCTCAGGCAGGACAAGCCAGGAGATCTGGGGACTCAAATCAAACACATTTTTATCAGTGTTTCTGCTTAGTAAACAGTAAAAGCGTTCCAATTTGTTCCTTTGTTTACATGTTTAGGTCATTCTTTCTTTTCTCTCACCTTTATTTTTTCAAGGCTGCTATGTTGGGAGAACATCAGGAATGTTTGCGCTTGTGTTGTGCGAGAGAATTTAATGACTCATCAGTGCATAAATAAGATCCTCCCATCGCTAGATCACTTTTAATTAAAAAGGGATCAGCTTTGTGACTTTGCTCAGATGAAATTCGACTCATTTGGAAAAAGAGCTTCAAACCTTGTATAATATAAAAAAAATCCATAAACTCAAGGTTTTTTACATTTTTTTTTATATTTTTGAAATGACTACGAACTAGGAAAGAAGGGGGTAGTTGAATAAGAGTGGATTTGAGAGAGGGAGAGAAAGATAAAGGGAATGAGAGAGATATAAACCTGTACAATTGATGAAGCTCATTCGGCTTAAGACGCCAAGCTTCTCGGGAGAGGAATTCTTACATTATTAAATACAACTTTTCGCTCCTATTATATTTAATTAATATTCTATTGAAGCCCGTTCCCGGAAGACATAATGTTATCCCGTTCATTTGAATACCATTACATTTGTCAAGTCTGCCGAATGATGCTCGACATACATCATTCTTTCATTAGTGGCCCATTAAGTGTGTGGGAGAGAAAATCCTTCACGGAGCCAGGAGCAGGAGATCTGGGCATGGTGGATTAGAGCCTTGGCTGAGATTCGCCGCTCTTCAGTTTTCATTAAAACAAACGAGGCCGAGGCTTTAAAGCGTCTTCTGAGTGAGAGAGCTCAAGGAAACAAAAACATTCCACGTTGGCACGTTATCCAAAGACCAACGTGAGTGGCGGGGAGTCGATGATAATTTCAGTGGTGGATTTTTCACTGATTGAGGATTTGCCGAGATCATGTTTATGTTCTCATGGGATATTTTTCCCATGTTGGGAAAAAGAAATTCTATACAAAATGCGTGATTTTTTTTTTTGGTGAGCATTTAACAAACTTAAGATGTTCCAGATATTCCATGAGTGAATTGAGCTTACCTTCGTAAATGAATGAAATCTTGCTGTATTTAATACATGCAATTTCTGTTTATTATAATTCCTTTCAGTTTTGTTGCCAATTACTAAGATGTTTATTATAACGTTACTTGATCCAAGAAATTGAGCCAACTTTTTTGCATTTGTTATATCAACAAGCATTGCTCAAAGGTGCTTATTAATAATAATTACTATGACACAATCTTTATAAAGCTTTATCATGTCCGAGGTCCTGAAAGATCAGGAGTTTATCTCTTAACTTCAATTCCAAAGATGTATTAGAGATGAAACTGAAGAAACTGTTGCTAAACTGATAATGTATTTGTTGAACTGTTGAACTGGTTTGAGGAGCTAAGCAGGAACACTGACGTTCAGGTCTAAAGCTAGCAGGGGCTGTGGTCCGTAGGTGGAGCAGCACCTGTTCGTCATGCAGAAGCTGCATTCTTGACATGCGCCACTTTTTAGACGGTTAATCATAATAGCCAAAGCCATGTGCATTCAGCACAACAAACAACAAAGGAAGGGGATAAAGTGCTCCATATCCATGACAGAACAATAAATAAGGAACCAGAACGAGAACCAGAAATGGGGGGAAAAAAAGAAAAAGGAAACGAGACCACACATGTGCATTCATTTCAATTGACAGCTGTGGTGGCAGTCTCGTATTTGCAATTCAAGACAGCTACTTCATGGTTTGTTTGTTTTTTCTTTGAGTTCTTTGAGTTCAGTACAATGAGGTGATTAGAAAGTAAAAAACACACCAACCTTCTCGCAGCTCTGGGGAATGTAGGAAATTTTGATGCGGAACACAATGAGATGACAAAAGGAGAAAAAACAGGGGAAACACAGAGAGAGTAAAAAGGCCATGTACAACTGCTACTCATACACATCTGTTAGAGGAAGGCCATTTGGTATTTCGGAGAGAATCCTACGCTTCTGAACGTCAGGGAAAAGAGCAATAGACTGCCTAGCTTTTAAGATTTTACACAGCAAAATCACCAGTGTTGACTAAACACCTACAATTTAATTGTATAATACAGTATTATACAGTAACACCCCCGCTGGGTATATACGTCCTTAAACAAACTCTGGAAATTCGTCATTCCTATGGAATGTTCTTAAAGGAGCTACATTTCTGGTGACAGGAACACCTTGATTTTATGAGCTACAAAGCCAAAAGATTGGGTCAATTCTTTGGTATATGTGATGTCCTGCCCCCAAGCTATTTCCACTCCAAACCCAAACATTGAGTTACTTATATTGGGCTGAATTAATTCAAATAAGGTCAGAAATGCCATTGAAGCCCATTTTTCAGTACTATAACTGTTAACCCTAAACTCGTGGTGGGTTCCATTCTTGTTGACATAATATGCTGTACGGCAAAATAACCTAACTAATATTCAAATAATTTACCTTGGCTACATAAAAGCAACGACAACTTCGTTCATGCACCACTTTCTGATTTTGCTGTGTAAGCAGATTAACATTACCAACACACCATGTAGCTATGTTACTCTTATTTCAATTATACTCGTATATTACCTGCACATTTTCATAAGCTTACATCCTTATCATCTAAATTTGTCAACGATTAAAGCTAATAACTTGATTAACAATTTAATAATGTAAAAAACGTCCCTCTCTGGCTATAATACAAGAATTACAGTAAAAATTTCGACCCATGGTTCAGCTAAAACATCTCTATGTATTTGAACTCCTTCATTATGATACTTAGATTACTTATTAAGAATTTTTTTTACAATTAGATTGAGGTTGATGTTTATGTAATATTTGCTACACATTGTTATCCTGTACTTTACATAAATGCAATAAATGTCATTCATATTATAGATTTCATTTTGGTTTTAATAGATCAAGGCACATTAACCCTTTGACATACACCGTTACAAATATGCTAACTGGTTTGATTTCGGGGAACTGTAATGTTTTCTGAACTGGTAGACAGTGAATATGTGTGTGTTATTAATAAGCATTATTAAGATTCATAATATTCAAAATTGTTACCCAAATTTTTATATAAATGTTGATATATTATAAATATAGAATAAAACATTAAAGGTTATAGACCATGAAGAATGAATAGAAAAAGCAGAAAAAAACTGTTTTTACGGGATTTTACAGTAGTTTGAATATTTAAAAATGTTTCATTTAATTATTTATAACTGAAACATCTTTGCTTTACATATGCGTTTCCTTTGCAAATGATTAAGAGTTCAGTTTTTTTTTTTAATTCCACAAATCACACAGCTCAAAGATACTGTAAGGTCCTACTCATGGACATCACTCTCATCCACGTGAGATGATCTATGGCTTGAATGGAGACATTTGTCCTTAGCTGTATAATCTCTGAAATATCATTCATATTTCATTGATTTAGGTTGACAATTTATCATAGTAGTTCCTCAGATGGGTTGCTGACAAGAATTCGCCGTTAAAATAACCGAACATAAATTCTGAAAATTCTCTCGGGCAGGTTGTTTTGTGCCAAGGCAAAGCCGAAGTCAAAGGGTTAATGTCGCATTGATAACAGATTTATACTTTATTTCTTGAAGCATGTGCTCGCGTTGCGTATTTGTACTCGAGAAAGTTTTTAGTCAGGGTGTTTTTCCCTCCAAAGTTGGCGCAAAAGGGAAGAAAAGAGAGAGTTGGATTCGGCGTGCTGTGGGAAAAATAAATCAAATAAACACGGGTACAACCCATAAACCCGCTGCAAGCTTAGGGGTCAGTGTAATTAGTGTCACACCAGGCAATCATGGCACTGAAGTAGGAGAATTAACAGAAAACCAAACACTGAAAATGACAATAAAGGAGGGAGAGTCAAATGCAGCGAACATACTTACAACATTTGTAGCCAGGAAATGTTGGACCCAATAATTTATCCATTTATTCTGATCAGTTCTGTTCAATATATGCTATGATAATTCCCTCTATATATTACAGTACGCAAGCCCTGTAATCAGCACAGAGGTGTCCCAGTGGGCTTTCCTACCTCGGACATATAGGTTTGCAGGAGCAGAGTAGCGGGTGCCGTCGTTATTAGTCGCGACACACTCGTACTTTCCTTGGTCCGACTCCTCGCTCTGTTCGATCTGCAGTGCTCCTGTATGGTGGGAAAGAGTACGGGGCAGGTTCGGGTGTTAAGGTGAAAAATCTCACAGTGCAACATGAGACTAAGCAAAGCAACGTTTTGACAATCCCTGTTTCTGTCACAGCGGCGATTTATATTTCTCGCTCACACGTGTTTTTTTTTTTTTTTTCCCTTTGCATTGTAAAAAATATATAGAGATGCAAAAACATTAACTAACTGTAAATGTTAACTGTTAACTCTTTCTAAGAAAACAAAACAAAACAAACACTCGAAGCAGTGACTGAATAGATTAAAATCCTTAAAACAGCCACCTGAGGATTTCTGCTGGATTCGGGCTGAACCGTAAAGAAAAAAATACAAACAAACGTAAAACAGCAACAAAAAAAAAAAAAAAGGTCACAAACCTTTTCAAATGCTCGCTGTAAAAATGAGCAATCGTCCTCTCGTTTCTAATGCAGTGCCTTTCTGTTGTCTTGTTGCATCACTGAAATCGTGATCATTTTAGCTGAATAATTGTTTGTAGCGTTTCAGGTTCAACAGTGTGGCTTTGGCATGTGCTGATAATCAGTTATTTTATATAAAGTCATATTAATTATTATTATTATTATTTTTTTTTAAAAAGGTCCAATCCAAGAAGTTATATAAAGGCACAATTTTATCAAAGTACAATCCATAATAAAAGATGTTTGGAATTTTACAGTGATATCAAATTGTAATATCAATATCAGCACATGCTTTGTGTGTATTTTTGTACATTTTATGGATTTTTGACTTTGAGAAGACTGGACTGGATCTCGTGCACTGCAGTAGACGTTTGAGGCGACACAAATAATTACGCACTGATCATTCTGTTCTTACAACACACTGTACAAATCACATTGATGGAAAAGGAAAACATACAGTCTACATGTTGCAGGGTTTCTAAAGCACTTTAGCTCTTGCTTTAACATGACTTTGATGCTATTTGCTAGCATTGCCAGAACATTAAAAAAAAAAAAAAAAAAAAAAAAAAAAGGAAAAAAAAAAATTTTTGAAATTCGAAGGGACAGAATAGAGCCCTGCAATATACAACACCTGACAGGACTGTTCAGCATGGGAGAGGATGAATGACACTGCTTCAGGGCAGCATGGATCAAACGAAAAAAAGGATTACAGTATACAAAAGCAGCATAACCAGGGAGGACAGTTCCGGAAAAAAAATTTGTTAGAAAATTTGGTGTAGTCAATCGTAAATTTGAATGAATCAAAGATGGCCCATGACTCGCAAAAAGAACCAAAAAAAAATTTGTTTGCAACAACAACAAAAAAAGATGTTTGCTGCTTGGGCTTTGAAAAATCGTTAGGAGATTCATCATCATCCAGACCATTACATCACCCTCTGTCCCAAAATGATTGACATGCAAGTCAAGAAATGTATGTCAGTGCAACTTACAACCTTTTTTTTTTTGACAACCCTTAGCTGAAAAATAAAACGCAGGTGCATTAGGTCAAAATTCAGGTCAAAATGGCCAACAAGAAATCAACCAACCACTGCCATAGCTTGTTCAAAGCTACAAATGACACCCATAAAAATCCACCAATGGGATCAGCAGTGTGGTGTCACATGACCAAAGGAAAAACTGTTTTTTTTAAATAAATATATATATATATATAGGCATCAAACCACGTCTCCACCTCCTGAGTTGCTCGAGAAAAATCACAAAACGGGCACCTCAGTTCGCTCTGCCAGACCCTTTGTTAGCTTTTCCCCAACCCTGAAGAAAAAAATCAAAACGTCAAAAAAGGAAAGCCTTCAACCCAAGAAAAGTAAGAAGGAAAAAAAAAAATTAGGTGGTAGAAGAAAAAAAGCACCGGAGAAACTTTATCAAAAAAGTGGTTGTTTGGGCTTTTTTTTTTTTTTTAGAGAAGGGTACAGGTAGAGGAAAGCACATAGAGAGTTTGAGAATTAAAAAAAAAAAAAAAAAAAGAAAAAAGATAAATAGACAGTATTTTTTTCTTGAAAAAAAAAAAAAATTCTCCTGGCAGAGGAGAGGCGGGAAGTTGTCCGTGAGTCCGTCATCGTATGGCACGAGTGTGCAAGAACAGCTAAGGGGGAAAAATGTTTGGTTGTTTTAGTTGGACAAAAAGAGGGACACATGAGTCGCTATGGCCAAAAAGAAAGACAGAACAAAAGCAATAATAATAAGAAGAACAAAATAAAGAAGAATAATAATAATAATAAAGAATAAGCAAAGAAAAGAAAAGAGAAAAAAACGCCACTGGATATGCTTCTTTGTGTCACAGTAAGCATATCGCGATTTATTAATTGGAAAAAAAAAAGAAAAAAAGAGAAATGACTTGAGGGATGGAAGCAGATACGCAAAGGTCAGATGGAAAGAGGAAACGGAAAGAGATGGAGAAGGGGGGGTGTGTTGAGGTGTTTAGGAGGGGTTTGGGGTTTGGGGTTTGGGAGGGACGGAGCGAGGGATGACACAGGGGGGTTGGGATGGAGAGACGAGACATATACATGGAGGCGGACGGGATGGGAGGACAGCGAGAATGAAGTTTTGTTTTTCATTCTGTGAACTTCGGTTCAGCTCTCTTACCTCGTATTGGAGTACCACCTGGGTGGATAATATGAATGCAAATAAGATTGGAAAGAAGAAGCATTAGTACGAGAGGAAGGAGGCTGGGGGCTTTGGAAGAAGAATCAAATTAGCTTTTCTGTTCTGTTTGTCTGTTTGTTTAATTTTTTTAAACAGAGTATGTTAAAAAAAAAAAAAAAAAAAAAATTAAGGTACTGTAGGAAAGAGAAGAGAGACAGGTAGATAGAGAGACAGTGAGATTGAGTTCCTCTATTGTCAAAAAAAACCAAAAAACAGGTAGGTTATCATTTGGAAGGTGTTACACTGGTTAAGTACAAGGAAGGTGCCATTTTGAAAGAGTTTAGAAGGAGTTAGAAGTTTTATTATTTTTGTTTTTTGGACAACCTAAGACCTCTGATTAGAACCTGGATTCACTAATAAAAATAGTGTGGGACAAGCCACTATGGTGCTGAGGAGAGGGAAGAGGGGGGTGAAGGAAGTGAGTCAGTGAGAGAAAAGGACGTCCACACATGGAGGGACACATCAGAAAATCTTTGCTCATTTGTCCTGCTCAGTCATAACAATTCGTTTTATGTGTCCTTAACCAGGTGCGTGTGGTTTTTCTTTTTCTTTATTATAAATATATATATATATATATATATGTGTGTATATGTACATGTGGGTGTCTGCTACACATCTGTTAACTGTTGCTAACTGTTAGTAAAATGCATGCCATGCATTTTAATAAGAGTTTTGAGAGACATGAAACATTAGTGGGGGTGATGTGTGCTTCAGAGCTACGCACTTACCAAAAGACTCTGTAGATTTAAAAAATACGGAGAGAAGAAAGACAGCATAGAAAATATGATTATATTCCTTATGTTTAGGAACAGGCTTTTGTTTTCTTTTTTGGTACAGTTAATTCTTAAGACTCTATTGCACAGCAGAATAAGAGGCGTACATGTAGAAAATAATAAATAATAATAATAATAATAATAATAGGGTTATAACGTCACACAGTGCTGCTCACAACAAGAGAAAGGAAGTTAAACAAGACTAGTGAAGACAAGACACGTTAGAGAGTCAGGTGATCACACAGATCAAATCATTAGGTTTGAAGAAAGTAAATCTCCCCTTAGCTAATATAGGTGTAGAACAGGTATCTGGGTTGTTACCTTACATTGTTTGTTTTTGCGGGGTGGGGTGAGGAGTAAAAGTTTCACAAGCAGTTCACAAGAGAAGCAAAATCTGAGCAAAGCAAGGAATCACGATGGGCCGGAGGAGGGGAGCTAGGCACGACGACACGAACACACTACTGTGGCTACGGGGTTATGGGAAAATCTTCCACTATGCTATCAGCAACAACTTCACTCAGGAGGTAAATAAGTCTGCCAAAGCGATGAGAAGTGTGAAATGTAAATGCAACCCTGCGAACACGTTAGAAGCTCACAAGTTGCTGATGTCGCCTCCAGGTTGTTTTTTTTATTATGGGCGTGGCCTGAACCTCATATGGGCGTGGTCAGTTCAGCTATTAGGAACCGTCCAGCAGTAGCAACAACTTTTTTTGGGCAAATAAGCTATAAACATCATAGGATTACATTAAAGAAGGAAAAAACCCCAGCTCTTATCGTCCTCATCCTTCAAAAGGGCGTCTGATTGGACGTTCTGATTAGCAGCGGGAAAGCCTGTCGGAAACAAACTTAAGTTTAAGGCTCCTGTTTCTGTACGTCGTTAGCTGTAATCTTTTTCAAATATTTTCGATTTGATGTCGGAAAACTATTAAAAAGAATGATTCGAATAAAAAAAAAAAAGAACGACCTTCTTAAGTGCCTACTTTCTCAAACCCCAAAATCAGACATATTAAACAAACCGAACACAGCTTTATGTTAATATGTGAGGAATATAACATGACGGGCCATGCTGTTATTGGAAAATATTGAACAACAGGGTAGTATGAATTGTTATTTACCAACAACCGACAACAGCGTGTCCTAGCATTTTATTCGTCTTAAACCACAGCAACTGACCTACGCTAAGAACTTTTATGCAATCAACGACACGTAGTTGCTTTTCATCTGTTTACGTTTGAAACAGAGTAAAAAGATTGCTTACAGAAAACGTCACCAGGTCGATGATCATTCATATTTTAAGTGGAGCGTCCACGTCCCTGTGTAAGTTCTTCCTACAGATAATGTATGTACGAACGCACTACTATAAAGCTGCTGAAACAGAGAATTAATCAACACCTTGGTGAATGTTGAATTACCTTGTAACTTTTATGAATAGCTGTGAGCTGTTTAACGTCAGGTAGAAACTGGGGGACATTCGTCAACAAATTGTTTAGCCTTCAGGACCAATCGGATTTTTAAGAAAAACATTTCTTGGCTTGCTAGTGTGAGCGCAGGGTTACATGGACGAAGGTCACACAACAGCCGTTTCAATCAGCTTGCGCGGGGATTGCTTTAGAAGTCCCACATGGCCTCGGGATTGGTCGTTATATTGGACGGATATAATAAAAAACAGCATGAACCATGTGGAGGTGGGGGAGGGGAGGAGCTCCTTTGTTCGGAATGAAGCCCAATGTTGAAAATTTGTCATTTTAGGAGAAGAAACTGAATGTAAAAGAAAGAAAAGGAACAGGCACAAGTATGGCTGGTCACTTACTGCGATGGAGCAGTAGAAGGTACAAGTAAAAAAAGTAAGAACGATGATATAAAACCTGCTAAGTGTGCAGTCACAGCAGTGAGTCATGGGTAATAATGGAAGCGCTGAACAACAAAAATAAAAAAGGATGCCTCGAAAGCAACACACATGGGTGTACAGACAGACACGCACGCGCACGCACACGCACGCACACGCACGCACGCACGCACGCACACACGCACACACACACAGATAACATAGACAGACATATGGCATTATCTATATAGAATTAAAAAAGAGCTAGATGAGAAAGGAAGAAAAGAAAAGGAGACAAAAAAAAAACAGGAGTGAAAGGAAAAAAGAATTCAAGGGATCATTTTTGGCAGGAGGATGAAAGGACTTTACCTGATCGGAGCTGTTTGATTCTGCCGTTGTTGTTGCTGGTGTTAACAGGGAGGAAATCTTTAAACCAGGATATGTCGGGGTCAGGGTTACCGCTGGCGGCACACAGCATGGTGGCGGTGCGCGTTCGCTCCACTACCTTCAGCTGAGGACCCATGTCTATAGTGGGGAATCCAGGAGGAAGCTGGTCCTCTGGAACACACACACACACACACACACACACACACACACACACACACACACAGAGCAAATGTTACAGATATGGATTTTGTTTCAAATTGTCAGCATCAGCTGCTGCTCTGAACCCACTTCCCCAAAGCATCCTACACTCAACTGATTTAAAAGTAAAAAAAAAAAAAAAGTATTGTCTTTGGTGTGGTGATTTCTGGCATCTACAGTAGGGCAACATGGTCGTAGTGTACTGAACCCAGTGTTAGCTAAAACAGCTCACTCCAGTTAGTGTATTTTTATGCGTAGCTCAGTGGGTTAGTGTGAAGCCATACAGAGAGCGGATCGTCTGCGCCTTTGTCTTCCGTAAATCCATCAGCGTTCCTCTCTACTGTGACTCTCACGCCTCTGCGTGAGCTTCGGCTCAAAAAGCTGCTTTCTCTTATATTTATCGTTTTCCCTTTTAAATTAAAGTATTTATTATGATGGTTATAAAAGCTGGCATAGATCTCTTTGCTCTATTGTACTTGAATAATGAGTACTAATTAGGAGTGTGTGTGTGTGTGTGTGTGTGTGTGTGTGTGTGTGTTGCTGTGCTCAACAGTCGCACTGTTACTGTTCTGTGAGATGTGAAATCCGATAAGTGGCACAGCGCAGCAAACGTCATCTAAAGGCGAACACGCACACGCACGCACACACGCACGCACACTCACACACTAAACAAACCCAATCTAACACAGATAAGCTCCTGACAGGCCCTGAGGGCTTTGGACAAAGAGCTCACTGAGGACGACAACAGTGTCTGCAGGAAAAAAGAAAAAAGAAAAAACACACACCCTGCTGAGAACACACACACTCTGACACGAGAAAAACACACACTTCACATCCAGCCCGCATTCTGCCCAAAGGTACGGTAGCCAGGGTGATGTAAACATACACACAAGCGTGGTGAGCATAGTGATTGGCAGGATCAGGTACCTGGAGCGTCGTTCTTCCTGTCTTGATACGGGTAATTAAATCTTTCCCTCTAATCTCGCTCTCTCGCTCTCTCTTTTGGTGTTTTGGAGACTTTCCCGCCGTTAATTTTTCATGAGCAGCATCATGTGGAAAATGCCAGCGTGCTACGGCTGTCATGGCCGAGCTCCAACCCCGCTGCTGGCTGAGTGAATGAGCGAGTGAGTAGAAGAGAGAGCAATCTTCGTCCTTTTTTGATGACTCGTGATGTACTTTGTTCTTTTCCAAAAAAAAATAAATAAAAAATTGGTAGACAATTAAAGCCCATTAGTTCACCTGACTGAAAATGCTTGGCTTGTACTGTGCCATGAAAACTTTTAATCTTTCTGTACTCTCAATCCCAAGAACACACAAAATGGAGGTTAAGTGCTTGGGAAGGATGTTGTCGCTAAGTTACACTGAAAGCGCTAATCTGGCTGAAGAAGGTTCTGAGCAGTGTTTCGTGCTACATATTCAACTTTAGTCTTTAACGGTGGGCATGTTTACATGGACACTTATATTCCACTATTATTTCGAATATGACAATACGATACGGGTCATGTAAACAGCGTATTCCGTTTGGATATTCCGAATTTGGCCTTGTTCAGAGTTTTCCGATGAAGACGTGGGATATGCCGATATTATTTGGGTTTTTGGACAATTCCTTGGAGATATATACAACACGTTTGGAATATGCATCTATACGTACATCATGGGAATCTATATGTACTGCACGAAATCAGGAGTGTTCGTGGAATATTCATTTCCGTTAACAGCTTAGTAGGAATATTATCTTTTTTCGAAAACTGGAATATTTTGTGCATGTAAAGGAAGTGGTTAACAATCTGCCTTTTAAAGTTCCACTCACTCAGGACGATATCTTACCTTGCTAAATTTAGCGTAAGAGATTATCGCTTGCTAGCGAACGTCCATGGCGTTGTTATTTTTAGCTAAGCGCATGTACAAGTGTACTTTGCTAACCAGCGGATCCTCCTTATGAAAATCTGAACAACCTCCCATATGAAAAAAATAAAATAAATAAAAGTCCAGACATTTTTCATGCGTTGTTTTTCTTTGTATTTTTAAAACGTTAACAAAAGACTAATTGCGAAATGTGATCTGGATGTGAGGGTTCTGCATGGGTTCTTTGGCTAGTTAATAGTTATAAACGTCCTTAAGAGGTACTAGACACTCTCTACGCTGTCGAGTTCCACATGGCACGTTTAAGGGTTCCCTCAAAACTGAAGAACCTTAAGTTGCACTTTGATAAGAGACCATTTGCACTTTAAACTCTTAGATCTGAAAGCAACCACCTTTAAAAAGTCTCCACTTTCCGTCTAGGGTTACGTGGAAATGGGTTGATTCCCATTGTAACCTCGAGCAGCCTTTTCCTGAACTCTGTGTGTGGTTTGCGCTTTGTACTTGTGCGGCTGTGTAACGGGACGCCAAGTCAAACAAGACAAGGAAATGTTTTGCACAAACTGGCCGAGTAAAAACAACAATGTGGGCTTTCAATTGTCCCGAGTGCGGGAGTACCGGGTAAGAAATCAGAGGTTTTCCAATCCGGCGGTCTTAAGTCTGAGCCACAGTTCATGAAACGTGGACTGGAAATCTCGAAGATGAAGCGGCACAGCTGCAGAATTCTCTCTGCTTTGAAGTGTGTGCATGAGAACTTGTGATTAGAGGTAAATATACTCGGTTATTAACGCCGTCTACGTCTACTGACTCGCCCAGTTTGTTCTGTGTGAGAACTGCAATCGGATTTATTAAATATCATCATGCCATTTACTCCGTTTGCATTCATCGTTCAGATTTGTTCGCGGTGATTCTTCGCTCAGCCGATCTCATAATTTAGGATTTGCCGACGCTTAGAAAAGTGTGTCAGCCGGGTTAGACTCTGCAGTGTTTCAGGAAGTTCCTGCATCCTTTTGTTCATGAATCTCACGTCCTACAGTCATACCAAAAATGAATGAACAAGCGGAAGATGCTCTGTATACATCATACTGAGCAAATGTACAGTTTATGTAGAACCAGTCATGTGACCATGACCACCTTAATCATTATACAGAACCCCGTCTGAGCTGGAGGTGATCTGAATTGCCGTCTTAAGTTTCGAATCAATCACACGTCCTAGAAAAGAAGGTACGATGCGGTGTAAAATGGCAACAGGAAAAGGGCAAAGCAGCTGAAGAGCTCCTCTGAGTATTTGCGGAGGAAAGTGTAAACCTCTAGCTGACCTTAACGCGGTGTTCGATACAGAGGAATGGCAGGTAAAATGGTGTTATGGGGAGCTGAGACTTGCTGGAGATTGTGGTTCGACTCCATGGGGTGGATGTGTGAAGAGGTTGAGATGGGTGTCTATTTCATGCGCTCACAAAAAAAGCCACCTCCCGGCGAAAATCTGACACCGAACCGGGAGTCTTAAGAAGGACTATTAATAAAATACTGTCTCCTGCACAAGAGTTTACATCTCATGCGTCACTTTCTAAACGCGGTCTTGTCATACACATACGTACTTACTTACTTAAAATATTGAAAGTCAGCATTGTTTCCCGCTAGCTAGATTTAGATTCTTTTTTTTTCCAATTTAAATTTACGTAACCGAAATTGAATTGCATAATTCATATAATTGACATTTGATTATTTCTAATTTTAAATTTAAAAGCAGATCATTGCTAATGGCTCGAAAAACCGTTTTAGCTCACAAAAATAAAAATAAAAAAACAAACAAACAAACTTCAGTCTAAGTTTCAGTTTTATTTTCCATTTTGGTCCTATTTCTCTGATCAGGGTATATGTATATGTTATATTTTTCTTATCAGAACATCAACCAGTTAGAAATTGTCGTTACATAAAAAAAAGTCATAAAATGAACCATAATATAGCCGTTGCTAGTTTTTCTGATAACTCTAATATTTCCACATACAGATTGTGTTTCGCAGGCTTGATGTGTTTGCTTCCCAATCGTCGAAACTCACTCCAGGGTCAGAGTCCGAGTCAAATTCCACCTAATTTAACTGCTGGGCTGATTTTAGCCCCTACGGCTACTCAAAGCACAACAACGACAATCCGTGCAGGTTAGAAATCGATGAATGCACGTCTCGAAGCGTTGCTAAAGTGCAAAACGAGCCTGTGAGCACATTCGCACTGTTTTGCTATGAGAAATCAATTTCTGACCTTCTTCTTGCTCAGTGCAATCGCTTCCAAATATTTCCACTTAATCTGCCAACACCATGAGGACGTGTATCGGCAAGCAGCAAGCAGAAACCCAAGCTGCTTTACACGTTACCGACATCATTATAATGTTCATTCGGGAATATCGGCCTGCTGGAGGAGCCATTGATTTATTTTCTTTTAAGTTAATCCTGTTTAGGTGAGTTTTTTTTATTTTATTTTTTTATGTTAATGCTGAATGCTGCATCATTTATAGCAGGAACGTTGAAATGTGAATATGTAATTCATTATGCTAATCAGCACAGCCACAAATGCCTGAACTTCTGAGATTAGATGATGTGAAACGCAAGCTGTTAACATAAATAAATGAATAAATAAATACAGCACATGTAACATAATTCACTCAGACTTGCACAGTGCTTATCCTGATGGATTTATGAATTTTTATTTTCTTCTGAAGTTTTAAGTCTTGCGTTGAAAATCCCAGGGCTGCAGGTTTTTTCGCCCGTGTTAAAGATGCAGGAGGAAACACTAATTGGCCGTAGGACGCCGCGCCCTCCAGCTGTTTGGTACGTCAATCAAGGCGAGCTCACGCTCTCAAGATGCTCCAAAATGCCTCAGGTGATATTTAGAGCGTTTCAGAGCTCCTCAGCGTGGATGCTGTGCCTTTCCCCCGCGAAAGGAACTGCAATGATTTATGGAAAACTTCCATTTCACTTTCTCCGCGTGAGTCTCGGATAGACAAGAAACCTCAAAGACTCAGCAAAGTCACGGCTGACACGGATCACTGCCATGTTATGCGAAGCTGAAGCTATTACGATGGTTGGAAAAGGGTTTCATCCAGTGCCATAAATGGTCTCTTTAGACGGTGTACTTTACAACGCTTGAACCATGACCATCCAAAAAAAGCTTCGGGAAACCTAAAAAGGTTTATACTGCTGACTGGACCTCGGGAACTGGTCAATTCACCACCATGACAGCAACAAATAGGTTGTTCATCAGAGTTCATAAGCAACCACCCAGATATTCTGTGGCCTTGGTTTTCCATGGAATTGCCTCAGAATTTCCCGTTTGCTCCATGGAATCTTCCGAAAATTCAAACCAAACCAAAAAGCAACAAGATGGAAAAAAGATTGTGCACTGTGTAGTAAAGTTAGAGAAAGTTCCCATAATGAATCGGCCAACGTTTTCATACGTCTCAACTTATAGTAGAATATTGTTAGTGTCTCGGAGTACTCCAAGAGTTATTAAGCTTCTTGTTCACAATCCTTTCTGCAGAAATAGTGGACCAATCCCACAACGCAAGATGGCGTGCCGCCATCCACATGCCCTTATTCCAAGACTTCAGTAAATAAAGTTAAAATCAGATTGCCTTTTGGCTTCCACGGGAGCGGAGAAATCTTACTAGGTTTTAAACTTACTTCTAAAAGTTAAATTCCCTATTTAAAGAAGTGTTTTTTATTTCTGGAACCTCACTACTGAGCTCATGATTTCGGAAAAAGTAACACTGCTAACGCTAACGCAAACGAGTGTCGGAAATAAATACTGGAATACTCCAGATAACACAAAGGATACATACAGCCATAAAGAGATAAGTTGTGACTGGGTTGGAGGAAAAAAAAAAAGCTGGGCAAAAAATGTGATTGGTCACACCTACTGTATTATTTTCACGTGTTGGAGAACATCTGATTACGTAATGGTTTCTTTTACAAACTGGTGGAATGTGGGATCCGTGTATGCACACTAAAATGCTCAAAGACCCGACAAAGTCACAGTAACCAACAGCTGGTCACTTAGGGAAACACTGCGATCATTAGATTTGCTTGTGGAGACCTCTCAAATGAACAGCCTGTGGTATTTTGCGTGCACGCACACACATACACACACACGCGCGCACAAAGATTAATCACCATTACATTTATAAATCACCATGCAAATTAAAGTGTGGCTCACTGCAGCACCTCTGCTGATTAACAGCCAGAACAGGCAGCCGGCAGCGGCAACGTTTCCTCCAGCCGAAATGCTAAGCAAATACCACCAATTATTGTTAATTAATTTGTGTTCACGACACAGTGTTTGGCATAGCGGCCTCTGAAAACAAAAGGGTTATTGACAAAAACATTAAAATGCATAAATTAAGTAATATCGCACACGTGCTGCGCGGCAGGAGGCTTTATCGCGAGCTATTCGGTTAGCAGTTCCGGTAATGAGCACGGGCTCGGATTTCAACTTCTGGGTGAATAAATGAATTACACCAAACGAATGTAGCGCTGCTCAGGGGAGCGACAAACGTGCTTCCTGCAGCGAGCAGAGAAAAATGAACCGGAGTTCAGCGAGGAGAGAAAAAGACAGGGAGACAAATGTGGAGGAAACGAACGGCACAGGAGTCGAATAAAGAGCAGATTTCATCTTTTGAGCATTACAGTAAGCTACTAGGAGTATTAAGCAAGCTTTATCTTATCCAGATATTCTCCATATTAGCTTGGCACATAAGAGGTTAACTAGCAAATAGCTAAGGCTGGCTAAGTGACGCTTGGTGTATATAGAAGCAAAATCACCCTGTACCTAAAAAAGCTCTAACTAGCCTTTCATGTTAAGCGCTAGCTAGCTAGCTAACTAATTCGGGCTAGTTTCCTGTCAGCTTAAAGTTTAAAAGAAGTGTTTTGCTTTTTCTAATATTCCAGCACAGCTGAGAGGTAACAAAATCATCCAAAGCATTCTGAAACAAATAAGTAACCTACACGAACATGTCGCATTTACTAGGAGCTAGTTAGCTAGCTAATGCTGGCTAGATAACATTCTCTACGACGCTAGCTTTAACCTGGAGCCAGTCAGCTAGCCTATGTTGGCTAGATAACGTTCTCCGTGGTACTAGCTTTGTAAATACAGTGTTTGAGAGATTAAAGAGGTATTACAGATATTGTTTATTACCAAACACTTTGTTTATAACAAAGTTTAAGAACTATTTACCTCAGAGTGAACCTGATTACAAAAAGTAGCTATGAGCTAGTATTGTATATGTATATGTTAGCATTGTAGATGCTTGTTTGCCAGATATTTCTAGTTTCACAGGGAAAAAATGCAGAGAATTAAGCCCTAAAGATAAAAATAAATAAATTGTCCACCCTGCAAATGAGCTAATATGATAACAGCTCAAATGAAGAAATCAGTGAGTGGTACTGATTTGAAAACCTCTTTTCCCAGTGATCATTTACACCCATTTACCCTCCATGCTCAGGTCATCAGGCAACAGATAGATGTTCTGCCAAACCTCCGTATCTCAACCAACGACCCTCATTCCTTATCTAACCTAGGGAGTCATTATCCCGGAGCCATTAAATTGACGTGTATGATTTGTAATAATCACTGCAATCTGTAATATGTGCACGGACGAACCGACTACATATTTTACACATTAGCGTGGCTCTAATTTCGCCGGATCATAAACGACGCTTTTATTTATTTATATTTTTTTCTAATGAGGTGTCCTCCCGTTTATTTATAGCTAACTACACAGAAGTAATATTCTCCTTGAGAGGGCCTTCTAATTAAATAAAGCTAATTGACTTTCTATGAACTGGGCTAACATCCAAACATGATTACTTGCTATTTAGCCTTTTTAGCTTAGCCGTGCCTGTTTAGCTGAGAATGAGCGAGGCCGTGGAGAGAGCAGAGGAGGAAGCTAATTCCGTTATCTCTGCCGGGGCCATTTCATTAGCGCGGCGCTAACACGGAACGCACAAGCAGTGATATGTCTCAGCAACTGGGCTGGCTGAATTGATCCGATTGGTTAAATGAGTCGGTGGAGTTCTGCTTACTTTAGCAGGGAGAGGGGAAGAAAGGCTGCTGTTATGCTAACCCTAGCGTTGATCTTTCTACTTCCAGCTACGACAGAGGAAATCTCCGTGTAAATCGAGCCGCAATCTCTGTGTGGACTCGATACTAAAAAGGATTTCAGTTTCGCGTTTACTTTTCTGCCTCTGTCTCTTGGCTGGAATATCAGCAGGGCACATATTGAACTGAGGCAGGACCTTTCGTCTCCCTCTCTCTCTTTCTGTGTCAGCACAGTAAGACTTTTCACCCACGGGCTGAGGTTCTTCTTCGCCCAGAATTACCCCGTGGCTATAATGTGATATATTGTCGCCTTTTTGAGCGGATACAATCTCCTTATAGAAGCCTGGTCTGGGGATCCCTCCCGCCGAAAAAATGTCGGATTACCGACGTTGCAGAATAGCGGGAAACTCTTCGAGTATGACACCTATCCGTTTTATATTTTCCGCTTGCTTTCCCGCTTTTGTGTGAAGCACCAGGCCAAAGAGGTTTAAGGTTTAAGGCCCGGCTGCGTTCTCGCCTCAATCCCTCCGTTTGATAAGAGCTTTTCTGGCCACACAAAGGCTCAGAGACACGGCTCTCCTCTGGGGTGTGACAGAGTCCGTGTTGGCTTTTTGGCGGTCGTGCAGGATCGCTCAATTGCGTGACCTCATTCGCGGAGCTGAACGGAGGAGGATGAAGGGAAAGCAGTGGAGGCTGATACAACATCGATCTGAGGTTTATCTCCTATCACAGAAGTGAATGAAGGGAGAAACGGATGAAGGACTGACTGATCGGCTGGCACGGGAGGTTAATGAATGACCCTTCTATCTCTTTCCCACGCAAGGGCAACGTGTGTGTGGGTGTGATTTAATTGCTCTAATTAAAGCCGCTTCCTGACAACGGGACCCTGCTGCGCAAAATGCAGAAAAAGCAAAAAAAAAAATTGGGAAGGAAAAACAGCAAACGTAAGTGGGAGAGACAGACTTCCTCCAAGGTCCTGGCCGTGGAAGCGGAAGAATGAACAGGGTCCTGGGGTGTGAAGGATGACAGCGTCCTTATGATAAATCGTGCTGCCTCGTCACGTAGCGGGACCGCTAATGCAGTGCCATATGGCCGAAACCAAAATGGCTGCCTTAGTAACCTATAACCTCTACCATGGCAGAGGAACCCTGCAAACTGTTGTTCTTTTACGTAACTGTTATGCTTTTACACATCGTGTCCTTTTGCTTGTTGCTGCCGCTGTGCTTGTTGCTGTCGTTTTTAATGGAGACCGTCTGAGCAAACAGCAGAGCGATGACGGCATCCTCTTAAACGAACAACATTACACGGGATGATTCCAGAAAATTCCGCTATCAAACTAATGTAACGCAATGTGGCAGAGAAGAAGACAAAATAAACATGTCTGACTAAGCGACACCGTGTTACTCAGGGTAATGCTGAAAATTAGAATATTATAAGATGATGCGGTATGTCCAAGTAAAGGCTAAAGCAAACATGGCTGCTACTTGAAAGAAGTAATAAATGATGTCCTGTACTTTTCCTCCTTCATTTTCAAGGCTACAGCTGAAAAATATGACGTGTACTAGTGAATAAAAGGTTGAAAGAAAATGGCTGCCTCGCTAAGCTTAACCAACACTAGCTTTTGGTTTTGTACAGGAAGTGAAACAAACACGGCTGCCTCACTGACACTGACCCAGAATTAACATCAAACCCACAACATTCTAGATCGTCACTGTTTTTTCACGGACAAAATGCGACGAATGACGTTATAATAAAGACCTCGCGTCCGTGCCCGCTGCTAACGTGTCCCAGAAGTTTAGTAATGAGTGACTGCATACACTGCTTCCCTTGTGAGTGTGTTTCAATCCCCACACACATCCCTGTTTCTGTGATGTATTTAATTATGTTCCCCTGGCAGTGGAGATAGCGGATTGTTAATTACGCTTTTGTCGTCTCTTGAACAGAACTACTCGACCAAACGGGAGAGCTCTTGATTAACAATGCAGCTGGTTATTCCAATGATGTGCCAAAACTATGACGCCATCTACTCTTAGTTTTCTTTCTTTCTTTTTTAAACTCAACGCTTGCTTCTTCACTATGCCAAGTCTCTTGCTCTCTCCGTTGTTCTCTTCCCCTCGGTCCACGCTGTTCATTTCTGTCATCCTTCTCGTCATGCACTGCCCGATCTGAGATAAGGAGGTTATCTTTCGTATTCTGACAGGTAGCTAATCTGACCACCACGTGTTTTATCTGCGCAGGACAGCTTGTTTGTAATCTTCAGAAACGTTTGCTGTGTTTTAAAAGGAATGCAGGGTGAAAAGGGAAAAAAAAAAGCCCTTACATTTTCTCTGCTAATACATTCCAGCCATGTATTTAAGCAGCATAAGGTACTAGAGCCTAGTTTGATCTTAGCATTCTGATGAGCATATGATTAGCGAGATCATTAGTGGTATGGCTGCGCCGGTGAGCACACATGGTCAGCTCTGATTTAATTAGCATGCTTGCTTCTTCTCTTTCACCTCTTGGTTTGGCTTTCAGGTCCTAGAATGCCTGTACCTTCCTCTGCAATGTGAACTGGGCATATGGGCCTGTCGGTCCCCGTGAAGGGGGCGTGGCCTTTGTGGCCTCCCATACTCAACACTCAAA
This sequence comes from Notoglanidium macrostoma, assembly GCA_030068235.1. Taxonomy (NCBI): domain Eukaryota; kingdom Metazoa; phylum Chordata; class Actinopteri; order Siluriformes; family Auchenoglanididae; genus Notoglanidium; species Notoglanidium macrostoma. The sequence goes on along the minus strand of JAQQZR010000013.1, from coordinate 8,441,387 downwards.
ACTTTTCTTCCCATTTAATTGAAACTGTTTGCAGAATGGCGTGTTAATAAACTCTTAATGGCATCTAATTGAATTGATGCTCCTTTAAATCTTTAATGCACTGGATCATTGCTCAGAAGTTGAGTACATATTAGAGATGCAACGCACGTTTTTTTTTTTTTAATGTTTTCCTGCTCTAACAAAAGCCTGACTCAACTTCTCACCTATTATAAACACTAAATCACGACCCACTATTGAACACGAGGCCAAATAACCAACTGCTGCCGAGAACAGATGGCCAGCTGCTGTGTGATGCTCCGGCTCGGCTCTTTCTGCTGCGTGCGAGGTTTTCCAGGATGGAGATGGCACTATTCCGAGGTGCCAAAAATCCCCTGACAAGCGCAATAACGTAAATCTGTCTAAAGTGAGAGAAGGACTGCTCTAGCCACTCACCCTCACCCTCATCGTTCGTGTTAGCAGAGGCGATTATGTGCTTAAGTGTAAACGCGGATCGATTGACTCCACCAATAAGTCTATCCAGCTGAGTCATTGGATTTAAACTGATAGCGGTGTGTAAGACGCTCGTAAATCACACAAACACACAGCCGCGCGCACATTCCTGCACAGAGAGCTCGAGGGGCTGCGCGTAGCTCAAGTAGGTGTTTCCTTACTTCGGTCCTCAGGCCAAGAAACACGGACGTGACTGAACAGCAGACGCGGGACAGGACAAGACGGAGATGATGGCGACGGATTCTTCGCCGACGCCTCGTCAGCCCATCCAGCCATGCTGCGATTTCACGCCGGATTAGAGGCAGCTCACGTGTCTCCTCAGGTCGGGATGCTTTCCATGCCACAGGACCAAACTAGTTGACCTTTGACCTCGGCAGGAACAGCCGGAAGGGATTAAGAGCTGGATCAGGGCTGAGTCGGAGAACATTTACAAAGGAATTGAGACTGTCTCCGTCTAACAGGGCGACGTGTCTTATTCCTGTTATGCGTCAGCAATTTGCCTGCGATTGATTTTTTTAATGCATTATAGTGCGACAGGTCATCCTGTTTTATCCATTTAATGTTGTCGAACATCTTCAGAATAAGTTAGCCCTTTGATATCTTCTGAAAGATACACGACGCACACGCTTTCCTTAGACTAGCATTACGTATACCATATTTACTTGGACAACATTTTCTAATGATTTATAATGCATTGCCTCACTGTGGGTGAGGTTCCATGTGTATAATGATTTTCCTGAGATAAATATCTTTTTAAAGCTATTGCATATTTGTACCAGGGCTTCCTTTAGCTGGTAAATACCAGTTTTCACCTGGTAAAAAATGACATGACATGGCTTCCCGTTATGATAAAAAAGCCTACAGGCTACATTTGATGCCATAGTAGGCCTAGACTTTATTTAAGCAGGCTACAGATGTTACAAGTTACAGGTGTTTCATAATAGCCTACGTTTTAGTGGCTAATATTTTGCTCAACCGTTACTGTTCATTATATTAATGATTTGAGGTCGTTATTACGAATACTTTATAATTGCGTTTGTGACACAGACTGTTATTGAAACGTGATCTGTAAGTTTCACATTTGTCCAGTAAAATTAATGCATTTCAGACACCTGACCAGAGGGAAAAATCCTAGTGGAAACGCTGGTTTGTACTGCGAGTGAGCAGGCTGGTCCTTGAGGAAACCCAGACAGCTCGTCTTCATGAAAGCCAGATCTCAGTGCTGAGAATTCCACACTGCACATCGCTCGATAAAGACGAAACTATCAAATCCAATACAGACAGTGTGGGGTATCCTGGAGTAGCATTATCGCATTTATCATTTATCAAGGATAAATACAGAAAAAGCCTCAGCTGCACCTTAATATTTAAGTATGCATGATTTAATAAATGGATTACAGCCTCCTGAGTTGCGCACACGTCTGAAGCGGTGATCTGACTGGATGTGAAGAAAATTCACTTGCTGAAAACGTTTTTTCTTTTTTGCTCGGAGCAATACATTTAGCTCTGCACCGGGTACATCCAGATGAACTGCGAGCTCAGAAATGTGAAAACCAGGAAGCTGTGCTCTCTTAGAAAAGTTATGTATTTTCATCACGACATATTTCAGTTATGTTACGTTATAGTTTGAGAAATAGTGCATGAAATTGTAAATTCGGACTGAAATAATAATAGTTCATAAAACAAACACACACACACACACACACACACACAAAAACCTTACTTTCCCTCTCTGAAATCTGTTCCTGAAATTAGTTCTCACAACTCCTGCTCTTTGAACGCCCACAGTTTCAGAGCTAAGATGCTACTTCTGAGCGAACGTGGCATTAATTTGTGCAAATTGCCTGGTCTATGCAGTGCAGACGGAGTGTTTCCAGCGACAGGCTGAATTGCGTCTCACCTCTGCTGGCCTCGGGCTTGGGGAGCGCGAGTGCTGAAATTGTGTCCCTTCATTAATGGTCTCAATGCATCAGAGCTGACAAGGAGTGTAAGGGTTCGGCTCCCGAATATACGCCGCAAATTATTCTCATGCAGAGAGGGAGGGAGAGGGGGAGAGAGAGAGGGAGAGAGAGGGAGTGAGAGAGAGAGAGAGAGAGGGAGAGAGAGTGAGAGGGAGAGAGAGGGAGTGAGAGAGAGAGAGAGAGAGAGGGAGAGAGAGTGAGAGGGAGAGAGAGGGGGAGAGAGAGAGGGAGAGAGAGAGAGGGAGGGAGGGAGAGAGAGAGAGAGAGAGAGAGAGGGAGGGAAAGAGAGAGAGAGAGGGAGAAACACCAAGAAAAAAGGG
>JAQQZR010000013.1:8413268-8436838 GCA_030068235.1 Notoglanidium macrostoma | reverse complement strand
AAGGCCACGCCTCCTTCTCTGAGCCTGACACACGAAAGGCCACGCCTCCTTCTCTGAGTCCGACACACACAGAGGCCACGCCTCCTTCTCTGAGCCCGACACACACAGAGGCCACGCCTCCTTCACTGAGCTTGACACACACACAAAGGCCACGCCTCCTTCTCTGAGCCTGACACACACAAAGGCCACGCCTCCTTCACTGAGCCTGACACACACAAAGGCCACGCCTCCTTCACTGAGCCCGACACACACAAAGGCCACGCCTCCTTCTCTGAGCCTGACACACACAGAGGCCACGCCTCCTTCTCTCAGCCTGACACACATATACACACACACGGCACTTCTCTATTTCGCTTTAAAGACTGTGAGCTCTGTGGAAGAGTGCGCCAGGTCGTCAAACCCTCCTCATGATCATGCTGACAGAGTCACAGATGGAAGCGTGTCTTTGGAACGAAGCGATAAGCTGATGCTCCTAGACGCTTTCATGCTCGTCTCTCGATTTCTCTCTCTCTTTCCCCTTACTCCATCTTTCAGTCTCTGCCTCTCTCACTAATCCTGCCTGCCTGTATCCCTCTCTGCTCTCTATCTACCGACTTTTTACTCTTTCTCTCTACCCATCTGTCTCTCTGTCTCCCTTTCTTTCTTTATCCACCTCTTTTTAACTACATGCCTGTATCACTCCCTCCATCACTTCCTGCCTATATATCTCTGTATCTCTCCCCTGCATTCATCACTCCTTTTCATCCCTATCACCCTGTATTACTTTCCACCCTTCTTCTCCTCTCTCTCTCTCTGACACATCACATTACATGAAGGAACTCATGCTTATGGCGTGAAATACATCGCTACATCTTTCACATGCACGCTGGATCAGTGTCGATCTCTCTCTACCCTATGAGCACAGAGACACACGGCTCTGCGTGGCGCATGTGTGTGTGTGTGTGTGTGTGTGTGTGTTTGTGTGTGTGTGTGTGTTCATCCCAGGGGATCAGATCAAATAGATGGATAAAGAGAGGGATAAAAAGAGTGAGATGAGGCCGACTGGTCTGAGGCAACGCCAGAGAACACGGATAGACTGACATGAAGGATTTCATCTTGGTGATAACAGACCATTTAGATCGAGAGAGAGAGAGAATGAGAGAGAGAATGCAAGAAAGAGAGAGACAGAGAGAAAGTGAATGAAGCTGCAGCTCAGTCCACTGACTGGATCCCTGCTTACTCTGTCCCTTTTCATCACTCTGTTCTCCTAAATCTGTCTATTCTCCTCACCATCCTCTCTCTCTCTCATTCTCTGAATACACTCTCATTCAAACCAGTGTGTGTGCTTTCATACGGCTGCTTTGTGTTTCTGTATATTTTCCAATTTGATGACATATTTTGAGACGACTTGTATAGAAGAAGCAAAAAAGCTACTTGACAAGACTTCGGGCTGTTTGCTATGTAGTGTGTGTGTGTGTGTGTGTGTGTGTGTGTGTGTGTGTGTGTGTGTGTTTGCGTCTGTGTTGTTGGCTATATCCTGTTATAACACTCTGTCCCTTTACATTCTTTCCCCTTGAGGAAAGCCGACATTAGGAAAAAAATACAGTATTCCAGACGATGGATAAACCTAACCAAAGCTCTTTAGTTAAAGACGTCACTTCTGCTCGAAGGATGTGGTACAAAGTTCCTGAATATTTAAAGCATGATGTTTAAACCGAAACCAGCTCGTTGCAAACTGTAATAACTTCTTGTTAAAAGTCATTTTAACCTATAGTCAGACGGAGAGCAGACTCCTTGAGGTTGAGAAAGGAACTATAGAAATAAAACCCCAATCAGAGCCAACAGAGCACATCTTCTCCACATGACACTCTCATTAGCTGTAGTGTGACCTACCAAAGGTAAAGCCCAAATCCATCTAGCACCCTCAAGGCAAGCGAACATTCCCTTTCAAGTAGAACCCTTTCAGAAAGCTAGGAACCCTACATTCATGCTAGCACCCCACTCATGACTCATGTCATCTCTTACATACATAACCTAAGTTCTGTTATGAGAACGACGGTACCTTTGTATTTATCCTAGTTATCGAGTGGTGAACTTTCAATGATCCCACCTAAAAATACAAAAAAAAATACACAGTTTCCTTACAAAAAAAAGGCATTTTTTCTGACCAGCATGAGCTCTGTCTTTATTCTACATCAAACCCTTCCCCAGGTGTTCACTATAAAGAGTCCTAAAGGTAAAGGAGGCGTGATCCACCTGAATTCAGCCATGCCAATAAATAATTAAAAGCCAAGAGAGTGTACGCAGTGGGAGAGATCGCTCACGGCTGAACTGATGCTAGACAGAGTGCATATCTTCATCCTGAGCAGCACAGAGGAGTGAGATTACATCATCCCCAGCACTGCCATTAAACAAAGAAGAGTTTGTCCAAGCATCCAAGCGAGCTGGACCTGGCTTCCCAGGCTGCAATGCTGCGGGAATGACATCATACACTATATCCAGTTGCTGAGGAGAAATTTAGCTTTCTTTCTTTTTTTAATTGGAAAGCAGATCAGAAGACTGCAAAGGTGGTGTTTTTGGTGTATTGTGCCCATACGGACCGAGACCGGTCTAAAAATGAGATGCTGGAAATAGTTCTTGGTATTGGACTTGAACTCCCTAGTTTAACTGTAAACAAAGAACAGAATCAGTAATGTTCTAGAGAGGTCAATGACACTCCTTTTGGAAGAAACTTTGATGGGTTTTAGAAAACACTTTTTTTTTATGCACGTAATATGACGTCGAAGACACAAGCGCATACTCAAAGCATGATTCTTTAGGCTGATAACAGTAATAATCATCAGTATACCAAGCAGGGGCCAAACCAAATGGAACTTGGAGAAACTATAATACACAGGCCAAGCGAGAAGCCAAACCAGATAGGAAGTTTAAGTACCAGCTGGGATGAGGTGGGGATGCAAAAACTGATGGGTTGATGGAGGCAGAAGGTTTCCGTATCTCGGTAGTTACATCAGGCTTCACGATTCCCATGAGTCAGAATCCAACCTTCTACGTTCAAGTGGATCTCTAGTCTTGATCGAAAGTACACATCTGATCCCGACTCAAATTCCTGCTCATCGATGGTGCCTTGTTCTGGCCATGTTTCGTTATAACTGTGGTCCTTCTTCTGGTGAACTTTCCCTCAAGAGCATCATTATTTCAATTCAGAGAGGAGGAGTGGAGAACGAGCAGTGTGGCCTGGATGGTACTCTTCTTCTCTGAACCCTCTCGACTCTTCGGATGGGTGTGATAATTCACCACCTTTTGACTTGTGACCCTGACCCAGGCGGGAGCTGAGGGACTCTGCATCTCTGATCACAACACACTGCCTACACAGTGCAATCACCATCTCCCACTTCAGAGAGATTAGTAGGTAGACATCAGTGGAGAACTTGGAAAAGATCACTGAAGGTTTCTCAGAGCAACACTCCACTGGAATTTTAGAAAATATCCTGGGGAAATTCAAAGACACTTCCCAGAACTAGAATGTCAACTTGAGATTCTAAAGGCACAGCATTGCAGTTTGGTGATTTTTCTTGCTGTAATGACCCTAGTTCATCTTGTGAAGAGTTCGGTAATTAGCTGATGAGTAAAATCAGGAGAAACACTAAAGTTCCGCAGTGAATTGAATTGGCCCTCCAAAACGCAAGCTACCATTTTATAAATATTATAAGCTGTTGTAATAGCAATAGTATATAAGCAACTTACTTCCTCGACTTTATATGTAATCTAGAAAAGGATAAAAGTGCAACATGTTCGTTAATAAATTGGAAAACGTTAGCTTTATCAAACTGTAAGAGGAATAAAGACTTCAGGACATGCTGTGCTGTTGTACAAAATGTCAGAAATATGATGGACATTTTAAGTATCTAATGAGACATTACATCTAAATATGGCAAGTCCATAAATTTGATGAGATTCACAAAAAAAAAAAAATCACAAAATTACAATCGCTCTGATTGCTCGGCTGAGATTCTCCGACTCTCTCGAAGCTGTCAATAGATGCAGCAGATGTTTCTCTATGATAATGAACAAAGTCTATCTTTCCAGCCTGCATGGTAATATTTAGCACAACACTGCTGTTGTATCCACTTATGCGTTAGCTAAATCATATCTGACGCTGTACTCACACACAGTGATTCATTTCCTTTATTAATTACAGTCAGGGGAAATTTTGTCTAGGCAGAGATCTATAAAGTCAGAGCAGATTAGGTTCGATCATTTTAATTATGGAAATAAATAACCAGCCATTATCTATTCAGTTACTGAGTACCATGCGGCCCAGGCTGTGAGTAATGAAAAAAGCGGTGCTTTCTATAGAGCATAAATAAATAAATAAATTGCACAAGAGTTTCACGGTGAATAAAAAACCAGCACAAAAACAGCACCATGCCAATGAACTTCCTTTCGAACCAGAAGAGCCAACTTCCTCCTCAACAGCTGTACATGCTGACTTGGACGCTTTACTGATTCAATGCTTTTCATACTTTGCAGTTTCATAAAGGCAGTGCTCACCTGGGTGGGTAGATAAGTCCGTAAATGAGCACAATTTGGAGACAAACGGGCTCTTTGGCAAATTCTGTGGGTCCTGGCATCTACAGAGCTGAACGCTAAACCACAGTGCTGGGTGCTCTGTGAGCTCAGGATATTTCCAGGCTGTGTAATTTTACAAAGGCTTTCATGCAGAGAGCTGAACCTCACTTTGGTGAACATGCAGCGCTGAGGCAGTGGTCTATTCAGGCATGAATTTGAACACTTCAGCAGTGCCTTTGTTTTCCTGTCGGCATTGCGGCAATAGGAACAGATTCGTGTGGATTTACTGGAGAAATGTGGAGTGGGCGGTGAAGAGGGAAGGAGTCCAGTTTACATCAGGTGATGACTGGTATACCTCAAGGATCTGTGCTTGGTCCTGTCCTCTTCTTGTTCTTCAGCACCTTTTTGGAAATCGTCCAGGTTCACAACTTCTTTCACCACTGCTAAGTATCCTAATCCTGATGTTACCCGTCACTAGGCACATCAAACATTACCTAAAGTTAAAACCCTGGCTCTAACCCCAGTAAACCCTAATCCTAAAACTAAACCTAGGCCAAGTCTAAACCTAGGCTAACCAACAACCTAGGCCAACCCCAAACCAAACCCTATTCTTTGCCCAGCCCTAAACCTAGGTGAAGCCCTACCCGACCCAACAAAACCTAGGCCATTTGTGAAGGACCACCATTTTCAACCCATGACGTAGCTTCTTGTCATCCCAATAAGTCCATCGATTCAATAAATCAACTTAAAGCTTAGTTTCTCTCTGTTATTACTACCAAGCTATCCGATTATTAAGCTACACTAGAGTACATGGCCAAAAGTATGTGGACACCTGACCATCACACCCATATGTGAGCCTTCCCCAAACTTTTGCCACAAATACGGGTGTGACGGTCAGGTGTTCACACACTTTCGGCCATATAGTGTCTAGTAAATGTGAATAAGCATATCTGAGAAGGACAGTATGGCCAAAACAATAAAGACTCTACCCAGACACCATGATCCTCAGGTTTGAACAGGCCAGAGACATTTCCTGTGTGGGATGTGTCTCAGCAGGGCTGCACTGTCTTAGCTAGCTTTATTCAGCTGCTCTGGGAGTTAAAGTAGAGTGTTAAATAAAGTCATAACCAGCCAAAGATGATGAACGGAAAGCCAGATGGTCTCCTGAGTTTGACATATACTCTCAGGTTACTACATTCTCCCCAAAGCGTGGGAAGACTGAAACAGGGGAAAATTTACGACGTCTATTGAATGACAAAAAGCTACCGAATGCAAATATATGGTTAGAGTATCATTTGCAGCTTCTGTTGCTTTGAAGGGGGGGGGGGGGTGCATATTTTTAAGGTTCAAAGAACTAACGCTACAGCAGAAAGACGCTAATCTCTTTTAATCATGGCATTAGCTGCAGCTGCTGTTGGGACAGTGTGTGCCAACGGATTAAACACTGAAACTTGCCTAAAATTTCCCGACATATGTTGGAGGTTATAGATATGGCTGTGTTATTTCTGTTCAATCGTACCAAATTTCTCATAAAAGAGGTCCGATTCAAGCCGGAGTAGGTCTGTTTTCTTTTAAACGCGTGCGAGTAGATTCAGAGTGGACTTCATTATACTTCTATCAAAGCACTTAATGCAAATGAATTCGGTGAGTCTGCTAGTTCATCACTAATGGCGTTCCTCATCATCCCCTATCCTGGCCGCATGCTAATAACCCAATGGCGCATTTTCTCCTCCCAGGCTTCGTCGCTTCTCTTGTAATGAAGCGACTGCTTCGCTTGGCTTTGTTCCCTATAGGATCCTCCTATATGGCTGACACTCACATGGAGTTGCTTGCATAAGACAGAGCTGACTTACTGTGACAGCCGTGGTTCAACCTATTAGCCAGTAAGTCTGTATTGGAAGCTTTTATTATTTGAACTACAAGCACTGCAACTCCTAACTGTGTAGGATAGATTAGGAGTTTGTTATCCTTGTGCAGAAGATCCATGAACCGCAGCCTTGTAAAACCTGTCACTCAAAGTACCTCAAAGCCACAGAAATCTCAGCATATCACTGTACATACAGTATGGGCTACTTTTAAGTCTCTGCTAATAAAACCCAACGTTAACCCAGTGGTTATAGTGTTACAGCTTCAATCCCAGATGGTTCTGCACTTTTATACATGATATAAAAGAGGACAGCAGGTGAAAGTCTGTTGAATTATCATTAATGTAGGTTCTGGCTGTGTTCTCTGAGGTCCAGTAGCAGGAGGAACGGGGAGCAGAGAGGCAACAAAGAAAGGGCAAAGATGAGAGAAAGAAAAAACTACAGAACAAGAGGAGAGAGACCAAATGAAAGCTCGAGGAAAAGACAAAAACAGAAGGAAATAGGAGGTGAGAGATCGAAGAGAGAGGAAAACAAAAGGGTGGAAATAGCAATTTGCCCACAGAAATTACTCTGGAAAAGTGCAGCTCAGAAAAGAAAAGAGGATACGATCTATGCCAGAGAACATCATTTCACGCTACTGCCACCACCGGGCTCTATTACTCATTGCTACAGACGGGGAGACAGAGAAAAATAGGGGTGGAGAGGGAAAAAAAAAAAGCTCTTGTTTTGTTTTACATATTATCCATTGAGGAAATGACCTTGTTCATGCTCATTACCAACCCGTTCCACCCCTCTGAATGGAACGATCCGGAGAGCCAACAGATTCGGCCAAGTGGGAGCATTTATGAATAAGACATGACCTCCTTCCCACGGAAGACAAACCACTTCAGTTTCACACTGGACACGGATAAGATAGGGATTGTCTTTATGCTTTAGTAGGATTCAGAGTGCATTTTTCTTTATGGAGACCTAGATAGCGTTTCTTGACCATGACACTCAATACAAACAAATAATAACTGTCAGATATGAACTGACATTACATAATAACTAAAATCTCTCACTGCACATTAAAGCAGCCTACATTAAAATGGCTGCTGAAGCCACAGATAAAATTGTCCACGCAAACATTTTTCTTTCTTTTTTTTTTTTTGTACACGTTGAAAAGATGTCATTTTTGTCGTGTCGCTTTGTCACGGATGCGAAATTATAATGCAAAAGACCAGACAAAATCCGTCCAATTTGGTTATGGTTGGTCACCAGTTACAGTTTGATGAATAGCGGGACGGAGAGAGAGAGTGGTGAGCGTTTGACGACTCAACCGTGTCCCTGCTGTCTGATATCTCAGGGCAAAATTAATATTGGTTTTGTCTAATTATGCATGTGCAGCTAGTCCACTGCCTGCTGGCTAGATATTGGGTAATTAGTACTCTGTTCTCCACTTTCATACAAATAAAATGTGATTAAATATCGGATCAGGGCATTCCGGTGGTTGGTAATTTACTGAGATGGTCCGTGTGTGTGTGTGTGTGTGTGTGTGTGTGTGTGTGTGTGTGAGTGTGAACGTTCTACTGTCTGGTTCCCCTGGCGTTGGACTTTATCATTGAGTACCGTGCACAGCAAAGTCAGCCTGTGTCAGCTTTAATTTGTGCACACACTCTTTTATATTGAGAGCTGCACTGCAATATTGCTGAATTTTTACATAGATATTGCTTCATTTCAAATCCAATGTGCTGGAGAACAGAGCTGGACCTATACCAGTTGTCATCATCCATACACTTATAGACGTGCGGATCTGCAGCGTACAGGACATGCATGATAACAAATCACAGTTGTTGAGCTGCATGATAAATGTGTTTGTGTCACTTTGGTGTCTCTCATGCCTTTGCCGCTCTGTTCTGAACAGATGTGAGAGGCGCTTTCAGTACTAACTCATTCTCGGAGTAATTTTTCAGTCTTCTGGTACGGTATAAAGAACTCCCTCCTTTATATCCCCCCTCTCTCTCTTGCTATCTCTCACCTCTTCTACTTTATCTTTCTGTCTTCACTCTTTATCTCCTTGTCTCCCTCCAGTCCGGAATGCAGCGCTTTAATTTAAACTTCTATTCTTCCCTTTCCACAAGTACAATATGAGAGTACTCCAGAGACAGTCGGTGCTAGGAGACCACAGTGCCAGGATTCACTCTGAAATTGTGACAGCAGAAACCAAAACAAGAAAAAAGAACTGAAGAAAAAAAGGAGGCACGGTGTACAGTACCAGTCAAAAGTTTTTGCACACCACGAGCTTTTATTACTTTTCCATTTATTTCATACAACTTCAGATGTATGCAACAGGACAAAGACCCCAAATACACCGTCCAGAATGTGTCAGAACTATTTAGAAAGGGAAGACAAGCTGAAACTCACGGCCACAGTCTCCTGACATGGACCCGATGGAGCTAGTTTGGGATGGTCTGGAAAGAAAGGTCATGGCGACGCAGCCAACTAGTGCGTCGCACCTGTGGACAATGCTCCAGGAGTGTTGGAATGAATTTACGGAGAGGTATTTAATCTCCGTTGGAGAAAGAATGCCTTGAATTTGCTCTCCTGTTATAACTGCTAGAGGTTTGAGGAATCAAAGACATGACAAATTTACTTGTTAATAAAGGTAGTCAAACGGTGAACGTGCATTTATTACTTGCTAGCAAAGAATACTGAGTGTCTAGACATTTTTTATTTTGGGGGGGGCAGAATTAAGTAACGTTGAAAACGTAGAAAGTCTTAGTGTGTGCAAAAACTTTTGACTGGTAGTGTAGGCGTCTGGACTACTCAAGCTGGCACATTTTCCCCCAAATCCTTCACTGCAGTCTCAGAGACTGTATGAAAATTCCTTGTAAATGTGGCATAAAATTAGATTACTGATCCAAAGGAAAGCAATGAGAAGAGAGAGGGAAGAAAAATGGTAATAATGAGAATACTGATTACAAACCTTCCACTATGTCCTTGACTGTGGAGGCTCGGAATATAGCAGCCGTAGATAAATTGGCGAACGGAGCAGAGTCAAGAGTCAAAATCTTACACACGCTCATTTTGTTTGTCCAAAAATGGCTACTATAACAAGCCTACGTTCCGATAGTGCAGCTATGGGATTTCGGTAATGGGAAACGAACTGTAGTGTTAATTTCCCACAGAAAGAAAGAAAAGAAAAAAAAGGATCAGTGTGTCGTGTCAAACAACATTTGACTGGCAAAAATGTCTGAAATGAAAAATAAAACATTTTATTTTTCTTAAATCATAAATAAAAATATATAAATAATTTAAAAGAATTTAAAGGGGAAGACCTGCTAATTATTGAGTCACACCATTTTCTCCTGCAAGAAACAAAGTAGCTATTCTTCTGTACAACAACACGCCAAGCGCATGATTTCTCCATCCATCTTGGTTGGTGTAGAAAATGATGTATTGCGCAACCACATGTAGTGTTAATTTGCCCAAGTAAAGACAGCAACAAAGCAGAGACGGTCGCCTTACCTACTTGTGCTGGTCGGACAGAAAGAGAAAGGTTTGTGTTCTTTTTAACGTTTCAGTTGCACAAGACCTACCACGTAAGACGTTGAGGCGTGTGGTGGCGCTAATATCGCCAACGCTGTTGGAGGCCGCGCATTCGTAAATGGCTTCATCCCGTGGAGTGCGCAAGGGCTGGATTCTCAGGACGGAGCCGGAGCCGTCGTCAAACTCAATCACCTGCGGGTACGAGAGGCAGAACATGTTACACACACGCATTTCTGACTGGAAAGACTGCCATGTACACTGATGTACCATGTGTTTTAATCTGTAACATACACATCATGGTTTTATGGTCTATTATGTAGATTAAATAAATAGGCATTAAACGAGTTATATATTGATTTTACAGATGTTTGGGGGTGTGTTTCATCTTCTGGTCTGAATTATCATCCAGTAAATATGGCAGATTTGCAGATGGGGGTTTATAGCACGATGAGAAATGCCTTTCGTTTTCTTTCCTTCGTCAAAATATGTTTCAATATGCAAGAACCACTTCTGCTTTGCCACTTCACATTAAAAATGGGAACTGTGTTCCAGTGTTTTTGTGACATTTATTGAGATGGAGCACATTCCATTCCGACGCTGAAGTAAAACAATACAAATATAAAAGCGTATGCTGAATAACTGGCATCGGAGGTTTGGTATTATTTTAACAGGAAGCTGATATGAAAGACAAAATGCAGATCTAACGGTAGGACGAGACATGGAACGTGCACTGGCATGGCGATGTCTGCAGCACAGCTGTATTAACGCATGCTGGACATGAAAGACGGAATGATCCAGGGCCCACTTTTATAGTGTAAGCACATTAAAAATCATGTAGTGCAATTCCTCTGTCAACCGCACACACTTTAACACGCACTAAGTGTCACACACGGCCTGAACGATAATGCGTCCTGGCTAGGCCGATCCAAACAGCGGCGTGTCACGGCAAAGCTTCCTCGTTCCATTCTCAGAAAAAGAGAGAGCGCAGACAGGAAGTCACTGGCCTTCTGAAAGGAAATGACTTTCCTGAATTAGGCAAAGTGATGGAAATGCATGAGGAGTCAGGATCGTGGTGCTGTTAGTCTATTTATCCGGCGTGTTAGCATGCAGAGCGTACACCCGTGGCAGTGCAATGAACTCTGATAAGATTAGATTTCTGTTGGTGTTAGACAGCAACGCCCGACCGGGGCCATCCCCTTAAACGATAATACGCTGCAAACCGTCACTAACAGAACGGTGACGGTGAAAATGCCGCAGTGACACACACATAAACACACACACACACACACACACACACACACATTAATGGGAATCTTATCAGTGTCCTCGTGTGATGGGTTGCTTTATCATGGATAGCAGAAGCACAGATTAAAAGAAATAAATCAAAATGCTTCAGCCAAATAAGAGAGCCAAGGCGCATACTGCGGAGCAAAAGAAATGCATCTGAAAAGCAATAAGGAAGCGGGAACCAATGAACCATTTTCAGATCACAGCCAAACGCAAAACCACGAGGGCTAAGCATCAAGGTCAAGGCTTAGAAAGTGTAAATATTTTCTATTTTACATCAACAATCTCTGCAGCTTTTACGTTGCCACTACCAGCCGCATGCCAGTTTTTGCTTTCATGATCGGTTAAGGTGTTAATACGAGGATTAGAGCTAGTGTGTTATGGCCTGACATTTTTTTTTGTCGAACGTTTTACATCAGAAAAGTACACCTGGTACCTCAAATCTCTGGTTGCTCACTCTCTTCCCCTTCTTGTTCCAAACAATTTTGGGTCGCGGGTCACCCGAGGCTTGGCAAACGAAGGAAGCGACGCCGCCTTGCACCCCCGTTTGGTCGCTGGGGGTCCTTAAAAACTTTGGTGGTGCTGGAAAGACAAAGGAAGAGAGACAGAGAGATTATTAATAAGGCATTGATCACGGTTGCCAGGTTTGTGTAACTGAAGCAACTCGCAAAGCAGCAGCTTTTCATGTTGCCAGCCATGAAGCCTTCTTCACACATCAGGGCTGTATATCTATGAATGGAAAGAATATCTACAAGACTTGATCATATTCCCAGGGCTTGTTAAGTAAAACAACAACAGAGGTCAATTTGAGCTGGGTGAAACGCACACACGCCTAAGTTGGTTAGCTTGATTTTTGTTAAAAGTTAACCTCACAGTTCTTGAGCTAAGCTTGATAGCATAAACAACCAACAGCTAACATGTATCGCTTACTACTATTTCACATGCGAAAACTCTTAACTGGGAGAAAAAAGATGAATACAATGCACAAAAATACTACTCTTGCTAATTAACTAACATATAAACACCTTCCTTGTTCACAATTAAGAGTGAGCTAAAGTACTATTCAGCAACTAATAATGATCTTTATAGCTCTTAGCTTGTTGTGTTAGCACTCCAAAGTTAACATATCAGGATGCTTCCCACTCTATAGAAGAGAAAATAGTCTTGGGATGTAAAGTGAAATCCTTAGACTGAACCTCAAAGACCACCAAACCATATACATTTTTAATGTCAGTTCTTAGCACAGGGAGTGGTGTTAGCATGGTGCTGCTTGTTGTAGTGCTTAGCGCAGTGGGACTTATTAGCCTTTGGCCTGCATGGTGTTGGAGTGAGTCATTTCCTGGTCACACATTGCTCGTGTCTCTTTCCCTGCAGGGTCTGGAGATGCTCTTGTTCACTCCATGCTTCACTGGTGCCAAAGCTCATTTCTACCAGGAATATATAGGAATAAGGAAAGTGTGCTGTTCCATGCCCAGTTATTTGGCCTTTGGAGCTGAATAAATAGGATTAAATAGATAAGAGGGCTGAATTCGTTTCAGGACTTTTAAACCCCATAATCCCGACACAACATTAGTTCATATACACCCCAGTGAACCAGTGTTTAGGGCTGGTGTGCTGTAAGCATAGAGAATTGTGGGTCTCCTCGTTCATTCATTCTGACTCATCAGTTCTTTCAGGTTATAAAAATAACAACCATGTGAACAATAGTATTTGTTGGTTATTGCTGGTGTGTGCTGATTAACGTTGATGGATTATTTTAAGTGATGGAGGATTATGGATTCTGAATGCTGCTCAAAGTCCTTCTATTAAATGGCACTCAGCAGCCATTTTGGAATGCCCCTGGGAATTTCTTTTCAGTCATACAAGGTCACACTTCTATCTGTTTTAATAAGCAGAGACCCATACACTAGATAGAGATCAACAAGATGACCTTTCCAACAAGGATTTGAAATGGCTGTAGAAATCTGACAAAAATGGCAAACAGAACAGTTTTTCTGGTTGTCCAGGCTACTGTACAGCATAATATGATGGTTACTGGTTACTTCTTAACCAACAAAACAATTGGATCTTTTTACTAATAAGACGTGACTTACGTAATACTAATAGAGTTATGTACTGACCATTTCATATTTTATGCAGTGGGATATCTCTAGTCATACTGTGTCTGAATGTTGCTATGCGATAGTGAATCTTGCTGTTCATGTTTAATGGTAAACGTCAGTGTTTGATGGCGAACGTTGGTGTTTAACGGTAAATGTCGGTGTTTGATGGCAAACGTCGGTGTTTGATGGCAAACAAACGTCAGTGTTTGATGGCAAACATCAGTGTTTAATGGTAAACATCAGTGTTTGATGGCAAACATCAGTGTTTGATGGCAAACAAACGTCAATGTTTCACGGTGAACGTTGGTGTTTAATGGTAAATGTCAGTGCTTGATGGCGAACGTTCATGTTTAATGGTAAATGTCCGTGCTTGATGGCAAATGTTGGTGTTTAATGGTAAACGTCAGTGTTTGATGGCAAACGTCAGTGTTTGATGGCAAACGTTGGTGTTAAATGGTAAACGTCAGTGTTTGATGGCGAACGCTGGTGTTTAACGATAAACGTCAGTGTTTGATGGCGAACGCTGGTGTTTAACGATAAACGTCAGTGCTTGATGGCAAACGTTGGTGTTTAATGGTAAACGTCAGTGTTTGATGGCAAACGTCAGTGTTTGATGGCAAACGTTGGTGTTAAATGGTAAACGTCAGTGTTTGATGGCGAACGCTGGTGTTTAACGATAAACGTCAGTGTTTGATGGCGAACGCTGGTGTTTAACGATAAACGTCAGTGCTTGATGGCAAACGTTGGTGTTTAATGGTAAACGTTAGTGTTTGATGGCAAACGTTTTTGTTTAATGGTAAACGTCTGTTTTATGGCGAATGTTGGTGTTTAATGATAAACGTCAGTGTTTGATGGCGAAATTTGGTGTTTAATTGTTGTCAGTGTTTGATGGCGTTTTTGTTTAACGTAAACGTCAGTGTTTGATGGCGAACGTCTGTATTTAATGGTAAACGTCAGTGTTTGATGGCGAACGTCTGTATTTAATGGTAAACGTCAGTGTTTGATGGTGAACGTTGATATTTCATGCTAAATATCAGTGTTTGATGGTGAACTTTGGTGTATAATGGTAAACATTAGTGCTTGATGGTGAACGTTGATGTTTAATGGTAAACATCAGTGTTTGATGTCAAATATTGGTGTTTAATAGTAAACGTCAGTGCTCAATGGCAAACGTTGGTGTTTAATGGTAAACATTAGTGCTTGATGGTGAACGTTGATGTTTAATGGTAAACATCAGTGTTTGATGTCAAATATTGGTGTTTAATAGTAAACGTCAGTGCTCAATGGCAAACGTTGGTGTTTAATGGTAAACGTCAGTGTTTTATGGTGAACGTTAATGTTTAATGGTAAATGTCAGTGCTCGATGGCAAACGTTGGTGTTTAATGGTAAACGTCAGTGTTTGATGGCAAACGTTTTTGTTTAATGGTAAACGTTAGTGTTTGATGGCAAACGTTGGTGTTTAATGGTAAACGTCAGTGTTTGATGGCAAACGTCAGTGTTTGATGGCAAACAAACGTCAGTGTTTCATGGCGAATGTTGGTGTTTAATGGTAAACATCAGTGCTTGATGGCGAACGTTGGTGTTTCATGGTAAACGTCACTGTTTGATGGCGAACATTGGTGTTTAATGGTATACGTTAGTGTTTGATGGCAAACATTGGTGTTTCATGGTAAACGTCACTGTTTGATGGCGAACATTGGTGTTTAATGGTATACGTTAGTGTTTGATGGCAAACGTTTTTGTTTAATGGTAAACGTCTGTTTTATGGCGAATGTTGGTGTTTAATGGTAAACGTTAGTGTTTGATGGCAAACGTTTTTGTTTAATGGTAAATGTCAGTGTTTGATGGTGAACTTTGGTGTATAATAGTAAACATTAGTGCTTGATGGCGAACGTTGATGTTTAATGGTAAACGTCAGTGTTTTATGGTGAACGTTAATGTTTAATGGTAAACGTCAGTGCTCGATGACAAACGTTGGTGTTTACTGGTAAACGTCAGTGTTTGATGGCAAATGTTTTTGTTTAATGGTAAACATCAGTGTTTGATGGCGAAATTTGGTGTTTAATGGTAAACGTCAGTGCTTGATGGCAAACGTCGGTGTTTAATGGTAAACATCAGTGTTTGATGGTGAACGTTGATGTTTAATGTTAAACATCAGTGTTTGATGGTGAACTTTGGTGTATAATGGTAAACATTAGTGCTTGATGGCGAATGTTGATGTTTAATGGTAAACGTCAGTGTTTGATGTCAAACATTGGTGTTTAATGGTAAATGTCAGTGCTTTATGGCGAACGTTGATGTTTAATGGTTAACGTCAGTGTTTAATGGTAAACGTCAGTGTTTGATGGCAAACAAATGTCAGTGTTGGATGGCAAACATTTTTGTTTAATGGCAAACGTCAGTGTTTGATGGCAAACGTTGGAGTTTAATGGTAAATGTCAGTGTTTGATGGCAAACATTGGTGTTTAATGGTAGACATCAGTGTTTGATGGCAAACGTTGAAGTTTAATGGTAAACGTCAGTGATCGATGGCGAACATTGGTGTTTAATGGTAAACATCAGTGTTTGATGGCAAACATTGGTGTTTAATGGTAAACGTCAGTGCTTGATGGCAAATGTTGGTGTTTAATGGTAAACATCAGTGTTTGATGACAAACAAACATCAGTGTTTGATGGGGAACGTTGGTGTTTAATGGTAAATGTCAGTGTTTGATGGCAAACGTTGGTGTTTAATGGTAAACCTCAGTACTTGATGGTGAATTATTATGTGGTCTTGTTAATGGCTGAACTGAATGCTGAAGCTATAAATCCCTTAATTACTGCTACACTGAAAAAAAAAGGAAAGAAATCTCATTTTTTAATTTAATAAAAACAGAGTTAACAGACATGACAGTGGTTAATACACACACTCAGTCCCTGAACAGCAACATGGGAAACTGGTGTGTTTGTAGCTACCATTTACCATAATGGTTTGTGTTACCATTTGCACTTTCTAAGCTCTCCAAACTAAAATTGGTCCTGATGTTCAGCAAGGGAAGTGAAGTAGGTGCACATGCAGCTGAGGTATGCTAAAAATGCAGGAGGACTAAAGAGAGAAAGGGAGAGAGACATAGTCAGGGAAGGGGAGCGTGAGTAGAAGGGAGAAATGTAAACAGCAGTTTAATCTCCTTTCTCCTGACAAAATTCTGAACTCTGATCCTGTCTTTCAATTGGCTCTCAATTGTGTGTGTATGTGTGTGTGTGTGTGAAGACAGCAAATGAACCTGGAAGGCCTGGTAAGAGGTGAAGGAGGACACAATCTACCACTAGAGGATGTGAGAGAGAGAAAGAGAGAGAGATAGAGAGGGGGATACTAGGCAGCTGGGCCTCAAGTAGGTAATACACACACACGCACACACACACGGCAGGTGAGCTTCCACACTCTAATATGTCACGAACCGAGGCTGTGCCACACTGATTGCCTCAGACACGAGCGTGTGTGTGCCTGAGTGTGAGCGTGTGTGTTTTGACTCCTCATCCCTGCCGTGTCGCTGTCTGAACGGGATGATGGGTAATTGATATGCTGCGGGTTTGTTTGCTCAGGAGCGACTCGGCTGCGGTCGTGCACGCACCGCCGTCGGCCATGAGAAATCGCACAATGGGAGATGATTGAGGCGTGACTGCGGGAAAATGGTGTTTTCATAGAGCCGTGGCAGCCATTTTCAACCAGCGCCATCAATCAGAGGAACACAAACACTGTGCACATTAACAATAGCACCCAATTATGTCGAACGCGATGGTATGGTGTTTACCTCTCTATTCTTCCTAAAATCTCATGTAATGGAGCTCAAATTATAAATATATACTTCTTTTTATCACGTGGTGGTTCGTGTGAATAGATAAATGATACATCAGGGCCTCTTTGGGATAATAAGTATATATTGTGTAGACTGCATGTTAGCATGCTAACACAAACAAAAAGATGGAGTAGCTCTGAGAGAGTCCATTCAACACAGAGACCTTGGAGATTTTGCGTTCACCGGTTTAAACCAATAAGGACGCCTGACATGAAGGGAACTAAGATTAAGGTCGGAATGCGTGTGTGATGGGTTCATTTAGTTGTAGATTTCTTTTCCCAAACTTTTTACAGCTAGATACATATCAGAGTTTGCGTGGTGTGGACATGGATGTGTTTAAGGTTAGTGTATATGTGATGTGTTCAGAGGCATCCCATAGGTTGGGGGCTATAATTAGATTGGTGTGTTACTACGGCAACAGGGGATTATTATTTCATTATATATGAAATACTGTTCCTAATCCAGTTCCTTAAAAAAAGGGATGTGAATTATCTCATATTCCACTTTTGTAGCTTTGTTGCAAAAGCTATTTTCAACAGATGCTTTCTGGAATCCCTGTTTTTCTGTGGCTGAATCTCAAATGGAGCTCTACTGTGCATGTAGTGCACTATGTAAGGTCTACAACAACTTTTAAAGAAATGCAACTGAGGGCAAAATACAGAAGGATTCCATTTGCACCTGCAATGCGACACTTCGTAGGCGCTAATTATGTGTGCAAATGAATACAACTGAAGTTCAGGTATTAAATTTGTAGAGACCGTTTCTGTCAGTTGAAGATAAAAAAAGTAGCATTCTATAAGCACGAATGCTGAGTAAATGTATCTAACCCATGCATTTAGACAATACGAATGTTCCTGAAAAATAATGCTGGCTGAAGTTGGTTAGATATCCGGTGCAATTTCACACCTCTGAGAGCAACAGCATTTAAATATCTTTGAATATCATTTTCATTCACATTTACTTCTTTCATAAAACAATTGCAGATTGAAATTAGTCGCTTTTATTTGGGATCTTAGTAAATCAGGGCTTTAGTGTAGTTATTGCTAATGTTTGTGGAAGTTTACTATTAATATTAAAAAGCATTGAAATATTAAACCTTTTAAATAGCTGAAACACAATTTTTTTTTTGTTTCAAACACAATTTCCTCTTTCTCTCTCATCTCAGACACACACACACACACACACACACACACTTTCTATCTCTGTATCTCTCTGTACTTCAAAGTATGTTTGTCTCCACGTGTAAATTTGTTCAATCCTCGCAGGAGTCTTTCTTGATGTTGAACAGTAATCTGTACAACATCTACCCAGAGCTGAATGGGTAAGATCAAAGATCAGAGTTAAATCTGCACTCACGGCATCGTGGGTAGGAGCAAATCACTTACTTAAAAGCTTATAGACATGACGAGAAGACGGAAATTGCTTTTTGCTAAGAGAGAGAGATTTAATGCGGTAACAAAACAATGTGGAGAAGAAGTGTTTTGTGGTGTGTCGGACGTTTTTCTACTGTGTGTGTGTGTGTTTGAGGGTTGTCCGTCCAATCCGTAATCCTTCTGGCTGGGGTGACTTTAATCTACCTGCAGTAATACGCAGGCTAGCGGCGTTAATCTGTGTCTAAGCCTGCGCCCACCTCTAAATGAAAATTGTAAATCCTGAAAAAGGCTGGTGATGTTGATGAGTACACAATAATTAAAACACACATGAAAACAGTCGCTTGCCATCAGTCACTCTTACTCTCTCTTGCTCTCTATCTGAACTTCTTCAATCATGTCGCTATAGCCAAGAGGTTGACGCAAAGCATTATGGGAGATTACCCAGTCCCTATTCCATCCACTTCCACAGTAGGCCGGAAAATCACTTGCTTTTTTTTCCATACAAAGAATTTCTGGATCCTATTAGCAGAAGTGACTTTGCCCTGCAGAGATTTAAACTTGTCCACCTTCTTACTCCAACATCTGTGTAAGATTAAGGCTGCTCACTGACTCAGAGTGTGTGTTTTTCTAATTAAGTTCTCACTTTAAGCTGCCTGACTCTGAGTGTACACAGTGTTTATTATAGCTTTATTATAAGATGCATCCACACAGACGCTCGCAGGAAAGAACCTGGAGTAGCCGAGTGGATAAACTGTTTAGGTTTAAATCTACCAAGCAGATCCGTTTACATGATTTCATTTTACAGGGATTGTTTCAAAGAACAATTTCAGGTGTACTTACTGTTAAAACTGCCCACGGCTATTATACTGGAATGATCTTTTTCACTTTACACCTTCAGAAAATGTTTACAAGCGGTGAAAAACAGCAAACCAAACCAACCACATATGACTTCGGATCATCTTACTAATGTTGATTTACATGTTTAAAATTTTTCTAGTGCGACGTTAGCTCTTCAGTACAGTGTTCAAATGTTGAGCGCTAGACCAGGTTAGCTAACTATATTAGCAAACGTTAACTAGCTTTCATTACTGCAAATAGGCTCATGTCATTAAGTCGAACAAGGGTTCTGGAGTTCCATTTCTAAGAAGGTTGTTGATGGACTGGCTGACACTACATATGGCGCGCACTGTAGGCTAAGCTTGAGTACTGTGGTCTGAGAATGACATTGTTTTACAGAAAATTTATAGAGTTGTATGAATAAATGCATTAATCTTCTATTACACTTACCTATCCTGACTTGGGACTTGACTTGGGACCGGCCTCTCCTGGTTTGGGGCTTGCCTCTCCTTATCTGGGATTTGACTTGGGATTTGTCACTCTTGACTTGGGACTTGCCTGTCCTGACATGGGACTTACCTCTGCTGACTTGGGACTTGACTTTGGACTTGCCTCTCCTGATATGAGGCTTGCCTTTCCTGATTTGGGACTTCACTATGGACTTGCCTCTGCTAACTTGGGACTTGACTTATGACTTGCCTCTCCTGATTTGAGGCTTGAATTAGGATTTGCCTTGTGCTGATTTGGGACTTCCCTCTGCTGGTTGGGAATTGCCTCTCCTGACTTGGGACTTAACTTAGGAATTGCCTCTCCTGATTTGAGACTTGCCTCTGCTGGTTGGGACTTGCCTTTCCTGACTTGGGACTCGACTTAGGAATTGCCTCTCCTGACTTGGGACTTGCCTCTGCTGACTGGGGATTTGCCTTTCCTAACCTGGGACTTGATTTGAGATTTGCCTCTCCTGACCTGGGACTTGCCTCTGCTGGCTTGGGACTTGACTTAGGAATTGCCTCTCCTGACGTTGGAATTGCCTCTCCTGACCTGGGACTTGCCTCTCCTGACTCGGGATTTGACTTAGGAGTTGCTTCTGCTGGCTTGGGACTTGACTTAGGAATTGCCTCTCCTGACATTGGAATTGCCTCTCCTGACCTGGGAATTGTCTCTCCTGACCTGGGACTTGCCTCTCCTGACTCGGGATTTGACTTGGGAGTTACTTCTGCTGGCTTGGGACTTGACTTAGGAATTCCCTCTCCTGACGTTGGAATTGCCTCTCCTGACCTGGGACTTGCCTCTCCTGACTCGGGATTTGACTTAGGAGTTGCTTCTGCTGGCTTGGGACTTGACTTAGGAATTGCCTCTCCTGGCTTGGAAATTGCCTCTGCTTCATGTTGGGCCACATCACAATGATTATTTTCCTTTAATAACATGCCTTGTTATGTGTTATTGCTCATATAATAAATTTGCACCATATAAGGGTTTGTTTACTTCATTTTCTCCACTGTGGTTCTGAAACCAAACCAACCAGCTGCAAACATTTTTAAACAAAAAAATACTACTGATAAATTAATAATGTGAATTATTTTCATTGTTACTCCACATTTTTTCCAGCTGGAGTGATTTGGTGTATATTTTACATTATATATAATACCATATATTTTTGTTTACATACACGATTGTCTGTTTTCTCCTGTCTGAAGTTCTTCAACTGGTTAGCTACTGTAGTGCGCATCATTCAGCCTTTGTGTCTTCTCTCAAAAAGCTTCTATCTGTTTTTTCTTTCTCTCTTCCCTCAGATCCAATTTCATCTGCATGAAAGCCCCTACTTCCCATGTGACGAAAGGAGGACTATAATTAATCTGAACGCTACAGAACTTGGCAGCCTGACACGCTTCAGTTTGAGATGAGAGCTGTGAAAGAGCATTTTAAAGACAACTCTGCTGACGGAGCACACAGGCCACGCCCACTTTACTGTTGCTGACTGTCATATGTAGATGGTATAAAGAGAAAAAGAAACACTCATTTAACACTCATAACGCTAAAGAT
Source organism: Notoglanidium macrostoma (assembly GCA_030068235.1). NCBI lineage: Eukaryota > Metazoa > Chordata > Actinopteri > Siluriformes > Auchenoglanididae > Notoglanidium > Notoglanidium macrostoma. Next base: position 8,415,415 of record JAQQZR010000013.1, on the reverse strand, counting down.
TGACCTCCGACAGGAAACGCTAATTGCTCATTCAACAAGAAAGTGTCAGACTCGTCACACTCACATGGTGCTCGTCTTCACCCAAACGCTTCATTGTAATCTGCGCAGGCTGTAAGAGGCAGCGCAGTCCTGAATGACTCTTAATTAGCCCACAAGGCAATTAGCATCATTTCACTCACGAGCTTTAAATCAGGAAGCTTCAATGCCATCAATACTCCAAACGCCTGTCTCGTCCATTCCTAATCAATGACTCTCTTTTCTTTCTTCTTCTCCCTTTTGCTCTTTGTTTCTTCTCTTCTCTGCCATTACCTCATCCCTTTCTCATTGTCACCTTTCCTCTCCATTCTCCTCTTTTCTCCCGTTTCATCATTACTGTATTATTTAAGCATCTGTTAATCGTCTCTTCCCTCTCTTAAAGCCTCTTCTCTCCTGTTATCTGTTTTACACCTTCTTTTATTGCGTCCTGCTTTTTTGTCACTTCTTCAGTCTCTTCTTTTCAAGTTCATTCTCCTTTTTCCTTTTACTCTCTTCTCTTCTCTGTTGATCGCTTTTCTTCTCATCTCTCTCCTCTTCTCTGTGCTTCTCTTTTAATCTTGCTTTTTTAGACTCCTCTCTTCTTTTAGACCTTCCTTTTTAGTATCTTTTTTTAGTCCCTTCTTTTCTTTTTCAGCCTTTTATCTTTTAGTCTCTTCTCTTCTCTTTCCCATTTTTTTCTTCTCTTACTTAACATTTCCTTCCCTCTTTTATTGTCACTTCTTTCCTCTATTTATCGCTCCTCTTTTCCCTCCCTCCCTTCAATACATCTTTTTTCTTCACTTCTTTTCGCCGTTCTTCCTTATTTCCACATCTGTTATTAAGGTGTCTCCTATCCACTTGTCTCTTTTCTTCCTTTCCATTTTTTTTTAAATGTTCTTCCTTTTCTCTTATATTGCGAAACAGGATGGGGCTGGTGTTGCCATGCTAATGGAAAAGGCCTGACAGGCCATGAGGAAAAGACAAGTAGAAGAGGAAGAGAGGAAGATGTTGATGTGCTTCAAACGACTCTTTAGAAGTGCTGCATGGAGAGACAACAGACACCCCCCCCCGCCCCCCTCTCTCTCTCTCTGCCTCTCAGTGCATCAAACAGAATATACAATCATGCAACACACACCTCAGTGCACACACACTTTATCTTACATACGCACACATCAGTGATGTGGCTCATTCACGCTGAAGCGATACACACGTGTATAAGGCTGTCACATAAATTATATGTATATGGTGGAAAATTGTGTATTTTGTGAAGTGAATTATGATGGTTACTGCAATATTAAAAAATAATAAAATATATGATATGAAGATATGGCCAAATCAAAGAATGCAAATAATGCTTTGTGTGAAATGATTATACTGCGATGGATTCAGTATGTGTGCAGTATGTAAATAATGAGCTGGTGGGCGGGATCTTATGTATATATGACTGAAGCTGATTCGTTGATTTGTGCTCATGTGAATAGATTTGAACAGTGGAAATTTGACGAATCTCACACACACATCACTTTCACTGTTCATCCTGCTCTGTTATGATAATGTTCAAAGAATGTTGCCTGGTGTGTGTGTGTGTGTGTGTGTGTGTGTGTGTGTGTGTGTGTGTGATTTGTTGTCACTGTATACGAAGAAAAACAGCTGCAGTAACGGCTACTTCTGATACTATTGGGTCTGTTGATGTGCATTTGTTTGTTTGTTCATTTATTTATTTATTTGTTTGTTTGTTTGAATTCAGTTGAATGAAAAAGGCAGCAGGAGAAGATAAGACACAACTATAGAGCGTTCTCTACTGCCTGCTCTCTCTCTCACGCTCTTTCTCGCTCTCTATTTTAATTATCTGACAGCATACACAAAGCCAACTGAATATAAACACACACACACACATACACTTTAAACTGTGTGCTGACAGTTTAAGGCCTGAACACTAATAAACAATAACTACACTGTGAGTGCTAGAGACACCTATACAGTAATAACACTTTTATAACATACCTATACAGTAATAACACATTTATAAAACACATTCAAGTTCTTCTGTCTCATTCACTCAATCACACACACACACACACACACACACACACACACACACACACACACACACACACACACACACACACACA